>QLOH01001006.1:0-207337 GCA_026901365.1 Sesbania bispinosa
TAATAACGACACAGCCTAAACTAATTAGAAACTTAAGCAGTATCAAACGAATATTAAATTATTTATTATATTAAAATGTTAAAAAATACTTAATATGTTGCTGTTACGTAATTAAAAAAAATTATATAAACGTTAACCTCGTATATGTTTGGCTGCAAAGGGATATAAGAATAATAGAAATATAAGAGAGAAATTAAAATTAGATGTTAATAGGATGTCGTCGGGGAAAGATTTAGAGAAAAGAAAAAAGGAAAAATATATAGGTCCCACAAGATTCTCAATATGAAAAAAAAATAGAAAGGATAATGTGATTATGAAAATATCTTTATTAATAGATTTCCTTTTTTTTCTCAACTAATAATGTGTAAAGACATTTTTATCAATTATAAAAAAAGTTATTTTTATTTTTTTCAAACCAAATATAGTAAATACCTTAATCGATTCATATACACCACTTGTTAAAAAAATTTCTAATAATGTTTTATAAATTTTGTTAGAGGAAGCTCATTTATAATTTGTGTAATATACATTATATTGCTAATTAATAAAATATAATTAAAAGATATTTAAAATAAAATATTGATAATATATATACTACCTAGTGTCCTATTAGGTATAATTTTGACTTGGTTCTAAATATAAGAAACATATTACTATTTTGGGTTGTATTAATTATGAAGTTCCTTTTATACCCTTAATTTATTATCCACTACTCACCTGAGGTAGTATTAAGATCATAAGCGATTCTAACATGGATCGGGATTTTTTTTCCCACCATGGACAATGATTTTATAACCTACAGTAACATGTTAATATTAAGAGACAGTCCTTGAAATTTAACTTTTCACGCTTCTGAAATTTGACAACGCTCCGGACACACATAGTACTTCTTGATTTATTATGTGGGTAAATAATTACTCATATAGTGCGTGTTTGATTTACTTCAAAACTATTAGTGTGTTTGGTTTCACTACAATATTTTTTATTTTAGATAACAACAGAAAATCGTGACCAAAGATGCAAAAACCGTGGCCTAAGGTTTTAGGCAACGGTTTTATGGGCGAGGATTTTGTTGTCGTTGCCTATTATAATAGGCAACGGTTTTTTTTTTTCTTTTAGCAACATAAATTTAAAAATCATTGCCTAAAATAAGAGAATTATGCCACGATTTTTAACCGTTGCCTAAAATAAAGGAATAAGTCACGGTTTTTAAAATGACAAATAAAAATTCTTAAATTGGCCAAGGTAGGATTCAAACACAACTCCTCATCTTCACACCCTAAGTTCTATCCGCTAAGCCAACACATATATTTGTTATATATATATTGTCAAATTTTATATTTATATCATAAGAATAATGAATTTTAAAATAAACTTATAAGATCTCTTAGTTTAAAATCAAAGATATATTTTTTTTTGTTAAGGTCATTGGTTTGAAGAATAAAATGTTTAATAAAATAAAAACTTGAAAAACTTAAACATTAGCTTAATATTGTTTAATAGTTTAAACAATGATTTTTCTTGTTGTCTATTAAAAAACTGTTGACTATTTTATGTTTTGGCAACGGTTTTATACAATTGTTGACTAAAAAATATGTAAAATTTAAAAATTGTTGCCTATTCTATGTTTTGGCAATAATTTAATGATCGTTGACTAGGAAAAATCGCCACAATTTAAATAGTGTTGCTTATTCTATGTTTTGACAACGGTTTTAAAATTGTTGACTAAGAAATGTCTACAAAATTAAATAAATGTTCTCTATTTCATTTTTTGCCACGGTTTTTCAACCGTTGAAAAATAGTATTGCCTAAAATATGACAACAACTTGAAATTTATGGGTATTTCTAGCCAACAGTTTTAAAATCGTTGTCAAATATAAATGAGCTCTACATGTGTAAAACAATTGCCTATTTCATGTTTCAGCAACGGTTTTTTAAACGTGGACAAAGAAAGTGTTGCCTAAAGTAAAATTTGTTGTACTGTTTATTGTAAAGCCACGTTTTAAATATGGATATAGGTCAACGTTACAGAGAGTAACGTATGCTCAGATTTATGTTTGTAACATGATTTTAGAGTAATCCAAACACATGTGTATATATGTTTGGTTTAGCATTGAAACGTGATAAACTCATATTTCCAACGCTAAAAATAGTTATGTTGGGTAATCCAAACTTGAGTTTGACTCGTCTCAATGCTAAATCAAACACATACTTAACGTTGAGTCGTGATTTTGGAGTAAACTAAACCCACCATGGTCTGAAACAGGGCATGTTACTTTTTGTTTCTTTCCCAAACTTGATAGTTAGCAAACTTCAACAAAAGTAAACATTATTTCGTCATTGCTTAGGAATTGATTTGGATCCTCTTAAGTGAAAACTTTCGCATGATCGTCTTATGTGAACATTTTATATCTATCTCTTCATAAATAGGTAGTCTCTTTGTAAAAATAGTAATTCATATCAGCTTTCGAATATAGATATTAACCCCTGTAATATAGTCAAATAATTATATGTTTCTAAGCACCCTACTGGTATATTTTTAGAATATCAATTTTATTTATTATGTCTTATATTTTATATTTTTTTATCATATAATTTATCATATTTAATATTTTCTTTTTTTACTATATCTCTTTTTTTATATGTGTGTGTATATATATATATATCATTTACACTAAATTTCAATTTGTCGAAATAACACATAAATAGCTTCAAACCTCTACGCACGACTCCTTGCACCGTAGGAAATCATGGAAAGAAGAAAGAGATGGAGTAAGAGGAAGAAGAGTGTAGGGATTGGGGTTAGGGTTGATGATGAGTAGGGAAATAAGTGAGATAGTGAGTAGGATGTTGAGTGTGGCGATACTGTGACACATCAACACATAGAAGATCACTTGCCATCGTAGGGATTAAAAGCATCCTCCCAAAAAATTTTTGTTTGAAAATAATCCCTACGATAGCAAGTGATCTTCTATATGCTGATGCATCACAGTATCACCATACTCAACATCATACTCACTATCTCACTTATTTCCCTACTCATCATCAACCCTAACCCCATTCCCCACACTCTTCTTCCTCTCTTCCTCCATCCTTTTCTTCTTTCCACGATTTCCTACAGTGCAAGGAGTCGTGCATAGAGGTTTGAAGATTGAGCAAGTACATAAAAGGTGTTTACTTTGTTTATGTCAAAAAATAAGATGCATTCTCATACAAATCATAAAACATACAATAGAATGTGTTAATCATATGCTCAAAATTTTGATGACTCTTCTCTAACTCTAACACTTGGGCAGGGGCATAAAAAATCTCAATCTCATTGAATGGAATAGGCTCTGGACCATTAATGAGAAAATTATTAACCCAGTATGTGCGAGAGACACTATTGGCATTGCAAACAACCTAATGGTCTCAAGAAACCATTTAGGGGAGGAAGTAACCTTGATGGATTGGGAAAAATGCCATAGTGAAGGAAATAGTTAGGGACCACGATGGGGATATCACATGGTTGAGTGGTGTTTTGCATCTTGAAGGATATGTGATGAAGACCACAAAAGGGAGAAAAGTGCACAAGGAAAAAAGAAAGAGAGGGGGGAAGAGGAAGAGGAAGAAGAAGGTAGGGATTGGGGTTAAGGTTCATAATGAGTAGGATAGTGAGTGGGATGTTGAGTAGTGTGATACTATGACATATCAACACCTAGAAGACCATTTATCATCATAAGGACTATTTTCAAACAAAAAAAAATTAGGAGGATACTTTTAAAGGGAAAAAATTATGGAATCTAAAAATAAAACTCACTAATTTTACATGAATCAAAAACATATTTTATCATTTTATTAAAGATTAAATAAAAAATTTAATAATTAAAATAATTAGTGAAATATTAAAATAATAACCCATAAAGGTAGTATTCCATAATAATAATAATAAAATAAATATATCATTTAACATATTATTTCACAATACTGAATGAGAATTATCGAAAAACAAATTTGTAAAAAAATTTCATTTGATAGCTAAAAACCATTTTGTAATAAAAATACGCCTACTTTTTTTAAAAAAAACTAATAACCATATAAAAAAGTTAAATTATAATGCTTCATCAATTTCAACTTTCACATGTCAAATACATTATATTATTTTAAACTCACTTTTAAA
Source organism: Sesbania bispinosa (assembly GCA_026901365.1). NCBI lineage: Eukaryota > Viridiplantae > Streptophyta > Magnoliopsida > Fabales > Fabaceae > Sesbania > Sesbania bispinosa. The sequence goes on from QLOH01001006.1 coordinate 4,160, forward strand.
TAAAAACAATTTTATAAAATCAAATTTACAATCGTTTACTCAAATAACATTACATAAACGCATAGCAAGATCAAACGGGCTGATATGATTTTATTCGAGATTAGTGTGACGGGATCGAACGGCTTCAGGTTTCTCACCCAATACCTCACCCAACTTGTAAACAACCACCTCAAACAGTACAAACAGTGCCCCTTCATACACACTTCCCATCGGAAGCAACGGTCGAGATTTCACATCCTCAGCTGCGGCCGCATCATCTGCCATGGTCTGCGCTGGCACGTAGGCCACTGCGCTAGCGTGCTTCACACACGACCCGGTCTCGGGTTGGGCCGTCAGGAGCAGCACCCTTCCGCCGTGTGAACGCGCCACCCCGCATAAGGCGTCGACTGTGGAGAAGCCACCGGGACCGGCGGAGGCGATAAGGAGGTCGCCGCCGGCGATAGGGGGAGTCGTCATGTCGAAGACGAGGTGGGCCGAGAGGCCCAGGTGGGCGAGGCGCATGCAGAAGGCTTTGAGCATAAGGCCCTCGCGGCCCACGCCATAGAGGAAAACGCGGCCGTTTTGGGAGGCAACGGTGGCAAGCTCGCTAACCAAAAGATCCAGTGGAGGTGGGTATGGGTCAGTGGGTTTTGAGAATATGGAGGCTATTTGGGTGCAGATTTGTGTGGCCATTAAAGCCACTGCTTGGGAATTAGAATTAGAAGCCATCACACTTTCACTCATCACACTTCAGGACTTTTGGCTCTTTTATATGCCTGTCCGTGTTTTTATTTTTGGTTCCATTCTCTCCATGTTTGAGTACCACAAAAATTCAAAATATATTTTTGCTATAATTTATCTTCTTTTTTATTAAAAAAGAATTGAATGATTCTAGGTCACCTCAAAAAATTAAGAAAATTGCAGTGACATGATGTTTTAATTTTAAACTATTTCAATGCAGTAAATAATATTGAATTAATATAAAGTTTATAATATTGATATGATATTTTACTGCACAGAAAAACTAAGAGATAACTTTTTCATACAACAAAAAACATACAACACACTTTTTCTCTTTATCTCTCTCTATCATATCACACATCACATCTCATATTTCTCTCTCTTTTCCCTCTTTTCTCTCTTTCTCTTTCTATATTGTACATGTACAACATGTACAAACAACATTTCTCAAAAACTAACTATGACAAGGCGCATTTGCACCCCAAAAGCATGTCCTATTACGCCCATGTAACCATTGAAAATGGGTAAATATCGTTGATAACCTACAACACCCAAATACAACATGTGCAAGAGAAATGATATTCATAGTTTCATACAACAAATATCTACACCAATAGCACTCATAACATTATCTTTCATTTTATATCTCCCCATCACATTACTCATTATATTTCATAATTCTCCCACTTTTTTGTCAGCAAACAAAAACAATACTATAATTTTATCCATCAAAGCTTCCAACCTTAATCATTCAAAGGCCCCACAAGTGCAGTGCTACCTACGAAATTATCGTTCACAACATAGTCACCAAAATGTCCCATTAAACAGAATTTCACTAGGCAGATAACACGAGTCTAAATGGATCATGCGAGTTTAGATGAGCATACAAGTGGGAAAAGAAAATCGATCTATTTATACATACACAAATGACAAATGAATACAATTGATCATTCGGTTATTTGCTGTCCACAAAATATAAAGACTAATGAAATTACATCGTGGGTTTTATTTGTTGATCAGTGTATAAGAAACATGTAATTGGAGGGGCATTGAATCATGAATGGAAGACAGTTTTTTATCCCCGATATCAATCTCCTTCACGTAACACTAGCTGGAGAAGACGAGTCATGTTCCTTTTCCCTCTCCGTAAGCTCGATATTATCCTCGTCACTTCCATCTTCTAGAAGAGACGCCTTCTGTCGCAGTTCTTTGACTTTAAGGAATTCATCATAGTGGGCCCTTCTGTGTGCTTTAAAGCTCAAACTTTTATCTGTTTCAAAATCAAATATTCCCAGCCCAGAAAAATAAATTCCGGGTAGAATAGAATAAGAAATCTACTGATACAAAAAATTACTACAGACTCATTAGTCATTACATACCCTTGAATGGAGAAAGAGATAAATGACCAAAAGAAAAGATGTGTGTTCTGAGTGTATTTGACATGTCATTTCAGCTAATTGAAAGCTAAAATTAATATCTGAAAAGCTTGTTAAAGACATTTCAACTCTAGCTATGAGCATTTTTTGAAACGCTACTTGTAGCATGTCTGGTTTAGCGTTGAAACGTGGTAAACACACGTTTCCAACGTTAGAAATAGTTGCATTGGAATTCTAAACTTGAGTTAGGCTAGTTTCAACGTCAAACCAAACACACATTTGGACTAAGTAGAATTCCAAAATTTCAGCTCCTAGCTGAAGTCACTTTGTACATGTTTATCCTTAAATTATTTTTATAATTACTAAATTTCAAGTTTTCATTCAGTAATTAATGATGATCTTATCCATCATTTACAGCTATAAGCTAGTTTTCCCAACTACTTTCAATTCAATTAGCTAGCTTATCAGCTTTTATCTTTCATTTTTCAACTAACTTCTCAACTTCCAGCCAATTTATTTGCTAGTTTTGCAAAACACACTATTTGTCCTAACTTATTTGACAGAATCAACTTGTTTAATATTTGCTAAGCTCACCGTACTATACAGACATTTACTGGCAGCTTCTTGGTTAAGCAAAGTTTTGAAGTTGGAAAGACTGTCAACCACATCCATTTATTTTCACCTGATCTGATATGTTGAAACCCTTGATTCCATTATTTTACACTGGATTCTCAGATTAAATATCATATCAAAATTAATAGCTTGACTTCTCCAGGTCATCCTTCCATGTTGCAATTAATTACTATTTATTTACACCAATTAAGTTAATAGAATGATAAATTATCAAAAGATTTAAATTATCTGGATCAGAAATTGATCATCAAAACCATATTCCTCATCAATAAGCTCAAGAATATAAGCAGTAATGGCAGCAATAAAAAAGATAAAAGCTAATGATCTTATTTAAAAGCACCACTAGATGAAGATCTTAGAGTCTATTTTACTTTTTGGTTTGAGCAAATGTTTATTAGTTTTCATTTTCTGTTTTCACTTCTAAATGCAAATGTGTTCCTTTGCTTTTACTTCATTTCCCGTTTTTAAAGATTTTGCATAGAAACGGTAAAAATCACCATTTATTTTTTTATTGTTTCTTCTACAAATCTACGAAAAAAAGAAAAAACAAAATGAAAAATAAAATATTTTCTGAGAGTAAACGTGCGTTAATATTACCTTCATCAACTTGTTCCATTGTTTCTGCCTCATCATCAGATGATGTCCAGCCATCAGATTGCCTAGTTCCTCTGCTACAAGAGGCCTCATCATCGGAAGCATACCCTTCAGCATTTGCTGAGTGATTTTGATCATCAACACGCTCATCAAAATTTCCTCGTACAGGGGATGGAGAACCTAAAAGATTAAGCTATTCAGATGAAAATTTGTCGGACAAAAAATGATTTTTAATTTACAGCTATAGAGCAGTCTTAACTCTTAAGAATAAAACTACAAACAAGGATCTTCATCAAACTCCATTAACAGTGATAGATTAAATTGTTAAAGTAGTTTTTCATGTTTAGAAATCAAATCAAGTGGAAGACAAAATGAAAGTTCAGAATTTAATATCCACTACAAGAATAATAGATAGAGTTCAAGGTAGCAAAATATCTTTTTCCTGCCAGTATTATTTCTACAGATAGCCATATCTATACTTATTCTGGTACGTGCAAGAAAGTTTACAAGGAGAATGCAGTTTTACAGATCTTCTTTACATACTGTCATCGTCAATCACAGGATGATAGGGAGTCTTAGGCTCAGTAATTTTTTGCCTCACAGGTTTGTTTGCCTCAATTTCTCCAATATTTGCCTCATCCCATCTTACACGTCCCCTGCAATGTGAAAACAAATGAAAGATTCACAATATTAAGATTCTCAGTTCATCCCAGATGAACAAGTCTCTCAGTTTATCTCATTAAGATATATAATAATTAATATACAAAATTCTGGAGAAATTCAACTTCAAGTCAAATTTAAATAATTTTCTTTTCCCAAATCAAATAAGAAAACTAATAAAAAACAGATTGTTAGTATTACTTCATTTTGGTAGATGGAAGAGCTCTTCGAACACCAAAAGTATGCTAAGCTATCCCCAAGTGGCTTGGTCAACTGGGAAACACAAAACAAGTTTACCCATTAAGTCCTTGAGCTTTAAAAACACATATTATGAAAAGAAAAAAGAAAATAAAAGAAAGAAAAACAGAGAAGGAAAAGAGCAAGCAAAATCAACGAAGAAACACCATCCAAAACACCTTAAAGAATGTTAAAGCAATTATAAATATACTATACTGGAATTAGAATTTGACGAAGCAGCAAAGGGAATACACAAGAAAACTGAGCATTAAAAAAAAGAAAATGAAAAACCAACCTTATCAACTAACAATTCTAGATTTTTTTTTGGGTAGAAACTAACATTGATAACTACTTAAACAAAAGAAGGCCGTGCAAATGCATATTAAGACAAACCAAACAATGTTGATCAAACACATCATTAATAAGAAAAAGGATAACAATTAATGCACCACCGGTTAACATTAAAAAAATTATGAATACAAGGAAATTAGAGTGGAAAATTTCTTCATGTATAGACTGGAGGAGAAAGGTAAAAATACCATGAGACATCTGTGGAGAGTTGCTACTAAAGTCAAGTAATAATGCATCCATGCCTTTAACTATAACTTCCAGTGACTAATAAGGTTATACTATAGCAACCATAATATGTAAAAGAAGATGCACTCACTATATTTGAATTGATGGAAAGAGATGAGATGGAGGGGAATGAAATGGAATAACATTAGCCGTCATTATTAGAATTATTTAATTTAGCATGAACCAATACCCCAAAGTTTCTTCTCCCATTTTGGAGAATATAGGATGGAACCAACTAATTATTTACTAACCTCCTTACGACATTGTTCACTTCCGAAACAATGAAATAGAAACTTCATTCTGTTCCAACGTAAAATATCCAATCAATGCTATGTAAAATTGTTCCATTCCATGCTATTCCATTAGATCCTATATCTATCCACTCCATCTCACTCATCATGATATCATTAGACATACACTTTCTTATCAGCTTGAAACTCTGATGTACTCATCGTCCTAACCCACATGAACCTGGAACACCATCAATTAATAATATATTTGCAACTATGAAATGAAAATCCAAAACACTAATTTCTAACAAACTTTTCCAAACACTGACAGTAGGAAATATTTCAAAATTAACAGATTTCACCACCACAACATTAGCAACAGGGAGCCATTAGACATCTCATATTCCACACTGACATAAACAGGGGAGGAGGGTAGAGCGAAATACTACCAAAAAGAAAAATGCAATTTCATTACACGATTAGAAATGCAAAATATATATCAGAATCAAACATCATAATTTAAAGTCCAATCTTGGAGAAGAATAAACAACTAAAATGGTTAAAGCATATCAAACAATGTCATTTCCCTCTACATGACACAGAACGATAAATCCAAAACCATCATTCCAGTGACCTTCATAACCAAATAGCAAATGTAACACTTCATTCTGGAAACAGTAAGTTATTAACCATCAATCATCAATGCATTTGATTGTTGATTGAGTTCTCTTAACAGGTATAGATAAAACAAAAGAGAAATCAAGATTCGTGGCGATAAAACCTTTGATAAATTTGACAATCAAGTTGAAAGCATCGAAGTATGCCCCATCCACCATCTAAAATGAAAAGGGCAAAAACTGACATTTCATTTTCCTTGCATTTTCTCGAAAAACAAACAGCTACATGAATTGAAAATCTAAAAAGGCAGTGAAGAGAAAGGAAAGAAGAAAAAGACATGAGAGAGAGAGAGTTGTACCTTGAAATTGAAATTGAACAACGATGTTTGGCCGGGAGCAATTGTAGGTGCTAATAAAAGTATAAAACAGTTTGTTAAAAAAAACTATAATTAACTAGTTTTATTTTTAGTCCGTACAATTTTTTTTTTCAAAAACATCCTTCCAATTTTTTTTCTTCTAAAATGATCCTTACTATGACAAGTGGTCTTTCAAGTGCTAATGTGTCATAGTATCATTCTACTCATCATCTCACTCACCATCCGACTCATCATCAACCCTAACTCTCAAATCCTCTCCCTCATTTCTCTTCCCCTCCCCCTTCATCTGCAATCTCTATCCTCAGGTAATATGCGCAATCTTCACATAGTTTACATGAAGATCTAATTTTTTCTTTTAATTTCCCATTTTCACTTTGATTTTAGATTTTGTTGATCTATTCATTTTTCGATTCAAAGATCTAATTTTTTTTTACTCTTCTTTTCTAGTGAAATGGAACTCACATAAAAACCCATGAGGTGAAATCATGGTACACGGTTTTTTCATGTGTACATTTAATTATGGGATTTGTGTGATTTATCTTATTGAACCCTTTTTCCTAGTTTGACTGTGTTTGGGCTGATCACAATATGAAGGTTTTTAGGTCACCCAAACACACTTTGCTATCATTGTAGAGAGAGGGTTTTCGAAGGGAATTAAAAGATATTTTTGCTTAGTATTTCATTGTTAGGCCGAAGGTGAACGCATAATCCCTTGGGAGAGAAGGATATAGGCCCAATGATTTCATGCTTCCTTCCTTCATTTTGCCTTCTGTTGTGCAGTGGATCTTGAGGACTTGAAAGTCCATAATTTTTTTCGCATTTGGGGGTAAAGGTTTTAGATGAAGGAGGAAGAGGAAGAAGGTGGTTGTTTTGGGATAGAGGTTGTGGATAAAGGAGGAAGAATGAGAGGAAAGATTTGAAGGTTGTTTTATAGGAAATAAAAATAAAACTCGGTAATTTTATATGAACTGAAAACATATTTTACCCCTTTTTTTTAAGGTTTGGGGTCGAAAATTATTTAGCTTTAAATTGCTTGATCAAATTCATCATCCAATGCTTATTATTTTCTTCTCATATAATTAAAAATAATAGTAATTTTATAAACACCCAAAAAAATCTATAGGCACTCGAGTATTTGACACCCTTTATTCCCTTCCACTCATTATATTTATTACTTTTGACTCTTCTAGTCATATATCTCTTTTAATGATGACACTCCAAGATGCCTCCACTATTCACCAAATATTACTCAAGAATTTTATCATTTTTATATCTTCTAATTATATATCTCTCTTGATATAGACACTCCAAGAGGTCTCCATTCTTGATTTTTCTAGTCTTTCTTCCACTATAATTTTAACACATGCCTATAGTTAATTTTCTCATTTTTTTAAATTAAAATAAAAACTACTGACCATAAATTGAAATAGTTACTAACGAGGGAGTAATTCTATAGGGGTATCAAAATCTTGCTCCACCACTCTCCACCAAACATCACTCAATTTTAAAAGAGTTAATAAATTTATACAACAAAAATCACATCACCCAACACAATTCACATTTCTCTCTTTTTTTTCTCTTCATCCCTTTTTGGTGTATGTTGTATTGATATATAAATATGATTTCTCATTTTTTTTTCGCTAAGCAATATGATTTCTCATTTTGAAACTACGGATTCTCTATTTTTTTATTTTCTCTCGTTTTATCCCATTTTTTTCTATTTTTTATTATATCTTGTTAGGATTCATTTTATTCTATCTTATTTAATTTTAATGAATTTATCATTGAAGATAAAGATATCATCAATTAAAGGAAAACACTTCAATCTCTTTTAATTATATATATTTTTAAATATTTATTCTATTTTTAAAATATACACAAAAGCTTTTTTTATTTCATTTTATCAAAATGCTATATATAAATTCCCAATCATTATTTTTATATACAATTTACCGCAATATAATTATTACAGATTTTGAACCATTATATAAAAGTCGTTATATCTGAAATTTTGAAGGAAAAAAAAACCACTTCTATTTCCTAAATCTTACATAAAACACTATTTGTTTCTTGAGCATTTATATAAACCACTTTTTAATTGATAAGGAGCCGTTCGGGTGGTTGCGAGTTTTCATTTTTTGGTTTTTAAAACTTTTCAATCAAGTTTTTACAACTCAAAACCAAAAACTAAAAAACACTTTTTGTGATTTTCAAAATGTTTGTTTTGGAAACCACAAAAACAAGTTTTAAATTTTTGGTTTTGAGTTGTAAAAACTTGATTGAAAATTTTTAAAAACCAAAAACTGAAAACTCCCAACCACCCCGAACGCCTCCTAAATGTGTTAAAATTAAATATTTTCTGCTGCAGTAAAAATTTAAAATTAAAATACATAAATCATTAACTTATAAATGCAGGTCTCTTCAGAAAAAAAATATAAATGTTGGGCAAACACTTCAAAAATAAACAGCACTTCATTGTGGCGAATGGATTTAGGATTCACATGACAGGGGCTAAAAAAACTCTGACAATAAATATTAGGGTTAAAAACCGTAATAAATATTAAATACAAGTCAAATTTGTAATGTCATTTATTTAAGTATATAAGTCACACATTCATATTATAAAATTCATCTATAGTAATACTCGTATCAAATGATTTTTTTTTTTATAAAACTCACTTAAAGAAAATCAATTCCGACAATAAATATTAAATAATATTTAGATTATAAAAAATAAATCCATCACATTTATTTAATTTAATTTTTTATTACATATTTATTAATAATATTTTATAAGTTTAGTATGTATACACTGTCAGTGTAAATAAATTTTACACAGACATCCAATGATGTGTTGCCACATCATTTATTGAATTCAATAACACATGAGGTGTCACATTCATTAGATGATGTGGCGGCACAGCATGACTGTGTAAAATTTCTTTACACGGACAATGTATATTAATCAAATCCACATTTTATTTTCTACATATATAGTGTAGTGTAATAAGAGGGGGCGAGGGCCAAGCTCTATGGAGCTGATATTGCTTAAAACTTTAAAGGGTTTTTTTTTTTTTTGGTAAAATATGTTTTTGGTCCCTGTAAAATAAGTGAGTTTTGCTTTTAGTCCCTATAAATATTTTTTTTATTAAAGTGTCCTCCTAAAAATTTTTTTTTTTGCAATTAGTCCCTCCCCTCAAATGGCGTGTGCCAGATGCTTACGTGGCAAGATTTCTCTTTCCTAGTTGTCCATTGGTATATTTCTGGCAGTCCGAAACCGCCAGAAATGTATGCTAAGACCGCCAGAGACTCTCCCCCAAAACCACCTACTTCCCCTTCTCCCTGTCACCTTCATTCGCTCCCCCGCGCGCATCATCTAGCAATCAGAACCCACCGAACCTCCCCAAGAAACCCAACCAGGCAATCTCCCGAACCTGCAAAACATCCCACTTAAACTTGGTGACAAACCTGCTCAGCCTCGATCTCTGTCCGAAGCCACACCGGATTTAGTAAATATAGTAGCACCATTTCGATACCTGTTGGAAAAGCCAGGGTAAGAGATAAATGACAGTTTAACAGAAGTAAATGACACGGAGTAGCTGTTAACAAATACTTGTTTCCGTTGATAATGTTTATGACCTCTTCCAAGCTATCAGCCTGAAGTTAAAAGTAATATACTGTATCAGCATAGACATTAATTATATATTGAGCCATAATGATCGAAGATTCTAAGATAGATGAGTCTCCTGCACATGACCAAAAGGATACAAATAAACTATTCCAAATTAGAGGATTATAAGGATGAGACAAATGAAATGCACCCGAAGAAGAACTGGGCCAAAAATCTCCTCCTGCACAGGGCGTGATAGAGATAGTCAAATTTAAGTCTAAACTTCAAGTTTCTGGAATTATTTAGTGAACACTTATTGATTGGAGAAATGTGAAAATACCTTATAGCATTCCATATCGGCAGTGAAAATACCTTATGAATTACGAACAATGAAATAATAAAAGTGATTGAGAATATAAAAGCTACCACTATACTTCTTCCATCAAGCACTAGTCTGGCACGGTGGCACCACTGTCAAACCCAGATTGAAGTTTTTCGTGAATGAATTCATAGATTTATTTGGCATTATTATTAGACTAATATTCAAGAAACTACAATGAAAACATTTTTGGAAAAAAAAAAAGAAATTGGATGCGTTCATGCTGTAGTACAATTACAAAACTTGTTGATGGAGCTGAGCTATCCAGATAATGCGCGGAAGCGGATGACAGTGACGGGGAGAAGGGAGAGTAGGTGGTTTTCGCGGTTTGTGACGGTCTGGGCATACATTTCTGGGGTTTGGGACCGCCAGAAATATACTAATGGACAACTAGGAAAGAGAAATCTTGCCACGTAAGCATCTGGCACACGCTATTTGAGGGGAGGGACTAATTGCAAAAAAAAAATTTTAGGAGAACGTTTTAATAAAAAAAATTTTTACAGGGACTAAAAGTAAAACTAGCTTATTTTACATGGACCAAAAACATATTTTACCCGTTTTTTTTTAAAGAAAATTATTGAAATCAAATATTCCCTTTTCTCAATTTTTAAAAAAAATATAATTTCAACTTTTGTTTCCTTTAAAATTAATATTCTCTCTTCAAGTTATTAAAATTTTATGTTAACACAATATGTTAATAAAACTACACATGATTTCAATCTTACTTAAGAGTGTACTTAGAATAAATTACTCCAGCCTTGTTTTTATTTTATCAATGCATTACAATTAAATGAAACCTTTACTATAGTAAAATTTAGAAATTATTAAATGTTTAACTCAAAAAAAATTTAGAATAACATTACAGTACTATAAAAGAATAAATGATAAAATAAATTATAGTTTTGTGTCTTTAAAATAACAATAAAAAATTTAAATATGTTGCAAAAAATGACTTCATAAAAACTTAATTACATTAACTATAAATAAGATAAAATAAAATCAATCTTCCAAGAATTAGACAATAAAATTAAAATAATATTTTATTGATTAGTTATAAATAATTCGTGTTTTTAATTTATTATTGAAACTTTTACTACAATAATTTTATAATAATTTTTATTACTTTAAATACATGAAATTATTTATTTTATTATTCATTCTCTTATATTTTTTAATGATATCATTTAAATTTTTAGTAAGTTTAATATTTTATATACGAAAGGGGTTTAATTGTATCATATTTATGAAATAAAATGAGGTTTATGTAACATTTATAAAATAGAGGAGATTTTATCTAATAAACCAAAATTTATAATAAGAGTAATTTCTTTAAAAAGGGATTTTGTATAACTTTAAAAATAGAGAAATTTCAGTGTAAAATAAAAATAGAATGGATGTTTTACTCATGGATTTACTCTATGCAAAGATGAAACAGATCGAGGATTTCTTCTACATCGATCCTTCCCAGACTTCATTCAATGTATATATTTTCATGGATTTGTTTTTCCATGTAAATATCCAATAAAGCAAAAATAAACATATCATACCAAATAGGAAAAGGATGCATTGGCATTTGGCATTCGACAGCGAAAATTAACGTGTGAGAGATAAAAAGAAAAAAAATTATAAAAAGATAATAATTGAATAATGTAATAATTAATGAAATGGTAAAGATAGGCATGAGATGCAAAACCTAGTGTAAAGAACATAGATGCCAATTTGCATTTAACTTTGTAAAATTATCATTTCTCAAAATTGATTCTAAATCACTTTTATTAAATGTGTTTAGTAAAACATACAATACTTATCTCAATTATTAATTTCTAAAATCAATTATACTCAATTATCAATCAAATGAACACGTAGTTTGTTTAATTTTGTATTTGAACAGTGTAAAAATCATGATTTCATCAAATTAATTTTAAACCACTTTCATGTGACGTGTTTTATAAAATATACATCATTCATGTAATCATTAATTTTTAGAATTAATTCTATTAAAATTTAAACCAAATTAACATCTAAAGTCGAGCAAATATATATAACCACATTCCAGTTTCCAAAGCCCAAAACGCGTTCATATATACTCTGTGAAATACTGAAATTGAACTTCCCTTTCTGCTACTGACCAAAAAAAAAATTCCCTTTCTGCTTTCCCTTCCTCTTATAACAACCATCTATTTAGCACTCTTTCCCTTCCAATTCCCACCACAACTTCACACTCACACAAAGATGGATGACCTAATTCACTCTAAGTTGAACCTCAACCCCATTCTCTTCCTCTTCTTGTTTCCTCACACTGAGGCACAGTCACCAATGCAGCCAGCATCTCCTTTTGCCAACCACACCATTTGGGACGTCTCTTCCATAGTCATCATCATTGGAGCCTTCATTGCAACTTTCCTCTTGGTAACCGTCTTCTCAATTTTCCTCAGTCACTGTGGCCACTCACACCCCACCTCTTCTCAGAATCACAGTGGCATCCACCCTCAAATCCTCCAAACCTTCCCCATCCTCTTCTACTCTTCCATCAACAACCACCTCAAACGAGAAGACCCTCTTCAATGCGCCGTGTGTCTCTCCGATTTTAACCACCAAGACACCCTCCGTCTCCTCCCTCAATGCAACCATGTCTTCCACCCTCCTTGCATCGATGCCTGGCTTTCTTCCCATGTCACCTGCCCTGTTTGTCGCGCCATTCTCGACCAACCCCTGCATTCTGTTGCCATTGCTGTTGACGGTGAAGGTTCTACTAGTGAAGGTTGCGGTGAAGGGCGGAGGAACGGTGATGAAGAGGATAAAGGGGTGGTGGAACGTGCGTCAAAATCGAAGCTTTTGAGGTCGAATTCGACGGGTCATTCGGTGGTGGAAGATGTGGAGAGGTATACGCTGAGGTTGCCGGAGGATGTGAAGAAGAGTATTATGGTGAACCATGGGGTGATGTTGCAGCGTTCGGCTAGCTACAACTTTGTTGGGAGCTCTATGAAAGGGTTGTGTTGGAGTGACAGTGATGGGAGTAGCAGAGGTAAGAGGCACAGCATTGGGTTGATGGTAAAAAATCTCAAGTGAAGCAAGATGGAAAAAAGAAAAAGAAAATTGAATAAATGTCATGATTGTTGGGTTGGATTAATTGGTTGAATATTTAAATGGGTAATTTGAGGGGAAAGAAAAGAAATTAGCTTGTTGGTGGTGCTCTGTGATGGATGAAGCAGAGGAGAGGATTAAGGGCTATGGAGTGTTTTCCCCTGAGTTCGGTTTAAAGAGTGGAGGGTATCACTGCTGCACACAGACAGAAGTAACTCAAAAAGCTCCCTGTAAAATGTTGCTGTGAAGAAGAATCCAAGCCTTCCCTAGTTCCCTTCCTTTCCCAAACTCTTTCAATTTTACAGCACAATTTAATCTATTAAATTATATTATGTTATAAAGTAATGTTATTTTGACATTATATTTTTTTATATAACTGATATTTGTTTTTCATTCTCTTTTCTTACATTCTATTAATCATGATTAGTACTTCTAATGTGTCTTATGTATAAGAACATTTTAATGTGCAAAAGACTTTTGAAAAATTTAAATACCGGACAACCTGTTCTGGTGTGTTTTTTTTATTATTATAAAAATACATTTTTTTATTTTGTTACATTCTACTTTTAATATATATATCAAATATATAAGAGAACTTAAATTACCTCTACATTAATCTCTAATATTTTGAATTGCATAATATGGACTTTTAGGTTTTATTCACTTCTTTAAATACCTAATTGTTTTTATTACAATTTTGTAAAATAACACTATCAAGAGATATGTGGTTTACTTTAATGGTCATTTTCTAAACTTTTATCCAGATCTAAAATATCGTGATATTGTCTAGGTGAGAATGTAGTGTTGGTCAGTTGTGCACGAGGCACCAATTGAAGTATAAGAAGTTTGATATCTCCTCAATCTCATCATACATTTTGACTACTCTCTCAATTTTCTTTCTTGCTCTTCTTTTTTTTTAATTATCTCTTTTTCACAACTTATTTTTTAAAAGATATGGTTTTAAATTTTAATTTTAATCATTCTTATATACATGTAAGGTGAGAACATATTCTCATGAGATAAATTAATTAATTCTGATTATAAAACATAAATAAATAGTTAAGATTAAATGTAGATAAAATATTAACCGCCTATATATGTATTTTTCACTTCTCATGCTCGCACACTCATATTTTGCGTAACATGGCAGCACACAAAGGCCTATTAATTGTGAATCACAATAAGTCCCAATCAAGTGGTGCACACGTATTTTGTGGTAGCAAAGTTTACAAATTTGGATCAATGACACGTGCTTAGCTGTTTTTTGTTTGCAATATGAAGAAAGAGGAACAAGTGTCTCCATAAACTTCTCCAACCTTCTGGTCCAATCCATTGAATGAGAATGACAAGGAGCAATGCCATGCACCTGATTTGAAGGAACAGAGCCTAACACGATTGCCCTTGTCTTTCGCTTGATGTTGTGTGTTGAAAATGACGGGGGAGAGGGAAGGATAACATTAGCATTTTGCCTCACAAATGCAATATGCAAGGTAGATGTGTAATTGGGTTGGGTTTAGGATAATATCAAGCTTAAATGGATAAAATGGTGGTGGGTTGGTTCGGGTTTTATATTTTTGGGTGAGTAACTTGACCCGAAATACCCCGAATATGTTTGTGTTGGGTTGGGTTGGGTCATGCACATTTTTCTTTTTAAAAAGGTGAAAGATGAAATAAAATTAAAATATAAAATGAAAAAAAAGAAAAGAAACAGGGTAAAAAATGAGAGGAGTAGATGAAATAGGGTTTGGGGAACCACCTCTACTTTGCTGTCGCTGCGCCTATTTTTGTTCTCTCCGGGCAGGAAAATGAAATAAAACTATGGTTTTTTTCTTTGGTTCAGGTTGGGTATATCGGTTTCAACATAGGCAAACCCGAGACCCGAACCGAACAAGATCGGGTTTGAAATAAAATGTTGATGTAACTAAATATGAACACGACTATCCATAATTATTGGGGATATATGTGGAAGAATGGGAGTGATTTTCCTTTCTCCGTAGTTCGCTTGTGTATGGATCCTCTTTTGTGGTAATACCTCTTCAGCAATATTAGTCGAGGGAAAATTAGGAAATAGCTACCAAATTTATCTGTTGAATATTTCTATAACTATTTTGTAGCCATGTGGTTGTTAAATTTACAGGAGAAAATTGCATAAGTAGAGAGGATTTAGATTCGTAATCGCTTGGCTTGTGTAAGACTTAATGCGACACCCTGTTGAATTTTTGGCAAACTTACCAAAAATCAATTGTATTATAGTGATAAGTAGGGTTGTCATATCCATGGGGAACTTGTAAATTTCTATTAAATTTCTTAATTAAAAAGCTCACTAAGTATACTTACAATGAAACAGTTGCTAGACATATTGCATTAGAATGTGAAAATCATAAATATAATTGCAAGCATAAAATAAGTACGATAAAAGGGTGGTTGGAATTCAATTGAGAAAATTGGGATTGCATTTTATCGACCTCCCTCTTTTGTATTCTAATGATTCAGAGCTATATAGAAGTCAGAACTACAAATATTGATGCAACACACTGATATCTCCTATATTGATTCCTCAAATAAAGGTTGCTAAGATCAACTCTTAAATTCCGATTTCTCAAACATTTAACATGTTATCTAGTGATAAGTGAAAATTAGTTGATAAATTAGAGTACTTTTTAGTTCACTTATCAAGGATAAAATGGTAATTTTGCCCCAGTTTAAGCCCTTTTTATTAAATATTAGAGAAATTGTATTTATTAATCTGAGATTTGAATTTGATACTATTTTGATAGAAATATTGCTGATTTTTGCAGGATATTGCAAATATTTGATTTGAAGGATAGATAGCATCAAATGAGGAAGATATCTGCAAGATTTGAGATTGATTGGAGATATTAAATGAAGATTTAAAGAAGATTTGAGATCATTAATGAGGAGATCACTGCCAAACAATCAAGGATTCTGCAGACAAGCTTCCCAAATAAATCAAGGATTGCCCAATAAATGCAAGGATATCATCAAATAAAGGGAAACAAGGGAAGACAAATATGTCAAAACCAGTCTCGGGGAGAGATCGAGATTAAAAAGAGAAAGTTGGAGCAGCAGGACGCTACCTACGCTTCACCTGCGCTATAGCGCAGGGTGAAACTCTCTGGAAGTTGCGCTCACTCCCGCGCTATAGCGCAGCTTGGATCGCAGGTTACGCTGATTTCGTCCTTGTTGCCGTTTTTAGATAGATCTCTTCCCAATTTGCGTTGTCTTTCCTTAGTCTATAAATAGGAACCTCTTGCACCCTTTCAAAAGTCGTCAATCATTGTAATCTAGTCTATAGTTCAGTGATTATGTACCAGAGCTAAGTTTAGAGTAGGAGAGGAGGAGCGCTTCGCAAGGATTGAAGATGGTGACAGCATCATCGGTGGTTTGTATGGCTACCTCGTGTAGTTAACTCTCCAGTAGGATTGGATGTAATCGATTCTATCCCTGAGTGTATGTAAATTTTATATTATTATTTATGAGCTCCCTATCTATAATATTGGTAATCTTATTTTGTACTTAATTCCTAATTCCCACGCTTGCGTCTGGAGTTATAGGCTAGTCTTAACTTAGTTAGTTTTGACTAGGAGCGAGAGTGGGGGAGCGGATTCTGAAGAAACTCACTCTCTGATTGGATAAGAGGACTAGATATCAGAAAACCGACACATGAGCGTTACTAATGGGTGATGGGTAGTGTGAGTACTCTAGCGAAGGGCGTTCACAGGATTAGGCCTGTGTATCGATAGCAAGGGGTAGTTGATTGTAATTCCAGGATTCGAACGTAGGCGTGTCCTAATGAGTAAGGGTAGTGACAGTACTTGAGCGAAGGTGGGTCTACAGTGTTGGCCTCGTTTATCAACTAAGTTCCTTTACAAACTGACTAAAAAAGAGCAAAATTAGCCGAGGCTAAGTCTGTCGCTCGGGAGAGCCCGCATGAATTATCTTTGAGTGTGTGAGATCGCTGGTAACTCGGGGTCTTAGCAATAAAGTTTGTCTACAGTATTATAGAGTAAACCTAAAATAATAGATAGTCTTTACATGCACAAGGGGAGAGATGAGATGAAGTCCAATCCTAATCCAAGTAAAGCGTCTCTAACTCTTCCTTTCTAATTCCAATTAATATTTACTTTCTATTTACAATTCTGCAACCATACTCTCTAAACCGTGCTTTTCTTGATAAATAGATCACAGTCTGCATAAATTAACCGTTCCCTGTGGATACGATACTCTTTCTTACTATTATACTGCTGGATTTGTGGTTCGCTTGCCAGAAACCCATCATCTAGCATTACTAATAGGTGTTAATCATAGTTATAAAACCTGGACCGGAATGGTTGGTCCAACCGGTTGGACCGTGATCGGTTCGGTTAAGGGTTTAGATCGATTCTACACTTGAACCGTATAGAACCGGCTGAACCAGTCATGACTCGGAGTGAACCGGCCGGGTCATGTGGAGTCAACCGGTCTGCTACAGTGCTGATGCTGGGAATTACAAACATTCTCAAAGTGACTTATAGAGGGCTCGAACACGGGTCAACTTCAAAGCAGCTCTGCTTCCCATCCGCTAGGCTATAACACCAGTTTGATATATATTACCCGTTTCTTTATATATAATATATCTAAAGAGGTAAATTTGGCAACGAACCCACATCTCAAAAAACAAAATCTATCTTTGATGCGTTCGGATTTTGGAACATGTACACTTGTAATAAAAAACTGAAATTTCGACCACTGCACCACTAATGTTATCGAGCGTTTAGGTATTTATTTTTAAGATTATATCAATATATACTATTATTTTATAATAGATATTTTTTTATATATGTCCGATTTAATCGGTTCAACCAGTGGCTCACTGGTTCAACCAATGACCCAGTGACCCACTACCATGACCGAGTAGATGACTGGTCTGAGTTTTATAACACTGGATGTTATAAAGCAATTGATATATTAAAATCTATTCCTAGCATAACAACACATCGAATAATTTCATTCAGATTGGATTCTAAGAAATACTTTCCAGTTAAAACTCAGATTCAAAGTCAAGAAACTATTGATCAGATGAAATCAAACATTAAGAACAAAATGAAATTTCTAATATCAATAGAAATGAACAACTATATATATAAATCACAAGAATACATTCGAGTTCGAAACAATTACATTCAATCCCATAGGAGAGTTTAGCCGCTCATGACAACCATGAAAAACAGAAGAAAATAGAATGAAATTGATCGAGAACAAGAGTTCCGAGCTTTTTGTCACTTTCGTCCTTTCATTTCCTACTTATGTTCTCTGAAATTTTTTGAATGTCCTATTTTTCATTCTGTTTTTTCTGCTCGTTCATTGGGTAAGTGAATTTTCGCTTGAGCGAGAAAAGATTCGCTCAAACGAACATAATTCTTCGTGTTGAAGAAACGTGTTTTCGCTCAAGCGAGGGATTTTCGCTTGAGCAAAAACAAGGCAGAGGAAAATGGCATTCTGGGCTGATTTCGCTCAAGTGAAGGTTTCTTCGCTTGAGCAAAAAATTGGCATAGTCCAATTTTCTCTAATTTTGCTCATTTCTTCTTATTCCTTCAAGCTTTCCCCTTTTCTCCTCACTTTAATCATCCTACAAAATGAAACATTTGGGATCAAAGGAATTTCATTTCCATTCACATCTCAGAAATAAAAGGTTAGATTCAATTATTCTAAATTAAGAGACTTTGACTATTAAATTAATGCAATTAAAGACAACAAGTGCTTAAATTCACAACAGATTTTCACTTAAAATTAGCACTTATCAGACCCATAACCACAAATGTGCACAACTTAGAAAAGAGATATTTCTGATTCGAGATGAAAGATTTGGAGAGTTGCTTTTAGCACCCATATTTTGCTATTCACACCAAATCCCCCACTTTTGAGTTTTTTTGTCCAAACTACATTCTTCCCACCCGACCCCACCACCACCGTCACCTCCACCCCTCAACACCCCGGCTACCACTTCACTCACTTTTTCTCTTTTTTCTTTTCTTTTCTGAAATTATTTTTTTGGAAAAAACACTTCTGGATTTTTTTTTTTCGGTGAAAACACTTTGAATATTAATTTTCAGAATTTTTTGGATAAAAATGACTTCTTGTCATAAATTTTTGGAAGTGTTTTTTTTTTCTTCTAATTTTAGAGATGGAAAAACTTTTGTCACTAAATTCTGTCTCTAAACATGTTAGGGATGAATTAGAGATGAAAAACTTTTCTATCTCTAAGACTGAAACGAGATTCCTTTGTTCTAACAAGTTTAGAGATGGATTTTAGAGACGAGTTTTTTCCGTCTCTAATAATTGAAAAATGGGTAAAATAACATTTTAGTCCCTATAAAATACCCGAGTTTTGATTTTCGTCCCTGGAAAATTTTTCTTTTTTATTTCATCCTTATAAAATATTTATGATATTTTTTCAGTCCCTGATGTTGACTCTACTGTTAATTGTGGATGTGTCGAACACCCATAATAGTCAACAATACTTCAGAAGCACCCTAGCACATTATATAAAAGTGTTAGCTTCCTTAAACTCATTTAGAAAGTCAAATTTCATGGTCAATTTGAACATAAATTCTTTGTACATTTCCTCCTTCGTATATATCATAAATAGTCTTTGAATGTGTTTAAAGAGACTAACATTGTTGTATAATGTGCCAAGGTACAATATATATGATTACTAATTGTGATGGATGTTCGAGACATTCGTAATTGATAGTGGAATCAACAACAGGGACTAAAAAAATAGCTTAAATATTTTATAAGGATCAAATAAAAAAGAAAAATTTTACAGGGACGAAAATCAAAACTCGCGTATTTTATAGGGACTAAAATGTTATTTTACCCTTGAAAAATTATATAAAATAAATACACTTCTAAAAATTAATATCCGTAAGCCATTATTATCCGAAATTTCCGGAAATTAATATAGGAAACCGTTTTTATTGTTAACTTTTGGAAATTAATTCCCCCCCCAAAAAAAATAGAGAATATTTCTGGAAAGTCTTTTTTCATCGTAGAGTCAAAAGCAAAAAGGGGTGAAATGATAACTCGAAATTGAGATGATCACCGATAAATTAAATTACTGCATGTTGGTAAATGAACTGTAAATTGCCTGGATGTTATAATAAGGACCATTTTGGAAAATAAAAATAAAGTGATATTCTTGTGTTTGGATAGAGAAATTTAAAATTACTAAAATTCATGTGTTAAAATAGTAGAAGAAAGAATTCCAAATGACAAATAGGAGGATTTTTTATGATAAATAGGAAAATTTCAAATGACAAATATTGAGAGAGAATTTCAACATTTCTCTTTTATGTTCAAACATTTTAGATTGTCATTGTCAATTCCTCTCATTTTAACAATTCACTCAATATTACCTATTATAATTTTGAGAATTCTAAAATTCTCCATCCAAACACAAGGTTATTGAATTCTAAATGACTTCTTTGTCATGTGGTGTCTGCATCTTTTCTTCCGTGTATTTGATGCTCTGTGTCAAGTGGCCCATTTTTTTGGTCAGAAAGTGGCCCATTGATAATGATGTTGATTGAAGCTGCTCCTGGCCCATCAGCCACTGCCCAACAATCTCTTTGGTGCAACCTCTTGCACATTCCATTTCGGGCTATTTGCCTTTCTCCAATGGTCCCTCGGCCATTAATGTAGGGTGTCAACACTTTACACTTATTTCGACCACAAAAAAAAAAAAAAAAGCACTTTACACTTACATGAAAAATACCTCCATCAACTTGACATTCATTTTGTTCTCTAGGCTAAAATAGGGATGGCCAAAACAGCATAAAAATGATTCTAAGGTTGTTTCTTATTAAATCCAGATTATGTAGTTTTTATTTTCAAAATGCTTCCAAAACGTCATTCTAGTGGGCGGAGGCAACTTGTGGCGTAAAAAAAGTCAATATTAAATTATTAATGTGCTTCATGCTGCTCCATTCAGTGTCTTCTCTTTTGTTTCTAATCCACTAAAAACCATGCCTATTGTACTTTAAGAAAAAGCCACATTATTAAACTGATGAAAAGCTTGATATGGGTAAAATTTTGGTCAACGAAGAGATACAAATTTAAATGCAACTGTTGTGAATGCTAGATAGTAATTCCCGAGCCAATCTTTTCCTTTATGATTCTAAAGGGGTTGGTCAAACTAAATGTATTGAAATTCATCCTAGAAATTAATGGTTGAGATGAGTGATACACGTTTTATAAAGCACGTTGGATGAAAGTGATTTAAAATCAATTTTATAAAACCGCGATTTTGAAAAATACAATGCCTAACCAATCAAGCTATAAAATAGTTCGCGCTTTCTCTTCCATCAAATACTACTTCCGTTCCTATTTAACTGTCCACTTTAACTAAAAACACACATATTAAGGAATGCAATTATTACTCTCGTTTTCATGAAAATAAAATTTAAACTTTCTATTTTACCCTTTTATCTCTCTTACTATTGACTCTCTTTAGTTTTTAATAGTGGGTCATTTATTAATATAGGGGTAAAATAGAAAAAAGTGTATTTATTAGTGCATTGGATTTATAAGTGGACAGTTAAATAGAAACAAGTTTTTTCTTTTGAAAGTGGACAGTTAAATAGGAACGGAGTTAGTAACTTAGATTAATACTAGTTTGTGCTCTTTCTTTGAAGATGAAACCGAACCCACAAAATTAACATTTGGGATGTGAAATTCTTTAGTGGTGAAGAAACATATGAGAAATTATTGATAATTGGAACTGAGATTGGTTGGATGAATTTGTGGAATAAAGCATCCATGAGAACTTACATAAGCACATATAGGTTATTGAAATCTTGGCACCAAAGATAAAAAAGAATTTAAAACTAAAATAGCATATGATCACAAGATAGTAAACATATATATATTTAGCCAGAGACCAAAGCCAAAAACATAATACTTGCAACCTTTGATTTTCTAGTTATCTATTATCTATAATCAATTGAGAACTTCCATTTCAAACAAAATCCTCAACAGCAACTCTTCAAAAACTGACAAATAAAATTCAAGATTAATTCACTAACTCCTAATTTATTTATATGACATCTAGAGTGATCTTCCCATAGCTGATCAATTATGGAGAGGATTTGGTCCAGAAGGAACTACCCGATGAGAAACTGCATGAATTTGCTTGAACTTACTCTTCCTGGAGTTCAAAGAGGAGAGAATAGCAGAATAACTCTGTATAAACATGGAAGAGAGCTTTCTTTCTGATCTCCCTTCTGAATTTACACGTGTAGCATGACTGATTAAACGAGAGGTTGAACCTTGCATTACAGACAGCAGAACCATGAGAAGCAGGAAAAAGGTTAAGGATTTTGGAACTCTCATAATTTTAGAGATAGAAATTGAAAGAAGAAAATTTGTTCCTATGAATGAATATGTTGGAAGAGTTGAAGTCTATGCTAATTGCTAAGAAAGAGAATTATTAGAAGCTATAGTTAGAAATAATTAAGCAAAATTAAAATATAATTATACTTAAGACCATTTGTGACATTGCCACATTCTGTGACTCACATCTGCCAAATGTCAAAAGTTGACTTTTAAGAAAACGATAAGTAATCAACTGATCATCATATGCTAAACTGTTAATTCTTCTACCTGAAATTTTCTATGAAAATATACGTCAATTGGTCTAGCAATACACTTCTTTTATTAAAAAAAAACGTTATATAGTTGCTCTGTTTTTTAAAAACGTTATATAATAAAATTTGTATCAGGAAGAATACTAGTATATTATATATTATTATTAGCATTGTTCTTGGTCTCATAAACTTGTTATGAAACTTCAGTTTTATCCTAAATTCATGTAAGTTAAGGTCAAAATTTCCGTCACATGTTTAAGGGGTTCTCTTCATAATGACTGGTATACAAATTCCAATGCTCTACGAAAAGAAAAGGGTAGATATTTATATGATGCCTACATTTATACGTTTTCATAATAATTTTAATAGGACTAAGAGAAGCCAGCTGGCTGCCTCGTGAAATAAACAAGAAATTGACATGAATATTAATTTAGGAAAAAACAACCAAATTCTTGACGAATTTTGCTAATTGTTTCATATTTTAAGCCATTGACTAAAGCTAATCTACGCGCAATAATACTTGACCGAATCAAACACTATATAAAGTAGTTTAATTTAATAGAGTAGGGTATGTAGTATGTACTTTGAAGTAAAGGAGAAATATATATAAAAGTAGTGCTAATGAAATTTATTTTTAGGGTGAAAGTACTTTGAAACAAGGATGGCTTGATTGATTGAGGTAGAGAGAAAATCCACTTTATGTGTAGAGAATATAAACAGTATTTACAGGGAGGATAAATAATATCGATTCAAAAAATTGAAAGAGGATAAGAGAGAAACAAGGGTGATGGGTCCATAGATAGAATTGATATTTTTTTTGCACTTGGATTGCATGCGAACTGTCTGTAATGTAGGAACTCAGAACTCTGTCTCCTTAGCATACAAAGAGAATTCCAATCAGTGCTACTGAAACCAAAGAATTCTTACTTGATATCAGAACTTTTGACCCTCTCAATTTATGATTTCCATTTTCCAACACTGAAAGTGTAGACTCCCTGAATATCAGTACAGATTGGATTAGCTAACAGTCCAAACTCTAAGTAACAGTTTGAGAATTGAGATTAATTCAGAATTGTCTATTAAAGAGGTGTCATATATGCAAGGAGTACTAATTTTTACATGGTACTTAATTCCACTACTTAAATTTTGTATAAAAATTGGTCCCAATTCCTTGATAGGAAATCCTTTTACAAAACTATGATACAGAAGAGCAAGGGGGAATTCTATTGTATAAGTTAGCAATGGGATTATTTATTCAAAACTCTTTGAGGCCGAGATAGGTTTTCAAGGTGTTGTTCTGAGTCCAGTTCCAAAGTACCAAAATGTGTGTGATGTCTTCTCTAGGTCCTTAGACTCTCTTTTATTAACTCATAGAACCAAAATGTCTAAGAAGAGCTAAAGACTCATTGATTAGTTGTCAATGTTAATAAGCCACCTGTAATTATTTGTAACTGTATTAAAACGAATAAAGACAATTTACTTAAGAATGGAATCTAAGGAAACTGGAGATTAGCCAATAGGGCTAATCTAGAGAGCTTAGAGTTGAGTTAATTTAGCCAAGAGGTCCAAGGAAGATTGATTTAAGGTTGAGTTTATAGGTGAACAAGAACTGACTTAGTATTCGTTTGATTTACAGTTAAGTAAAATTGATTTTAGAATGAATGGTTGAGATGAGTGATGCCCATTTTACGAAGCACACTAGACGAAAGTGATTTTAAATCAATTTTGTGAAACTGTAGTTTTGTATTGTTGTAACGATAAAACAAACAGGCTATTACGAGGTCAACCGTAAAATTTCTGGATGGCATAGGTACATTTCTTTTGAAAAGTTGATTCTCTTTTAAGTTTTATAAGATCAACTCTTTGTTAGAAACAAATAAAATATTAAAAGTGACAAATGGATTTGTTCTTGATTGAGATCAGCCGACATGCAAGTGAGTAATCCAACAATCTATGAATGACAAACTTACTCTACAGAATTTGGTGGCATCTGGTGTTGCGATTAACTGACATTGGTGTTTGAGCTCGTGCCATCCAACTTTACCTCAATGCGTGGCATTTACTTCCATAATCATTGTAACAAGTTAACAGATTTTCCTACAAATTATCATTATCAATTCAGCTTACGTGACATGCAAGGTGCACTTTCTGACCATTTCTCATTTACTCTCACTCAAGCAAACAGTTACTTGAGGGTTGGAGTCTCTTCTGCAAGTCCACTACTACGCTTATGAGACATTTTAGGAGTATTACCGTTACGCCAAATTTGTTTATTGGAATATATAACGCAAAATATTATATATATATATAGTGAAAAAATAAAAAAAAACTTAGTGACGGCCAGGCCGACACTAACTTTACGAAGGCCGACGCTAAATTTTTTTTTCTTTAGCAACGACATGATAAAAAAAATTTAAAATTATTATACCTTTAGCGTCGGCCAGAGCCGTCGTTAACGTTACGAAGTAGCAACGGCCTGGCTTTCGCTACATAAAAATTAAAAAAAAAATCAGCAGTAATGTCTTTAGTGTCGGTCATTGCAACGACCTGACCACTGCTAATAGCGACGGTGTCGTGGCCGTCACTACAAGGCTGTCGCTACATAAAAAATAAAAAAAAAATTCAACAGTGATGTCTTTAGTGTCGGTCGTTGCGACGACCTGACCAATGCTAATAGCGACGGTGTCGTGACCGTCACTACAAGGCCGTCGCTAAATATCAAATTTCTTGTAGTGTCAAATTGTCAGTCATGGTTCTTGGATCTCCGTCGTTGAGCAACCGTCAACTAGGTTCTTTGAAACATACTCCTCATACAGGATTAAAAGAGCACACAATAGAATTTGCACTTATTCACCCTCTGAACCACGAGGCCGCGTCTAATTTCTAACACAGGATAAGGATTTTAATTTACAATAAATATTCTTGGTCACTTATAACTAACAAATATTCTTTTGGCTAAATCTTCTTCAGACTCACACTAATACAATTATTATTTCTTTAGGCGAACTCATAAGTTACAATAAATGAAAGAAAAGATAATTTGGTAACTCCCAAGATCACTCTAAGAGTGTTCATGATAAGCACTTAATGCATGATGGAAACAAAAATAAGTTTCCTCAAAACTATTCAAGATATACAAGGTAACTAAGGAAGGAGATGGTGAAAAAACTGAAGAGTTTTATTAAGTGTTGAATGCTTAGAGTTTCACCAACTATTGTATCATGTTCTACTTTCAATGCTTCCATTTATAGACGTTTTTATCTCCTTGATACCTATTGCATTTTAAGTAGCTTGAAAATGTTTGAATGCTTGAAGTGCATTTTATGCATATGGTTGTTAGGAACATCATTTTTTTGCATAAAGTTACTTTTGGGGGGAATTTTAGGATGAACCCCTATTTTTTGGGTCTACGGTAGATCTTTACTAAAAATAGTATAAATTTAATATTAAAATATTTAATAATATATTTTATTAATTTAAATTTACTTTTTATAGTAATAAAGTGTTGGGGTCTACGGTAGACCCAAACTTAGAGGGTCTATTCTAAAATTGCCCTACATTTTGGCACGTCTATAAGACTTTATAGAGGATGAGTTGTACTTGTGATAGGAAACCTTCCTTCTTTGAGTTGACAAGGAGTTGTAGGTAAAAAGTGCTTATTGCCTTCTCTTTTTGCACAACAATTACATAGCTTGAGGTTTATCTCTTTTTAAAGTTATATTCTTCACTTGTACAAAGTATCAATCTCAATAGTTGTGCATTTTTACTTCTAGCCCTAGATATGCATCTGTATTAAACACTTGGAGGGAAAGCTTTGCCGACCTATAAAGATCTCATGCATTATTTTTCTGAGGAGGATTTATGTGGTCTTACACAAAAAAATAATGTCATTCTTTACGTGATGTGAACTTAATTTATTTCACGACCTTGGAAAACAATGCATGAGAATTTTTGAGATGTTGAGGGGCCGTGTGTCTCCTTAGTTTATGTTCTTTTATACCAAGTAAAGTATCAAATCTTATTGTAATATTCATCTAATTATTACGAGTTTTGGATTCATCAAAACTTTGAGATTTTAAGACATCAAATGTTTGAGATTAAAAAATAGAATATATTACAAAATATGCAAGTTACTAGCAGACCAAAGAAAAGAAAAATTGGAAGCATCTTTGAACAAAAATGTTGGAGTTCCAATTTTATATCATTTAGATAATTTCATGGTTTTAAGTTGCGGTCTGCAACCGCAATTGTGACCGTAATATCAAGGAATGTTGAGTGTTCACAACCACAATTAAGTTTTGGATTGCAACCACAACTTAAAATCATGGATAATTCAAATATATCTATAGCCTTAATCTAAGAGATGGGGGTTAAAATTTTCACATAATGAATGCAAAAATACTACTGAAATAATGTTGTTGAGTATGAGGTAAATTGTATAAATGTACGACGAGAGGAAAAGTAAAGAATTTTCTTATAATCAATTTGTCGTAACAAAGTAGCAAATTATTTTGTTAATGAACATTTCAGAACTACTACGAGAAAAATCCAATAGCACATTACCAATAAGTTTGACTTTTCAAATATTTATTATCATAGTCAAATTGTTTTAATATTGAAACAATACATTATTTCATATATAACATAGAAAACATATAAATTTACATTTTGGATCAAATGAGAGATAATTCAGCTTTGAGCCGGATAGAAAACTGAATTGTTATTAGTTTGTTACTAAAAAAATACTCAATTTCAAATTGAATACTATTAAAAAACATATATGCATTTTCACACAGGATACACCACACCATATCTTGAATTCATTCATTGCCTTCCTTGCTCTCCGCTCACAAAAATTGACGAACACAACACTATTTAGCACCAAATAGAAATAGACGTGCACCGAATAATTTGGTTTCGTTTTGTTATTTTTTTACTTCCATGCGGAAGAAACCATTTTGGCCGGCTTGCTTGGCTTTATATGATGATGCTTCTGCTTCAGGACAAGAATGAAGTAGGTATCTATCATCATCCTTTGCTTTGCGCATTAAAATCCCTTCTTTCCAAATGAAAGTTACCAGGCATTAAGAAAGCAACATCACACCGTCCAATATCAATTACTTGGGATCATACGAAACTTTTCAATAAAGAAAAATTAAAAATTTCCGAGAGCAGAAAAACCACATAATTTCTAAGTCATCATCATTCATCAAGACTGGTGTTTCATTTATTCTTGTCACAGAGCAATGCATTATTCAATAAAGGACTATATAGATGTCATTCGTCTGTTGCCTTTAAGTAATGTACATCTTATCTTATGAAATACAAAAGGATGATGTAACTTAAATTTACCACTAACAATTCATTATTTATCAGACTGAATGTTCAAGCAAAGCCCCAGTGAAAAAGGGGTGGCCTATACTAACTATGAAAACTTGCCTGACATTTACCAAGTCTTCTCAGTATACTATGGAACTTCTCTTTTTCATCATTTTTTGGAACGGTATTTGTGAGATAACCCAACCATTACTCTTTATCTGCATCAACATTTGAAGGGGTTTCATCATTTTTAACAGCTGCAGCTTCTGAATGGCCATCTTCAGTAGGCTTGGTAGCATCAACATCACGGGGAGTAGATTCTGATGGTTCACCAGTGGATTCTGCTTCAGTTACTGGAACTTTACTTTTGACAGTTCCAACCTTTACATACTTTTCTGAAAACTTGTATTCCCAGTCCTGTAAAGCCTCAAGCTCAAATGGGCCAAGACCAGAAATATCCCCAGTAAGATCTTTCTCTTCAAAAGACATTTTTGCTAAAGCTCTACTAGCATCCTTGCCAGCAAATAGAGCATAAGGTCCACCAGGTCCATAAAACATCCTGGAAAGACACATTTACAGGTGATAAAAAATAAGAAGTGGTATATCAGCACATACATACACAATTCATTCTTAAATTAAATGAAACACCAAAGTGACAAAAGATACATATCTATCTGTTCATTGTGGCATAAAAAGGTCTAGAAAATGAGTTTGTCTCAGGATTAAAAATAAGCAGTCAGGTTGCAGTGGCAATACTCAAGTAAAATTTGACTGTTTCTACTAACAGTAAATCAGGAAAAAGGATTTTTGTATCTATACAATCCTTAGATCAGAATATCTCAATATCCACCTAATCCTCAGATCAGAGACTTACATGATATATACTGTATAAAAATTGGATGGAAAATTGGAAATCATAGCTTATATACAACTTGAATTTGGATAATAGATGGGATGCTCCAAGTCAACAACACTAGTGGACCCCAAAACATTACTTCCAGGTGAAACGAAACAGGAACACAAATCCAATATTTCAGAATTTTGCACTGGCAAAGGAAGAATATGACTGGTATCACGTTACTCAGATCCTCAAAATAGCATCCAACTCGATCAAATCCCATTCAAAATAAGGATCATATGAGTACTATATTTTGTCCACTTTGACATGCATCAATACTATAGTTAAAAAGTGTACATAAACACACAAATAAAAGCACAATAACAGAGAAATTCCTTCAGCTAAGGAAAAACTACTTCTGACCAAGGGTCAACTCGGTGGAATAGCAAAAGGTGAGAATGTAAAAATTTGAAATGAAAATCATTGGAATGTCAAAAATATAGGAAGATGTAAATGAACTTGTTTCAGCTCTTTGCCACAACTTCAATTGAAAAACATTTCCACTCCGTGGACTATTTTCCACTTTCCACTTTCCAGTCCAATCAAACAAGTAGATTGGCATTAACAATTTAACACAACATAGCCTTATATAAATTCGGTGCTCAACCATCCAATCCCCACCTTCATTTTCTATTCAAACCGTGGGGTTAATAATACGAGAAGCATATCCTCTTCTCATCACACGTCATGGGAGCAACAAAAGGAACAATATGAATGAGCCACACAAAGAAACCAATAAGGGGAAAAAAACTTACTTTACATAGGTAAAAGAAACCCAGAATCAAAATTTTCAAATTGAATCACCATCTCCACAAAAACAATAAAAATCAGTGACCACGAAAGATTTCAGCTTGGAAGTGGTCACTGATTCAACGCGAGATAAAAAGTACCCAAAACACAAAAAATAACACAGAAAGCATCGAGTTGAGAATAAAAGGCGAGTGGGCACCTACCTGCTCTGGGACACATCATAGATCTGACCCTTGATGGCCATAAGCAAGGGCTTCTTGGGATCGGAGCCATCGTAGTCTCTGAGCTCCTCCTCGGTGATCTCGCCGAGCTGAACCGGCGGACGCAGAGGCGGTAGGTCCTCCTCTTCGATGTGGCGGTGGTGGTGGTGGTCCGAGGAGGAGCCGAAGAGACCCGAAACGACGTAGTAAACGGCGAAGAGAAGCGCCAAGACTGTGAAGAAGGTGGAGGGAGCTAGGCCAGTGTAAGCCACGATGGCCTCCTTCAGGGTCTCCCACAGTTGCAGAGCCATCACTCTGTGTGTGTTAGAGAGAGAAACAACGAAGACAGAGAAACTGAGTTAGGTTCTCAACAGTAGAAAATGGACGACTTTGTTTTTTCTTGTATATAAATAAAATAAAATAAATAATTAATTAATATTTCCCCTTCCCTACTTTTATCATTTTATGGCTTAAAGTTATGTACACATTAAAAAAAATAATTGATATATATATATATATATTTCCATTTATTTTTATTTATATTATTTATTATAATTAGTTAAAGTATTTATTATGGTATTTTTGACAAAATTATTTATGATATTAAATACCATATAACTGGAAAAATATTAAATGGTTTTATATTTTTAAAATAACAAAAATTTAAAATATAAATAGAAATAAAAATATTAAAAAAACGAATGGAGTTTTTTTTTATAAAGGAAAGGGAGTGAGTATTAATAATAATAATAATCAAGAAAGAATAATGGAGTTTGGTCTTCACTCGTGATTCTCTTTAATATATAAAAATCCAGTATGTACCAGTGACCTGTTCCAACTCAAACAGGCCGGGTTAGACATTGTCACATAAAAAATTATGGTTAAATTGAGTCTCATATATTATCTCAGTATCGGGTTAAGGACGACTTCAGATTGATTGCTGGATTATCTAACCCGTCCTATATATGTATATTTTAATATTTATAATTTTCTATTACTTAAAGGCTTAACATTATTTTAATTTCTTACCCTATGTTTGGTTGGATGAGAGAAATAGAGAAGAGAGAAATAGGAAAGAGAGAATTAGGGAAAAGAGAAATTGTAGAGAAATTAACTAGAATTAGAGGTTGTTTTATATTAAAGAAATGGGAAAGAGATAAGAGAGAATTAATTTTGATAGTTGTTTGGTTGTAGAGAAATGAGAGAGAGAGAGTTATAAATAAGTGAAAAGACAAAAATAAATAAATCGTGTGAAAGCTATTTCATCTCATTCATTTTTTTTAGGGTAGAAGTGACTTTTCACACTTCCACCCTTATCTCACTCCGCTTTCTCTCCTTCATAAGTTGAACTGCAAAGTGAATGAATCCCACAATTAAAAGTCAATCTTCCTTGTCTCTTCACAGCAACCAAACCCGATGATTTGCTACTATCTGTGCTATTTCTCTCTTCGGACTCTCTCTCGCGTAACTCTACTCAACCAAACTGAGGGTTAGTGATTTTTAATTTAACTTTTTTTTTATGATAAAGACTCTATATATTTTAAAAACACGTTCCATACGTCAAGTTGTATAGTGGTGGTGATATTTTTTTCTTAACAATATTTGAAAGATAATAAGAAAATAAAAAAATTAGGATTTAGGATTTGTGGACGGGTTCATGTCTTAATTAGACCATACATTACCGAGTTTTTTTTTTTTAGTTTGTAGATGGTTTCAGGTTTAAAAATTTGGCCCGATAAAAAATTAGAATAAGGTAAGGGACATACAAAACTCATCATAACCCGTCTCACACTCACCACTACTCTCCTACTCTTTAGTATGGATGCACCTAGCCTCAACTACTCAACAAATTATTAGAATTTATTTAATTTATTAAAATGTTGTTAACGGATATTAAAGATATATAATAAATATCAAAATGTAAAATAAAGTTTTATTTTAAAAAATCACCCACAAGGACAAAAAACAGATGTATAGTTAGTTCAAGTGATACATATTTAATTTTAGATGATCTTAAGATGTGTATGTTTCTAGCTCAACTAGAATTACCTCCCATAAAAGATGTCTAAATAATCTCACAATGATGTGTATATTTCCAGCTCCAACAAAATTACTTCACATAGGGGTGTCTGAAAATAAAAAAGGAACTTTATCCATGTTCCATGAGTATTTTTTAAATTGTAAATTATACTCATTTAATTTATGTTTTTAAAGTTTACAAATCAGCTGTCTTTCTTGGTTAAAATATGTTTTTGATCCTTATAAAATACATTTGATTTGATTTTCATCCTTACAAAAAAAATGATTTTGGTCCTCATAAAATAAGAAATTATTAAGGCTTCTACTTCACGTTTTTAACACTCACAAAATCACCAAGATTTTATCTATTTTGTGAGGACCGGAATAATTTTTCTTTTTTTACAATGACCGAAATCAAAGTGGATGTATTTTATAGACCAAGTATTAATTATAAGGATCAAAATGTCCTATTTTCTTATTTTATGAAGAGCAAGAGCCAAAAAAAAAAAAAATTTACAGGGATGAAAACCTAAATAAGTGTGTTTTACATGAACCAAAAATATATTTTACTCATATTTTCTTTCTTTGTTTTCCTACTTAACTTACTTCTTTTTTATATGTACAAAAAGGTAAAAGTGCTTTTGTTAAAAGAAAAGAATATATACCTTACCTTGTATTTTTTAAAGACAACAAATACACTTAAATATCTTTAAAATTATTAAAAATAGTTATTTTTCATTTTTTTTAATTTACTTATTTAATAAAATATGCATATTTTAAATTCTTCATCAAGGTGTTTTAAAATATAAAAGAGACGTGATTATTATATTTGTTAAAGACAAATAATAATAATAATAATATTAATTTAAAAAAATTCATATTTTAGCAATATAAAACATAATTAAATTTTAAAATATTATGTATTTAGGTAGCTTTTGATTTTTCATTGATAAGCTAGGTGTAAGAACAAGTTTGAACAAATTTATGTAGAAGAACTTATAGCAAAATAAAACCAAAAAAATAAAAAATCAAACTTCTATCATTATATTATATTGAATCATGGAAAGTCAAGATCCTCTAGTTTCACCTATACTTCCACCCCTAACCGCAGTTTGAGAGTTTGAAACAATATAAGGGAGTTTGGAGAATAATTATTCTTGAGAGATTAAAAAAATATAAGAAATACAGAGAGACCAAGTCTGCCTTTCCAAAAATAATAATATGAGTTAATTAATATAAAAAAGGCAAGCATTGAAAACTGAATTTAAATATATGTATAATTATATAGGATTAATTAATTAATTTAAAAATATTTATTATGTTAAGCAATTCGACTACTACTTAAATCGAATGAACCGTGAACCACCTTTCTTTCCAATTCATCCGTCCCATTGATTTGTAAAACATTGCCTTATGGTATCAGATAACTGACAAAGGCAAGATAACACAAATACTAAATAATAAGATTGAAAAAAAAAATTAGCAAGGTGGCCACGAGTACAGCGATCCATCAGCCACCAGCAGGTAGGCAGAGGAAGAGAACAAAGGTGGCCATGGCAGAGGGAGAGAATTGGTCTCCAATCAATTATAGGATTTGGAATTGGAAGTTACACCTCATCAGACCTTACACTGGTATTTAAGTAGGGATGGGAATAGGCTGAGCCGAGCTAGGCTTTCTAAGGCCTGAGCCTGACCTGCACCTTAAATTCATTGCTTGAACCTGGCTTGTTTACCTGACATAGGTTTTATTTTATGACCCGAGTCTGACCTATTTAAAACCTGACATGGCCTCAAAGCCTGTTTAAAAACCTATTTTATAGTAAAATACTTTAATATATCATAAACAAGTATATGAATAGACTTATATGCTTAAGTTTTTAACATACTTAAATGTTTATACAAGCTAATAAGTATATAATTATAAGAAAAAGTAATAAAAAATCTTTATAATAATAATAACAATATAAAAAATATCAATATTTTATTTATATTTAGTTAAATAGATCGGCCTAATAGGCTCAAAAGGCTTTTTCGATGGCCTAGAGCCTGGCTTGTTTTGCTATATAGGCTTTTGAAAAAGTCCTGGTCTGATGTAGGCCGGGTAGTAGGCCCCTGACGAGCGGCCTGACCTATTCCCACCCCTATATTTAAGATACAAGAAAGAATATATAGGGTAAAACATTACATTGCATTTGGTTCAAGTTAGGTGATATAATATACATGGTTTACATTCCTTCAAAACTGCAAGATACATTATATTGCAGATTTTGGGTTTTCTGATTTACAGATCAGTAACATTATAGTGCAGTTCAAAATTTCAATCCACCACATTGAACAAGATCACATAGCACTTGACCAATTTGGCGGTAAATGCCGCCAGAACCACAATATAAGTTTCAACTCATACTACTGCACACTACTGCTTTAACTTCCAACTCATACAAAACTGTTGTCTTATCAGTTATCAAATTTCCATGATAGAAAACACATCACTTCAGAGTAAACCAACTACATATAGAGCAGAAAATATAACTTATTCTTATGTACAATTACAAGATTTGACTACCTCCTTCTAAAGGGCACGAAAACATCCATTTGTAATACTTCAACTTTGTTTATTTGGATCTACAATTGAGGTAGGAGAATACTTAACAACAGAAAATGTTACACGGGCGGTAACAACTACATCACTACAAGATCGCTCCTGTCAGCTTAAAGTGCAAGAGACCTCACCTCATCTGCTTTCCAAAGCCCTTCCTCATACTTGTACCACCTAACTAGCCCTTCATCAGTTCTTGTTCGCTGGCACATGATGCACGAGTCTTCCATGCATGTGATAAATTGCCGTAACCGAGAAGCCTTCTGACGAATAGATGAATCAATTTCTTTGATAATTCTTTTGTGCTGAGGAGGTGGAAGGGCTTCCACCAGAATGCAATGTGATATGTTGAGCACTTCTAAATGTTGTAAGCTGTCTAGGATGAGAATGAGAACATCCTTATATAGCATTGAGCAACGAAGGCTCAAAACTCTTAATTTTGGAAGAAATGCAGCAAGAGATGAAGCAAAGAAAATGTCACATGGCCCCATAATCTTGAGTTCACTGAAATTCTTGCAGTGTGTTGAGATTTCCTCCAGAAGATATGGAGGGTTTGCTATACTAGGCATTGTCAGCGACTCTAGCTCTTTCCAGCCGCGGATGGCCTTGCACATTCCTGTTCTCTTAATTCTGTTCCAAGCTGGCAGAACAAGTCGTTTGAGTTGTGGGCACCTGCAACAAGGGATGTGATTAGCTATTTAGGCAAACCAAATATGCAATCTCCATTTCAAATGAGTCAATAACTAACAACACCTGCCCCCTTTCTCTTAACCATATGGAAATACAGCTAAACTATCCTACAAATTTAGTTAGCAATTGATTATTTTCAGATATTTTCCAGCACCCAGAAATACAACAAAAAATCTCAGAGGAAGGTCGTCTGATTGAAGTTATTGCCCCAATGTCAAGCAGCATTAGTATGTTAGTGTCAAAGGGAGAGATGTTCAACATATCATATTCCTCAAGAAGGTTACAAGTATTCATTCCTCAAATACAGATATCTGGTTTTTAAATGTTGAAACTTGAAATTACCTTTCAGCAGTGTATGTCAACTGTTCATCACTGACGTACAAGTTGAAATGGAAGATCAATGTCACTATACTCTGCCTGCTGAGACTCAAGGAAATCTTCAATAAACGGGTTAATGTCCTATCAGATCGTCCATCAACATAAACAAATGGCTCTAATGGAATCTTGATGAAATTAGATCTTAACATAGACAAATCGAGTGTCTTCCAAAGAAGTGGATCACAGCAAGCCATGCGCCATGCACTACAAACATGAGCAATGCCAGAAGTTAACTCAAAGATGTCAAGCAACTGAAAAATCTTCACCAAAATATCTATGTCCAAATCCTCCCATCTCCTTATGTTATAGTCCCCGTCTTCCATTATACTGGTTTTCCAAAATATTTACTGAACTTCAGTGCAAAGAAACACCTACAGAAACCAAATTAAAAACCAATAATAAGTTTAAAACCATTAAATTGAAAGAAAGGCTAACAGACTAACAGCAATTACAAGCATCACCAGAATGCCACAATTTTGCACCGAAGAAATAGATGATCAATTTAATTTTAAACTAACAACTTCAATTTCTTTCTTTCTTTCTATGGTTTTTCTAAGCATCAGTCTTTGGTCTGAATTCTTTTATCTTCAGTGTATGCCACTTCAATACACTTTTGGGGTTACATCTTTTCATGCTCCAACCTTAATTCTTCATGTCAATACTCAATACCTCTAGTCTTCTTTTCTACCAATACAACAGTTATGAAAAATTACAGATGGTGAAATGTACTAACTAGTAAGATTTTATTTAAAACAAAGATTATCATATACCATACACCACAAAAATTAAGAAAGGTATAAACTTCAATTCTTAAGTGTTAAGAACCACATTGACTCTAAGGAACTGCCTATTCATCCAAAAAAAAGGAAGATTTCAGCACAAATACCTTATTACACACTAATTCTTAAGAATTTTGTCATACAAGTCCAATTCGATCATTTCATATCACAAATTTTGAGGAGGAAGACTTTTATTGTTATTCAACAAATTACTGGGAGCAACACTATTTCCTTAGTTCTAGTATACTGTAATAGTTATTGCCTTTTAGTAAAATGACCTAATCAGCACAAGTTCTTTTAAGAAAAAACTTGTTTTAAGAATAATGTGCAGAGTTTAATAATAATCTTTTACCCTCCCCCGGTGGAATTTGTTTTAAGAAAAAATGAAAAGAAAAAACAGAAACCAACAATCTTACAGTCATCTATATCAAGAACCACCATGTATATAATGTTATTGAAAATCATTTGCTCCTGTACTTACAAATTACTAATACAGCATCTCCAGAAAGCAATTCATGATTTCCATAACCTCTTGAACACTGTTTACCCCACCCCAAGAAAGTCATAAACAAAACCCGATTAATTCCTGTAGTTCAGAGTTCAGAAAGATCTTTGTTTAGACAATCTCATCATAATCAATGTAATCCTTCATCTACAAGTCAGAATCACAGGGGAGAGCCAAATAAGCAGTAAATGACTCAGAAAAATGAGAACAGAAAAGAGAGACAAACCAAAGGGAAGACGTAAGGAAACAGAGAGAGTTGTTCGCTAAATGGCTGCAGGATTTCATGTGGAGAAAAGAAAAGAAAAGAAAAAGAAGAAACGAGTTGATTCTTGACAATGAAAATTGGATGTCAAATGAGTGAAAAATCAAGAATTAATCAGACTGAAGAAACTCATTGAACCCTAAAAGAACCATTGGCACCCGTTCAATTAAACTCTCCAGTCCAATTACCCATGCTTCACTCACTCACCTGTGCCAAAAATTAGCAGCTTAATGATTTCCATGACCCTTCCATACACACAAAACCTAATTAACAAAAATTGAAACTCTCTCGCACCAGATCTTGAAAGTGCCAAATCCAAAATAAAAAACAACTCCAGGAACAATCACCACCACGACCACCACCCTTGATGATCAACCAAATTCCAGAAACCCAGAAATCAAAAACCAAAGGAAACGACACTTGGAGACTCAAGAAATTCTGGGTTGGTCATTTCAATTGAAGATCTAATCACCCGTGACCCCAATTTCCCATCTTTTTTCATACAAATGAAATGAACCCACACACAGAAATACATGCATGGATGATCTTTGTGATTGTTCTGTACTGGACTAAAGAGAGAGGGAGAGAGGAGAGACAGACCTTGAGACAACATGAATAGTGTGCGGTGTGGATGATGATGGTGTTGTCCTTGTTGAGTAGCAGAGTTGAGGATGAACAAGTGCAAAGGTTTTGATGTGTCCATGGTTTGGTATTTTCTTAATATAATTTTTATTTTTATTTTTAAAATTAAAATTATTACCAAAACATGGATGGAAATGAGGAAAGGGTGAAAGATGGATGTAGATGCGGATTCCAAGGGGCGGAAGGAAATTACAAAAAGGGGCTTAGGTTAGGGCTGCGATCGAAATGATACCGTTTCGTTTCGGCAGCAAGTTTTGTTAGCAGTTTGAAGTTGACTGCTCACATTAACGTAACGCCAGCCTTTGCTACATGTCAGACTCAGTCAATCTCTTTGATTTGCTTGCCTATGCTCTCTGTCTACCTACTCACCTATAAATATAATCTATAAACAAACTTTTATTTATACAAAATAAACTCAAAAATAGTATAAGAAAATTCGGAAATTACATTTGTACAATGACATATAAAATTGCTTTAGACAATAATGAAAAAGATAATACTAATAGAGAAATATTAGATGTAATAAATGATGTGGCAAAAAAAATATATGGCATGAAATGTTGCATAGATTTATTATATAAATTAGCAGAAAAACAGGTATTGTCGTGTCTATCTATTTACATTTTTTTTTGAAAAAAAACATAAAATTTATTTATTTATATTTTTAAATATTTCAAATTCAAATACTTCTTTAAATTTAAATGATATAGTGGATACCGATTATTTTAATGATAACTTTTTTAACACTAATCCTTATTTTTATAATTCAAATTCAAATCCTGATTGATTATATTTTTTTATTCTAATTTTAATCCCTATTTCTTAATTTAAATTTAAAATATTATCCTTATCATTTAAGTCGTGAATTTTTAAAGTAATTTTGAAAAGTGTAGATTAATAATTCAAATTCAAATTCAAATCCTTCTTTAAATTTGGATGATATACTTTAAAAAGACATGGTCTCGAGGTCGCAGGTTCGAACCCCCACTCGTCCTCTGGGGTGAGATAAAATGTAAGTATCACTATAAGTGCTCAAAGAGCTCGGAGGCTTTCAATGCCTTGGACTGGGGCACCATCTCCTCACCCTAAATTTTAATGTTATAAAAAAATCCTTCTTTAAATTTGGATGATATACCGAATTCTGTTTTTTTAATGATAACTTTTTTAACACTAATCTTTGTTTTTACAATTCAAATTCAAATACTGATTGATTCTATTTTTCCTATTCTAATTTTAATCCCTATTTTTTAATTTAAATTTAAGATATTATCCTTATCATTTAAGTTGTGAATTTTTAAAGTAATTTTGAAATAAATTAGGGGTATAATTGGAAACAAAATGTGGACACCAAAAAGAGACATCACCTTTATATATCAGTATAGATAATATGTCTGAAGAAAATTTATAATAAATAAAATATAATTTTGATAACATTGTCTTTCAAAATAAAAATAAATAAATTTTATTGTTTTTTAGTTTTTAATACAATAAATATTTTTAAAAATCTTTTTATATTCCTTAAACATTTCAACTAGTTTTACATATATAAAAAATTAAGACCAAAGAGTTGTGGCTCAGGTGGCAACGCAGACCGAGATTGTGGGAAGAGCTCCCGGGTTCGATCCGCACTGAACACATTCTTCGGGAGGGGTGAGGAGCCTTAACTGTGACTACACCCCGAATAGGATTGTCCCTGGTAATAGGGGCCACCTATGGTTTATACCCAAAAAAGTATAAAAAATTAAGAGTCTATTTGTTTTTAGATTAAGGAGCCTATCGTTTTTTTTTTAAGTAACTTTATTTTTTTTGGGTGACAAAAATGGGTCATGACTCATGAGATATAAACAAGTATCTCTTACTCTTTCAATTTGTGAGAGGTTAGGTCTATATGCTAAAGCTATTGATACTGATTGATATACAAACCTACCAGAACCTGTGAAGACTGCAAATGAATAGTTGCATGTTGATGAAGATTTTTAATCCGACCACAAACTTCTCATGGATGGTGACAAAGGTTGTGAGATAAAACACAAACTTACCATCAAAACCTGTATACACAGTGGTTGCTATTTAATTCTTTAGAATGAACGGTGACAAGTAGATTATTAAATATTAATAGCTGTCGTTGAAAATTTTGACTAAAATATACAAGTGACTCTTAAAACAAAACTATATACTTGTTAAATTTCTACCAAAAGAATCAACTTGTTAAATTTTACTTGTTTAATTTTTCAATTATTAATTACTTTTATATATTTTCTAAAGAGAAATCATCTTTGTACATGTTGTACATGTACAACATTGAGAGAAAAAGAGAGAATAGAGGGAAAAAAAGAGAGAAATATGAGATGTGATGGGTGATATGATGAAGAGAGATAGAAAGAAAAAGTGTGTTGTATGAGTTGTTGTATGTTTTTTGTTGTATAAAAAACTTATCTCTTTTCTAAAATACAGTTATGACCCTGTTCTCTAGGAAAGTTTTTTAATATTTATGAATGAGAAATATTAATTGTACAACATGTACAACATACAATATTGAGAGAGAAAGAGAGAAAAGAGAAAAAAAGAGAGAGATATATGAGATGTGATGGATGATATGATAAAAAGAGATAGAGAAAAAAATGTGTTTTATGAGTTGTTATATAAATATAATATCTCTTTATGAATCTTTCTGCTTTTAATGATACTGATTATTCAAAAATTAATTAAAGAGTGTTGTCCTCGCTCTCTCTCCCCCTGGGGGCATTTTCCTCCCCACGTGGGGTTCTCTTATCCACTCTAAGTGGGTTTTCCTCTTTCCATGGTGAGAGTTTTCCTTTCCCTCACCTTCTTTTTTTCACTCCACCACTTTCCCTCCTCTTCTTCCCTTTTTTGTTACCTTATCCATCTCTTCCACCACTTCACTCTCCTAGGTTTTCAGTCGTCCACTACCTTAAAACAAAACCAATGTTATCAGAACCGGACCGGTCATTGACTCGATCACACTACTGAGTCAATGGGTTATTGGTCGAACCAGTGATCACTGGTTGAACCAGTTAAACCGATATTAAAAAATATTTTATATTTAATTAACATATATATATATATATATATATTGAAATGCATATTTAAATGTTAAAAACTAAGTATGATGTAATGGTGTTTTAATTTTGCTAGTTGGATAAACAATTGTGAAGATGGATTCCCAGTTTTAGATTTTCTTGGTCTTTAATTTTTATACAACAAATTCTAATATATAATAAAATGCGCACTATATATAACAAGAAGTAGCCTGGCACAGTGGTCATTATGATCGCTCCTGGAACGTGTGGGATGCGAGTTTGAGTCCCACTTGTGCCCAAATCGCATATTTTTTAATAAACATGTGCAGCGCTGCCAGCTCAGGAGCAGACACAGGTCTTTGACTCGGCCTGGTTCGCGTGGTACAACACGAGTTGATGACGTCATCACCGGGTTAAGTGCATAAACGGTACAAAATGCCAAACTAGATCAGTCATGGGCCCGATTTCCGGTCCAACCGGCTGGGCCGGTTCTGATAACTCTGAACAAAACTATAGGCTTGTTAAATTTCTACCAAAAAAATCAACTTGTTAAATTTTATTTGTTTATTTTTTCAATTAGCAATTACTTTTATATATTTTCTAAAATACAGTCATGCCCTTGTTCTCTAGGAAAGTTTTTCAATATTTATGAATGAGAAATGTTAATTGTACAACATGTACAACATACAAAATTGACCCTTTGTTTGTTTGTGTAGAGTTTGGGGAGAAAGAAGGACGAGAGAGACATAGCATGAAGATTAGTTAACCATCTCGTTTGGTTTAACAAGAGGGAGGGGAGTGAATGATTTTTTTCATGGGTCCCACAAAAATACAAATCTTCGCTGGTGAGGAGAGAAAGTAAACAGAGAGGGTTGGTACAAGCAAAATGTCTTTTTTATCTAAATAACAAACCCAGGGAATGTACAAAATAGGAGGCTATTTTTGTAACTTATAGAATTAATAAACCTCTCTCTTTTATTTTTATATAATTAAATAATTATTCAAATTAATTTCTTTTCTATCTCTCTCTTATTTCTCTCAAACCAAACAACCTCTATTTCTACCCAAATTCACCCCCACTTTCTCTCTTCTCTATCTTTCTCTTCTTTATTTCCCTCTTCCCTATTTCTCTGCTTAAACCAAACAGAGGGTGAGAGAGAAAGAGAAAAAAGAGAAAAAGAGAGAGAGAAATATGGATGTGATGGATGATATGATGGAAAGAGATAGAGAAAAAATTGTGTTATATGAGTTGTTGTATCTTTATGAATCATTCTGCTTTTAATGATACGAATTATTCAAAAATTAATTAGAGAGTGTTGTCCTCGCCGTCTCTCCCCTTGGGGGGATTTTCCTCCCCATGTGGGGTTCTCTCTTATCCACTCTAAGTGGGTTTTCCTCTTTCCGTGGTGAGAGTTTTCCTTTCCCTCACCTTCTTTCTTCCACTCAACCACTTCCCTCCTCTTCTTCCCTTTTCTGTTACCTTATCCATCCCTTCCACCACTTCACTCTCCTAGGTTTTCAGTCGTCCACTACCTTAAAAAACAAAACCAATGTTATCAGAATCGGACCGGTCATTGACTCGGTCATATTACTGAGTCAATGGATCATTGATCGAACCAGTGAGTCACTGGTTGAACCGATATTAAATAATTTTTTATATTTAATATATATATATATATTATATTGAAATGCATATTTAAATGTTAAAAACTAAGTATAATGTAATGGTTTTTTAATTTTGCTAGTTGCATAAACAATTGTGAAGATGGATTCCCAGTTTTAGATTTTCTTGGTCTTTAGTTTTTACACAACAGATTCTAATATATAATAAAATGTGTACTATATATAACAAGAAGTAGCTTGGCACAATGGTCATTATGCTCGCAATTGTGAGTGGACGCAGGTCTTTGACTCGGCTTGGTTCGCGCGTCCAACCCGAGTTGATGACCTTAACCAGGTTAAGTGCATAACAGTCCAAATGCCAACCCAGACCAGTCATGGGCCCGATTTCCGGCCCAACCGGCCGAGCCGGTTCTGATATAGCAATTACTTTTATATATTTTCTAAAATATAGTTATGCCTCTGTTCTCTAGGAAAGTTTTTCAATATTTATGAATGAGAAATGTTAATTGTACAACACGTACAACATACAACATTGACCCTTTGTTTGTTTGTGTAGAGTTTAGGGAGAAAGAAAGAGAAGAGAGAGATAGCATGGAGATTAGTTAACCATCTCGTTTGGTTTAACAAGAGGGAGAGGAGTGAATGATTTCTTTTCATGGGTCCCACAAAAATACAAATCTTCGTTGGTGAGGAGAGAAAGTAAGGAGAAAGGGTTGGTACATGCAAAATGTCTTTTTTATCTAAACATCAAACCCAGGGAATGTACAAAATAAGAGGCTATTTTTGTAACTTATAGAATTAATAAACCTCTCTCTTTTATTTTTATATAATTAAATAATTATTCAAATTAATTTCTCTTCTATCTCTCTCATATTTCTCTCAAACCAAACAACCTCTATTTCTACCCAAATTCACCCCACTTTCTCTCTTCTCTATATTTCTCTTCCTTATTTCCCCCTTCCCTATTTCTCATGCTTAAACCAAACACAGGGTGAGAGGGTGAGAGAAGAGAAAAAATAGAAAAAGAGAGAGAAAAATATGGGATGCGATGGATGATGTGATGAAAGAGATAGAGAAAAATTGTTATATGAGTTGTATCTTTATAAATCATTCTGCAATTT
The DNA here is from genome assembly GCA_026901365.1 of Sesbania bispinosa. Classification (NCBI taxonomy): domain Eukaryota; kingdom Viridiplantae; phylum Streptophyta; class Magnoliopsida; order Fabales; family Fabaceae; genus Sesbania; species Sesbania bispinosa. Next base: position 47,726 of record QLOH01001006.1, read on the forward strand.
AATGATATGGATTATTCAAAAATTAATTAGAAAGTGTTGTCCTCATCGTCTCTTCCCCCTTGGGAGGATTTTCCTCCCGATGTGGGGTTCTCTTATCCACTCTATGTGGGTTTTCCTCTTTTCATAGTGAGACTTTTCCTTTCCCTCACCTTCTTTCTTCCACTCCACCACTTCCCTCCTCTTCTCCCCATTTTCTGTTACCTTATCCATCCCTTCCACCACTTCACTCTCCTCTGTTTTCGATCACCCACTACCTTTCTTCCATCCACGATCATCTCCCTTTTTTTTTTCTCATCGATTTTTTTGTTACCTCTTTCCCTCCATTTTACTAAGGCCTCATTTCTCTTTTCACATGGCTTAAGGTTCTGCTAGCTTAGGATTAAAGAAACTGTCATTGATTATATAAATCTATTAAAATCAATTCTATCTAACTGTAAACCAAACGGACTCTTAGTTTAATTGACCCATGTCGAGCAGGTCAATTTGGATGGAACCAACTTTTTGGGATAGAAGATGAGACCTGCCTACAATTTATTTTAATTTTTGTAGGGATATTTTCAACTTCAACCGAAAGGCCAGCTCTTGACCAAAAATAAAAAATAAATATGTTGAGTTTGAAATTTCTGTGTGTCTCTGTGTGTCTTACTCAGACCACACATGCTATATTTATAATATGTATGCAATAAATACATAAGAACATGATTGCTAAATCTAATCCTAATTAGCAACTAATTAGGGATTGACAGTTAATTATTATTTAGCCGTTACTAATTAAAAATAACATGTGACTAATTCTAACACTCCCTCTCAAGCTAAAGCTTACTAAGCTTTAAGCTTGTTACAATATACCCATGTTAACAAAAGTGAAGATAATAAATCAAGAGCCTAGATTGAGTACACTAGAAAGCCATGGAGCGAGGTAAATTGCACTGGGAAGCCGTGGGGCCAGTTAGATTGCACTGGGAAGCCGTGGGACCAGGAAGATTGCACTGGGAAGCCGTGGGACGAGGAAGATTGCACTGGAATAGCCACGAGACCAGGAAGATTGCACTGGAATAGCCACGAGACCAGGAAGATTGCTCTGGGATAGCCACGGGACCAGGAAGATTGCTCTGGGATAGCCTCGAGAATCATTTCTAGGTTTTGAAAAATCATGGGGTAACAACAAATAGGAGAGAAAATGCATCCAAAATAGAAAGGACCCAAGTACCCAGACATGAACCAGAGGAACGATGCCCAGATCGGGATAGAGGACGGAGGGGCGAGTTCGGCCAGAAAGGTTGCCCGACGCGCCGCCACGCGCGACAGACGGCGGCTGGCAACAAAAAAAAACGCGCCGGCGAAGCTAGGGCGCGTGTGGGAGCGTCAGAACATCGTTCGAGGCAGTTCTGGCAGCGTTGGACTCGTCTCATAGGGGCGACTCCGGCGGGTGTGGTCGCTGGTTAGAGTCGTTTCCGTCTCCGACGGCGGGCAGCAGCTGAAGATAGCGGAAAATGTCCAGGAAATGTCGAAAAACGCGTCGGAAAAGACTACACAGAGGAGGAGAGCGAATGATGGCACTAGACAATGGTGTCAACGGTTGAAGAGGGTTTGAACATGAACAAAGTTCCATACTTGGGAAACTCAACAGCGGAAAAGTGATGAAACAGGTCAAGGTGGATGGTACCGTTCTGATACCATGTTGAATTTGAAATTCTATGTGTGTCTTACTCAGACCACACATGCTATATTTATAATATGTATGCAATAAATACGTAAGAACATGATTGCTAAATCTAATCCTAATTAGCAACTAATTAGGGATTGACAGTTAATTATTATTTAGCCGTTACTAATTAAAAATAACATGTGACTAATTCTAACAAAATAAAATAAAAACCCGAATGGCAAGCTCTAAAGTTTGCTCAAATTTTTTCATTAATGCAAACTGATGCTATTCCTTGCAGAATTACGAACAACTCCCGTTTGCAGAGTTTCCATTTACACACAGTCATAACATGTACTCCTATTTTCGACCACCATCACTAGCAGAACTTGAACTTTGGTTGGCTCAAATTAGGACATCCTAATGCATGGCATAAAATAAATTCAATTCCCAAGCAAAACCTCAATTACAAAAATATAAACAAGGGCAGGAGGGAGGAAAGAAGCAAATTTGGAAGGCCTAACTTCAACGGACATACAAAATTTTTATTCAAAATATTATTCTACAACATTGGAGGAGGCCTTCTAAACCCTGCATCTGCGTGTCATCTAACTAACTTATACAAACTGCATTTATCTGTTAAAGCACAAGAAAAATCAATTAGAGTGTTGATGAAAAATTTAAGTAATTCCTATCAGTTACCATAAACAAATCAGCTAGTCAATCACTACAGAGAAAATCAACAAAGCTATTTGGTACACCCTCATTCTGCAGCTGATACAAAAATTCTGACGGTAAATAATATTATGTAGATAATATCTCGCAAGTAAAAAATGAGTGAAAGACTGAAAGGTCTAAACTGACAAGCTTGTCACCATGCAAGCACTCCTCCTTTCTTAAGAGGAAAAGTACTGATATATTAGTAAGATGAAGGGATCTAATAAGTACTTAGCATTACTACTGAGATACAATCTTAGTTAACAATGTTCTTTTGAAAATTATGGAAAAAAAAAAGAAGGAAAAGAGATACTTGACCTGCCAATTAATTTCTTTGCAATGCTTCTAGCATTCTCCAAAAGCTGAAAGCTTTTTGCATGGTCATCATCTAGTATTGCAGCTTTTAAGTTTTGAATAGAATTCCTTGTAAGCTCTACCAAAATCTTGATGTGGACATTCACGTGGTTGAGCCATAAGCTGGTGTGGTTCTTGTTCTTGATCAAGCATCGGCGCATCCAACAGCAGCTCCTTTCCTGATCTACTATGTATTCGATTATTTACTAGTCCTTCTAATTTGGAAGCCATGACAATGGCTCGACTAATGCAATGTGATGGTAACTGAAAAGCAAGCTAGATAAGATTCAATACATTGGACAATTCAACAATTAATTCATTAGAGACCTCGGTAGTCAAACCCAGATACCAAGGCTATCACCAAATATCCTAGTCATAATGTTTGCTGCAATGAATGAACTGCTCTACTGAGGAAGATTTACATTTGTGACACATATTTCATATCAACTTAGGCAAGTCAACTACTGCTGTAGTAGCAGTGCAAAGTAATTTACCTGTGCAAGCTGTGCAACCTTAAACCCAAAACTCCTCTCTGAAACAACCAGGTACAAGCTTGTATAGATAAGTGATATCTTCATGATCCAAGTTGGAGGTTTTACTTGCATCATCATGTGAAGTCAGATTGTGATACATGGTATGCTGCCACAGAGCCTGGAAATTCAGTTCTCAGATTGGCACTCTTTGGATAGTGAGTGACAAGAGGACCAGGCTTTTTTTCTGTTTAGAAGATAATGCAATGTCGCATAAGCAATGGCCATGCCATCATGTGTACTTGTACCTCTCCCAAGCTCATCAATGATAAACTTAACGTGAGTGTCCTGTACATCTATGGAGTATCTGCGACGTCTCACTTAGTTCTTCTAGGAAGGTGCTTCTCCCTTGATGAATACTGTCAGACGCACCCATCCGGGTGTAGATCCCATCCAGGACATGCAGTTTTGTTGATGATGCTGGTACAAAGGAAACCAACCTAGAAAGATCAGGGCACGTTTCAATAAAGCAACAGTCGTAAGGTACATGGTTGTCAAAGAAAAGCAGGTGGTTAAATATTTTGGAGGTTTGAAATAGTTCAACAACTTAAGTTGATAATATAGAAAATAATTTGAAAGTAAAAGCTAACTCAATTTTCAAGACATTTGATATATAAGTTCCTTTCCAGTGAGAGGATAATTGTACTTTGATATTTACAAAGTAAAGCATATGCCCTACTGCACAAACTCCAACAGGTGGATGCATTAACAACAGCAAATCAAAGCAGAGTTATAGGACACATTGCATTGATTGTACCTGAGCCATATGGCAATCAGAGCCACCTGGCGAACATAGCAACTTTTCCCTCCCATATTGGGTCCCAGTAACGATCTGACAGTATTCTCTGTCTGCATGCATGTTTGTATCATTTGGGACAAAATTGCCTTTGTAAGGTAGTCTCCAAAACCTGGTAAGAAATGACTTACAATAATGAGCCTCTGGCTACCAATCAACAACGAGGAACTTGACCAGCACAGTCAAAGTCAATAGTACTGCAACCCCAAGTTATGGTTATCTGGTATATAATATATAATAAAGGTTATGTGAACACCAGATAAAGTCACAAAAGTCATTTCAACTACATCTGCAAGTGTCAAACAGAATTCTTTTGTTTCTCAAGCCAATGCCCTCAGCCCTCCAAGGAATCTTTTGAAGAGTTGACAACCAATTTGAAAGAAATAAATTCATATGATGGTATGTACTAAATACACCAAACATAAATGATGGCAGGCATTTGCAACTCAAACACATTCAAGTAAACATTTATGGCGAATTTCGTATAGAATTACAAACCATGAAATTCATACCGGATGTCTACCAGAAACAAATTTGTATCTGAACAGGCTCATAGTCATCTACAAACACTGGTTGACAGTAACCCTGCCACAGAAAATACAAAACTATATTACAAAATGCAACAAATATTGGAGGCACTTAAAAACTACTTAAGAAACAAACCTTATATCTTGAAAGAATGGCAAGTGAATGCAGACAATCTAAAGCAGCTAGTGCTTGAACAGCAGCTTGGAACTCAGCATAGTGTTTACTGAAGTCCCTCAGAAAGCTATCCCATGCAGCTCGACAGGCAACAGTAAGCTCCTCTTTCGCTAATGATAACCTGTCTAATGCTGTCACTACTTCAGGAGGGTGATACCTAATTGTTTTCTTTGTGCTATTTATCTTAACCCAGTTTGAAGGCACTTTTACATCAGTCGGTAACTGCAGCCAAATTAATTGAATAGCAATTATAACTATTCACAGCCAAGCATTAACTCTATGGAAACATATGATAGTTTGAACTCAATTGTTAAATCAGAGTTCCTGACTAAGTGACTAATGAACAACAGGAAACAGATAATTCGAAATAAGTTTCAAGTTTATGGAAGAGAGGAAAATAAAATTGAGACCCTTAGTAATAACAACTTAATAATTAGAAACATCCAAACACCAAATGTATATTGGCAACAGAAAATAAACACTTTCCATCCATCCCAATTCCCTTTTTTTGCCGGGTGCAGGTGGAGCAAGGGAAAGAGAACCATGACCATAATTTTCCTTTAAAACCACTCCTTCAGTTTTTTAAATTAAGAGTTAAGACACAATCTGGAGCATTACATATATCATACAACATGCATGCAATATGAGCAAATATTTCAGATCAAATAGAAAAATCAAATGCCAATAAGGCAACAACCAAATGTGAGCAACAAAGTAACAAGAACAGGAATACTAAATGGCACTTTATAACCATATTTCCAGCATCTGCAATGTTTGAGTATTAAATTTTTTCCATGTTTAAATTAGTCCACCTCTATCAAATGAGTTACTCCAGAAAACACTCATGAATTCCAAATTTCGCAGCCCAAGCGTTTTGCGGTACAAGTCAATCAACGAATCTAATTGTTCCACCTGCCATTTGAAAAGCCTCCGAGCTGTAATCACCTATTCATAGTAATATTGTCAACAAGGTTTAGGATTTTAAAGCACAAAGCATAAATGATACCTAAAAGAAGCAATTGTAAAGTGTAATTTTTTCACGCAGAAGACATAAACAAACCTCTGAAAATTGTCCCTCAGATGCAATGATCAAATTTGTTAGATCTCCTTGATCAAGCAGAGTCTTTATTTAAAGATGACCAACAATTTTTGCAGCATTACCAATAACACTGGCAGAGGAAGCAATTAAAATTAACTTCTTTAACAGATTAGAGCGCAGTTTATTATTATCCTCCTCTCCTATGTTAAGTTGCTGAAGCTGTTTTCCAGCAGACAAAATAGCTTGAATAACAGCAATGAACTGTAAAAAGACAACATGATTCAAGCAATCAATATGATATATAAAGAATCATGAATGCCCATAACTGTTCAGAAATAGCAATATGAACATTCTTAATCATTGTGTCACACTGCATTGAAATTCTATAGTTCTCAAACATCACCAAAAAAATAATTCTGATACAGTTCTTCACTTTCTTAACCCTGAAAAATTTCACACACGGCTTTAAAACAGATTTGATCTTCATTTCAAAGACCCTATATAGAATTATAGATCTCTTTATTTACCATACTTGAGATACTAAAAATCTACTAGGGGAAGGAAGCGATTTTAACTTCAACCTGTACAACTTCTAAAGACCTAAATGAAGCCAGAGTTTGTACAGGAAATAGGTTACAATCCTGAATATTCCTCTATACCTTGGTAAAGATTAAGAAAAGACTCATATATTAGGCATCTAGGCCTCATATATGACCCCTCCTGTAGCACTTGCAAACACAGTTGTACAACTGAATGGATTTTGAATCATGTTTTATCCTTGGCTGCTCTGACTCAAAGCCATCAAACTATGTATCGTTGAATCACTAACAAAGTCTTTGGCATGCTATTATTTTTAAATTGAATATGGACTGAACAATCACATCAGATGGTGATTGACATCTTGCTATGCCCTAGTAGAGATTCTTGCCATTAATTAATCAACTGAAAGTGTTAAGCTCCCTTGTCATGTAAAGTTCAAGAGTTGAAAAGAAATTAACAAGGAAGATGAGTACAATTGATCAAATATTGAATATAGTGAATAAATGAACACAGCTAACAAAAAGCTGTATATCACCTCAGATGGGGTAGTTAGTGCAATGGAAAAATTCTTGTAATCCACGCTGTATATCAGGTGCCCGGCCAGAGCTGTCAAAACCAATGAAGTATGTATGCTAACTCAGGCTGCCACAATTGCTACATCAGGATCTTCCTCAAACATCCAAGATTCTTCATGCCATTACAAGATCACCATGGACTCTGCGATTTCAGATACAGCATCTAAGACGAGCAGAAATCAAGGTCTGATCACACAATGGGTGAGATACCTGTATCATGCACAAGAACAATAATTAAAGAAAGGACTATGTGGCTGGTAAAGAAAAGACCATCGAGAATTAACAATCATGATGGTATATGAGGAACAGAAGCACTCCATACCCAATGCATAAGAAGCCTGGAGCCAAATATAGTAAGAGTGTGATTCATAATTTGCACCAAGGAACCGCCTCTCGGATCCGTCACTGTTATTTGTGAAAATCTGAAAACACATGTCACATTCATTAGTTAAGCTGGTATGAGGAACAGTACTAGCTTATACAAGAACACACATAGAAAATAAATTTCATCAGCAGTTGTAAAGAATAGTATGCAATCCTCCATGATCTTGTGACCCCTTATAAATGAATGCAGTAAACACACTGTAGTCACTGATATCACAAGAAGCCAAAATACATCATTACTATACTATAATCACTTATATATGAATATATATACAAGAACTAATACTGAACCAAAGAAGAAAGAAAGGCAGTTAGTTATGCATGCTGTGGTCACTGGCCAGCAAGATGCTATGAACTTAAACTATACTTTAATTACGTGTAATGAATCTACAGGAAACTAATATCTGAACCAAGAGAAAGGCAGATAAGTGTTTGATTAAATTGATTAATAGTGCAATTTATCCATATTCCCCAAACAGTGCCAAAACAGAAATGCTCTAGTCAAATTGCATGTTTACAGGATTAGTAATTAGTGGAGACTCTCGTGACTCTGAGATAATGGAGCAATTTTACTGAATATTTAAGCTTATCTCAGTTACTTATAATGACCACCTTTCTGATAACTTTTGGATTAAAATTCTTCACAATTTATTTTCACTGCAAGATGATTGAAACATTCCAGCATGGAAGTAGAAAATATGCTAGTCTTTACTAATCAATCTCAAGAAATGGACAGTTACAGTTTATAATTACCTCCAGTTGTTGAAGTGCATTGGCTGAGAGGACCATTTCGGTATTGCTTATGTAGGGCCTTAAGAAGCACCTGAACAAAGAATTCTTTCAAAACCGAATTCCTTCAAATGGCGATAGTTACGGCCAAAGCTTGGACAGCCAAATCTGGCATGTTCATCACCTCCTTATAATCAAAAGAGTAGAATAGAATAAAGCAGGTTATTAATAGAAAGTGAAACAACCAATATATGTATAGCTACAATCTGCAAAGTAAATTAAATTTGCAGGCATCTGATTTTTTCAGGAAGAAAAAAATTAACAAATAAGACTAATATAAAAGAGACGTATATGAAAATTTAGCAATTGATTGATTTATGACAAACTACAATCCATTATGATAAAAAAATTCATTGACATGGTCAATAGTCACATGACAGATTTTGACTAATAGAATAATGCCTACTCAAACTAACAAGAAATTTTGATTTTCAAGACTTTCCAGAGCTTGCTGCAAGGATAATATAACGATTTTATTAAATATCAGTACGTTGGTACCTTGACTACCAACTGCTGACAGCTGTGCTCAGTTAATTCGTTGCTTTTGCAATGAATCTGATGGACTGTCTACACCCCATGTTCTCATACAAGGTCATAACTTCAGCAAGAGCACCTCCATCAGTGAAGCAATCTCGTGATGCACGCTCCACACGAACATTTGAGGCAGGTCCAGCAAATGCTAGTAATAACTAATAATAGATCACCAAATCACATAATTGGATTTTAGGGTTAGAGAATTGATCTCAATTAACTTTTAGTTTTTCTACGTGGGATTACTATAAGTAAATCATTCTGGTGATTATGAGAACACGTTCTCCTTATTAGGATTACATGATTTAACATGAGCATATAAAATTTTCTCTAACAATATTAACTATTAAGAGCAGAAATTAAATCTCTTATAGATTCAGAAATAAGCTTTCTAAGCATGAAATTATTTCAACAATCTTCAAATGTTATGTATTGCTTTACAAGAAATGAAAATCGATAGATGGAAAAATCATGTTGTCAGGACAAAAATGCACTGTGCATAAATGATAAGAGTAAATACTCAAATTCTTCATCTAAGAATACACAGGATGTCACAATGGTCCTTCAATGATTTTACACATCAATTTGGGCATTTAATATTTAAAACAGACATCAATTTAATCCCTCAATGTATCTTGGGACATCTATTTGGTCCTTAAGTTTATGCTTATTTTACACTATGAGGGATCAAAAATTGATGTTCAAAATTTTTGGGAGGACCAATTTGAGTATTAAGTCATCATCTGGATATTAAATAACTTACCATAATGGAAATTCCCACACATTAAATTGTGTTGATAAGTCATTGAATCAAAACATCCATTAATGGCAACTTTAGTCCTCTGTTCAGATAATGGAAAATTCCACCTATTGTATCCAAAGAAGAATCTAAATCAGATTTTCACACCAACTATCTGAATTAAGATAAGGGATTGTATTGTATCACATCTTCCAAGTTGGCAGTGGAATTGGAACTTAAATTTTCAAAATTGATAATTATCATGCTTTATTATCCATTCCCTTTATAATAATCATCCTTGCTAATGAATATTTTGCTTGTTCCATCAACTGGAAAACAAGAAATTTTTATTAAAATACAAAACAAGTAGAGTTATCTGAATGGTTCCAATTCCAATTATCCTCAGCCAAGAAGCAATGCTAACAAACAGTATATTTTCAACATCATCCTCTCAATTGTCATCTCTTCCAACAAGCAATCCCTGAAGTCAGGCCAAGAAAGAAGTTACCTTGAAACCTGGACTTCAAATTCAATCTCACATGGTCCATGAATGATAGATACATCATCATTGCATTATCAATCATCAAAATTCCATCAACCAATTCACTTCAAATGAAGTGCAGGCAACTACAGACTGAAGTTTTATTTATAACATAATGAAACAAGATTACCGCTCATTACTTGTGAGTTGGTGAGGCTAGTAACATTCTGGAAGATTAAAAACTACCTTCTCTGTTTGATCGGAAAGAGGGTCCCCAAGAAGCCAACTCAGCTGGAGATAAGCTCACAACAACAGCCTCAAGTGCACTCCTCAAAAAATTGTCATTAAACTCCCATAAACAACATCCCCAGTTGATATCCTCCACAGCAACAATTCCAATCCTCACATCAAAACCACCTTCCACCCCACGATTTGATTTCTCTCCCAAAACGCTCTTCTCCACAACACACAGCAAATAATTACTCTCAGCCCCACACCCCTCTTCCCCTCCCCCCAAATCCTGCGCCGCCTCAGCGTGGCCTTGGTATACAACGCCGACACCCTCGACAAAACGGACCAGACCGGTTCAAACCGTGAGACTTAATGGCTGCAGTCTCGGTCTGCTTAACCCACACCAACCTTGTACCCTGCACTCACAAGCCTTCTCACATGGACATTCAATCGAAAAGTTGGTATGCTAGCAGTCAAAAAGTTGTGATCCATATGTGCGTATATACCCAAAAACTCTAGCAGCGTTCTCGGCATCTTGGCCGAAAAACCGATACTTGTAACCAACTTCAACCATCAAAAGAACATCAGGGTATTTGCGTTTGAGCTCCACAACCTGTTGCCTCCAAAGGAGTGTACTTTACAGTGGGAAGGACGAATGAGGTTGTGGGTCGGGAGATGAAGGGTCTGAGGAAGGTTCGAGAAGCTTCTGGAGAAAGCGCTGATGGAGAGAGGGGTTGGGTGGAGGGGGAAGGGGGTTGTTGGGTGTGAGGGAGAGTTTGGGGAGTTTGGGTGGCTTGTGAGGGATGTTAACTGAGAAGTTAGGAGTCGTTTGGATGGAGAGAAAGTGACAGTGGCTGAGATTTTGGGAGTGGGAGGATTAGGACGAGGAGGAGAAGAAGAAAGAAGGTGAATCAGTGGTTAATGAAGGAGTTTGGGTTGGGGGCAAAGAAGCGGGAAATAACTTGTTGCTTTTGCTTGCCATGGTTGTGGGCGGCGGCGCTGCGGCACGGAAGTTCCGACGGTGGTCGGTTTGCCAAGTTACGTAGATTGGCGCGCTTCGGCCTTCGGCTTTTCTCGGGAAAATGTTGGGAACTTGGAAGAAGAGCAGCATCAGTTAAGATAAGATTTTAACCTTTTTTTTTTCCTTGTGTTTTCACTTTTTAACCCCGTATCGGCTTATCCTTCTCCTCTTTAACAAAAACAAACAAAATGAAAATCCTTGTATTTGTTTCAAATTTCAAATGAACAAATGAATTTAAGAGTATAATCTTTTTGCCAAGAAAATTTGCGAATAATCTTTAAAACAAATAAAATTTACCGTATATGATAAGGATAATAGTAGCTTTTTTCCGATGGTATGAATCAAAATTCTTCGCTTATAAGATTGGATTAGACTCCCCTTATTATTGTTTTTCTTTATTTTGGGGTCCCTGGGGTTACTTATAAACATATTATAAATTTTCAGAAGGTATCAATAATTTTTTTATTAATTAAATATTCTTATCCATATATTGCACGGGATTTTCAAGAAAAATATCATATTTTTTAAAATTTATTGTGATATTTTATATCTTTTATGTATTTAATAAATATGTATTACTAATATAAAACGTTTTACAGGTCCCATAATAATACATTCTTTATATGAGGAGGGTTTATAATTACACCGGTGTAAGTTACACCAAGTGTTTACACCGTTGAATATTGAGATACCAAAATGCTTATAGAAAATAATGAGATACCAAAAAAAATTTATCAACAAATTTGGTCCATTTAGTCATTTAAATATTTTTAGTTACAACAAGATGAATGAATAATTTTTTTATTAAATAAATTTTATATGACTGTTTGAGTTTAATTTAAGGAAACTATAAATTTACAATACAGTGTATGCTAATTTCGTTTTGAAGATATGTCCAATTCAAGTTAAAGAGAAATTTTTACATTTACATGGTAATATCGATTTAAGTTTCTATTATTTTCGAGTAAGTAATATTCTTTTGGAAACAATATAATTTAGGATGGGGGATGTTGTTCTAGTCCAAGGCAGGGAAGGCCTCCATGCTCTTTGAGCACTTACAGGAGATACTGACATTTTACCTCACCTTAAGGGGACGAGTGAGGGTTCGAACCTGCGACCTCTCATATATGAGACTGTCTTGCTCCACTCAACCAACCTCTTGGAGTTATTTTCGAGTAATATTTCATAAAAGCAATTGGAAACTATTTTAATATTAATCATTAATAAAATGAGTGTTGAATTTGTTGATTAAAAATTTAACTTACTATATTTTCACATTTTGATTCACGTGAACTATGGTTCATCGTAGACAAACCCATAATTAATATACGAGAAGGGGTTGGTCGAGTGGAGCAAAACATGGTCTCGTATATGACAAGTCGAAGGTTCGAACCCCCACTCGTTCCCTTGGGGTGAGGTAAAATGTAAGTACCTCTAAGTGCTGAAAGAGCCTGAAAGCTTTTCCTGTTCTAGACTAGGGTACCATCCCCTCACCCTAAATTTTACATAAATAAAAAATATATACGTGAAGGAACTTATCGTAAATGTCAATTTTCGCTTTTTGTTTTATCTGAAAATTTTATTCTCATTTTAATTTTTAAAATCTGAAATTTTTATTTTGAACTTTAAAGAAATAATTAGGTTTTTAAAACACTTTTGAAAAATAAAAATAATATTATTATTTTCAAAATCAAAGTCGCAATTATTTTTTAGGGGAGCGGGCTACGGCCCATGATCTGGTTTTTGAGATTTGGTTTAAGAGAGTTTACATTTTCATTACAGTATGATGAATCAAACCTCACTGAGAAAGAAAGACACATAAAAACGAAGTTAGATTCAAACTGATTACTGATTCAGCTTAACCTCTCTGTTCTCTTCATTCTTTCCTTTGGCTTGGTTCTCTCCTCAATACAAGACAAGACAAGACAATAGCAGAAGATGGTGTCATCTCAGGTGGTGAATACATACCCTTTGTCCAGCTACACTTTCGGTACCAAGGAGCCCAAGATGGAGAAAGACACCTCCGTTGCTGATCGTCTTGCTCGGATGAAGTCAAGTTCGTATCTTTCCTCTCTCTTCTTTTGTTACCATGTTTCTACCCTCCAACTTCAAATATAATTACTGGTTAGGTTAGGTCACTGAATATCAACTGAAACCCTCTAGAACACCCCTTACCACCTCAAATCCCCATTTTACTTTTATCTTTGAAACTAAAGTTTTTATATTAGATTTTTCCATCTAGAACATTGGCTATGAAATTTCTGAGGAATTTATATGTATTTCTTCTCGTAAGTATCTATTACAGAAACTCACATTCTCCTTCAATAAAAAAAAAGCTTTCAATTTCAAGAGGTGTTGGGAGTAAGGAATTGTTAAAAGACATAACAAGTGCAGGGAACATAGCAGAAACATTTCTATGAAGTTGCCTTTCCCTTGAATGTAATCCGTAATTTGAATACTTCAATTGTCATCATAGACATGATTTGGAAATCTCGAGTTCTCTCCTGGTTTAATCTGGGAGCAAAATGAAATAGTGACTGAGAAGGGAAAAAGAAAGCAAAAACTTATAGAACTAGGCCTCCTCTTATACAATCATTTTACTTGTTCTTTGTCCTGTGTGCTGCTCAAATTCATTTATGTACCCAACGGCTCTAAAATATAACTTTTTTTTTGTGTTTGCACTTCAGCTATATGAAAGAGGGAATGAGAACCAGTATCGTAGAAGGAATTTTACTGGTATGTTCAGTGATTGCTTTCTCTTTCTCTCTCTTTTCTAAAGGTTTAAATAATTTTTTGGTCCATATATGTGACACTCATTTTTTAATTTGATTCTTTATATGCAAAATCAATTCAATTTTATATGGTACAAATGTTGTCAACTTCACTCCTATCAGTTGCCGTTATAGCACTGTGAGACATTGCAGTCATGGTAAGTATAGGGACCAAATTGAAAATAGACCCATTTACCTTATATCTCTCTTAATGTTGTGACCTATTGTTTTTCTTTGTTTTTCTCTACCTCGAACTATTTACTACCCTTTTTTGTCAATCATATCTGTTGGTGCTTTTATGAGTCTTCTCTACACATGCCTAAACCCCCAAATCACTTAAGAAGAGACTTTACCATCTTTTCTACAATGGAAGCTATCCCAACTTCCTCTCTAATCCATATATTCTAATCCTACTTTGTCTTGTATAACCATTATCATTCATCATAACATTCTCTCTTTTATAACATTGAGCCTGCTTTCTTGTTGGCTCTTTGCTGCCACAATACTTCAGTCCCCCTCATAAGTTATGGCACATTACTATCGTAAATCACACCTGAAGTATTTCTCTATTTTATCTACTTTGGATCCTATGACTGACATCTCCCTTCATCTTGTCATTTTGAATGATGGACCAAGGTACTTAAAGCATGTAAGTTATGATATTGCATGTTCTTTAATTTTTACCTCTAAGCTAGGATTTGTGTTCTTGCTAAACTGTAATCCATACACTTTGTATTACTCTACTTAGGTGGAAGACATGTTTCCAAGGCATGCCTCCATATATCATAACTTTTCATTTATTTCTTCTCTTGACTTTCCAACTAAGATTATGTCATATGAAAAGCATGAGTCATGATTTTATCTCTTAGGTATGTCCATAAAGTACGTCTTTAACCAAGATAAAAAGATAAACATTCAAAATCTGACTTTGATGCATACTTATAGTTTATAGGAAACCTTGTATCTTGTACTAGTTATGACCTTCCTCATATATATCTTTGATTACTCAACTGCAAACAATCCAAACTTCTTTTCTTCTCTAAAGCCCTTCCACAAAACCTCTCTAGGTACTCTATCTTATGTCTTTTCCAAATCAATGGAAACAATGTATAGGTCTTTTTTATTCATCCAACATCTTTCCATTACAAGTATATAGCTTCTGTGGTGATCTCCCCAACATAATCTAAATTGATTTTCTATGATGTGGGTCTCTTGTCTTAATCTCCACTCAATTACTTTCTCCTAAATCTTTACAGTGTATACTCATGATTTTAATCCCTTTGTCATTGCATAGGTTTGTAAGTCACCTTTGTTTTTAAGCTAGGGATTTAAGTACTTCTCCATTTTCACGACATACTCTTAGGCCTCACAATTCTCATTGAATAACTTTGTGAGCCTTTTATGGCTTTCTCTCCCCAAATCCTTCCATACCTAAAAGGTATATTATCTAATCCATCTACCTTACCATTAGTCATCCTCTTCAATGCTTCTTTTACCTCATATTCCCAAATTCTTTAATAGCAAGAGTAATTTTGATCTTTCTCTAGTGTTAAGTCATTTAGAGTTCAAAAGAATACTGTGTCCTCATTAAAAGGTTTATGGAGATGACTTTCATCTTTTCTTGATATCTTCATATCTTGTTTCAGACCAATAGTTTTCCCTCATCATCCTTCATGCATCTCTCCTAGTTCAAATCTCGTTTTTCTTTCCCTACTTATAACAATTCTATAGATACCTCATTCCCTTGCTTTGCATGCAATAAAAATATTTTACAGGAGATGGGGGTCGACCATTAGTTGTTGTTTTGGTTAGGTAATAAAGAATTGGCTGATATCCAATCTTGGGCATCTATAATTCTATTTTTAGATGGGATAGTTGTAAAACTGCATACATTTGGCTCTCCACAAATTTCAGAGGTGGGAGCCTTATGTACTGTGCCCAGTTTTGAGAAGGTGAGTCTTGGCACAACAATAAGATTGTTAACTTCTGAGCTGGTGGTCACAAGGTCTAATCGTGGAAACATCCTCTCTGCTCATAGGGGTGAGGCAGTGTACATTTGACTTCCCAACCCCACAACGATGGGAGCCTCGTGTACTAGACCTCTTTTTTTTAAGGATACTGCTATGGAGCCTGGACTCACTAAGGACAGAAGAGCCTGGGGGGTTCTCACCATACCAGCCAATTCCAGGCTAAACTCATCCAGGACATTTAGCTTTGTACTTTTTAATTACTTGTTCCTATAATTTGGTTTCCTGCTATCTTGTTAGTTCTCATCTGTGGCATCACTTTTATCTGGAAAGACTTTCAGCTAATTTTGTTGGAGATTCTGTTTATTGTCCTGTCTCAGCTTTACGCTTTAATTTTGCAGGTACAAGAACACAATCATCCACATATACTTCTTCTGCAAATTGGAAACACATTCTGTAAACTCCCAGGTGGTCGTCTCAAGCCGGGAGAAAATGGTAAGATCTTACCTCCTTACTATGAATATGATTGTCTGAAAATAGCAGCTTGTGATATCCTAATGTATTTTTATTTTTGGGGGGGCTTATTTAATGTTGTTTACAGAAATTGAGGGTTTGAAGAGAAAGTTGACTAGCAAACTTGGTGCTAATTCACCAGCTCTTGTACCTGACTGGCAGGATTATTTCTTACCTTTTAGATGAATGGCTCAGAAGAGACATGTTAAATTTGGCATTCTGTGATGGTCCATATTTGTTGTTCATTTGCACTTATTCTTGGAATCCTGCAGATAGGTGAGTGTGTTGCAATCTGGTGGAGACCAAATTTTGAAACCATAATGTATCCATACTGCCCTCCTCATATAACAAAACCCAAGGTAATTTGCAAAGACAGTATCATCGAATATCTAGTATTCCTAGTTCTCTTGGTCCATGTTTTCATAATCATTGAATAATTTGTATGCAGGAGTGCAAAAAGCTTTTCCTTGTTCACTTATCTGAGAGGGAATACTTTGCAGTGCCCAAAAACTTGAAACTGCTTGCTGTTCCATTGTTTGAACTCTATGACAATGTTCAGGTATGGTAGTTATTATGGTTCTTTTTTCTATTATTGAATTGTAGAATTAATTCTTTATAACGTGGAGAATTAAAATGGCTATAATTAATTGTTCAATGGAAAATGTATTTTCACCAACATTTCAATACATCATTTCATTTCACCGCAACTTTTCTTTCAAATAAGGGAATCCTATGAATTTGGTGGGGAAGATTATTGGGCTCATCTAAAATGTTTTCCTTTTTGTGTGCATCTTAAAAGTTTTCATCTTTCAATTGACCATAGTATTAATTTTGAACTTATTGACATAATCATATTTGTTAATCAAAATATGCTTATAATCTTATGCCGTGTCTTATGAAATTTGTGTATCACTTGGTTGCAGAGATATGGACCAGTTATATCCACCATTCCTCAGCAACTTTCCAGATTCCAGTTTAAAATGATCACTAACTGAACCTAATTGGAAGCTTACATGCCTGATAGAATACTACTTCCATTTGCGGTTTTAAGAACTAGGACTGATTACATACATAATTATCATTGCATAGACTGTTTTTTTTGGGTAAACATTGCATAGACTTGCTAGAGAACTGAGTTTTGAAGCGAGATTCTGAATAGTGTAGTTACTTTATGACCCGGTTTGTCTGTATTAATTCATTGGAGTATATTTTATTTTTGGGTCAATTTGGATAGTGGGTTGGTTGATGTATTGCGATTATCAACCAAGATGGGAATCAAAAGCTCAAGTGGATATTAATGTGATCAAAAAGTGTCTTGATAGGAAACCTATCCCCCAACTTGCAGCGCCGCAACATCACATAAACCAGCGTCCCCTTGGGGCTTCTCCCTCCATGGGAGGGCTCCTCCCTCCATGTGAGGGTTTTTTACTCATACTAGGTGGGTTAATCTCTCTTTAGTGAGAGTTTTTGTATTTTTTTATCTACTTCTTTCTCCTCCCCATCTCTTTCTCCCTTCTCTCTCTGACCACCTCCTCCATAATCTCTAACCCTCCTCCCAGCAAGATTTTCTGTTAGTCTCTTAGCATTGAGCAACACTGTTCTACGCAGATTTGTTGCCTCTATGCACTCCCACCACGAGCAGCACTGATCTACTTAGATTAGTTGTTGTTGATGATGTGGCTTTTGCTTTGAGTGAATGCTGGACATGTGTCGATCCGGAAGGAATAAAAAAAAAGAGAAAGAGGAGTCCAAGGCTTTTTTCAGGATTTATGTATTAGGAGGTTTTTTCTGTTAGTAGGATTACTAAATTGATTACTTTATGAGTATGCATGCTTGGTTTGTTGTATTGATCGTAGTGCATTGTTGTAATACCCTTATTTTAACATCCTATAAGCTCTGTAAGTGCCGCTCGGCATTCTTTCAATGAATTTGTGATCTTTTGACAAAAAAAAAGTGTCTTGATCCCATGTCTGTTGTCTCTACCCTGCACGGGTTGCCAATCTTAGAATGGGCAGTTTAAGGAACAACATTGGTTTTTCATTGTTAGTTTTTCAGAGGATTAATGATGAAAAGGAACGGAGTGGCAAAATTTGTACACTTAAAATAACAACCCTTATGTGGCATAATATATGAAACATACTAAAGAACAAAATTTTAAATTGTTTATTTAGATTTTAGATCTTAAAATAGGTGAGTTTTAGGGTATCCTCGACTTCCCGAAGTTGTTGCGAGGTAACGCATGCGTAGTGAAGTACCACCTGATTTAAACAATGAAAGCATATTCCCATTCTTATGGAATGCGTCACCCATACAAAGTCTAAAGGCATTATATGATTTTTTTATTGACAATTAAGAAAATGTCAATAAGGTATAATTAAAAATAATATTGGAGACGGAAGGAAGCAATGTCAATGATTGACATAGAAGTAATGTTGGGAGTAGGAAAGGAATAATTGGTGTTTGTAACTTGGCTATGATCTTAATACGGTAAAAGCTATAAACATTATTTTACATTTGTGCACTTAGGTTTGTTTTTGAAAATACATGTATATACGGTTGCTTATAGAATGCCACATGGCTGTCTAGCATTTTGGAAACGCATTTCAAAAACTCTTTCAAAATGTCTTAATACATTCCAACCATTTTACATTATTAACTTAAACCCCTCATCCTATTTGCATCATAATATATTCTTACATTAGTTTTACAGTCATTGTTATCAAGCAATTTGAGAATTAGGTAAAATGTTATAGAATCAGAATTTTTGTCGAATTTTTTAGTCAGAATGTTAACTTTTAGATGAGTGAGTATTAATGTTAACTTTTAGTAATATTGTTCAAGAATAACACAATTTTTATCGCGTTTTGACTGAAAGACGTTAGTGATTCTTCTTCTAGCAACCCCGATAGTAGTTTTGAAAAAGAACAATGATAAGTTGATAACTATACTCACATCTATTGAAAAAGAACAATGGAAAAAAAAAAAAAAAACTAATTCCAACACATAAATTTTTAATAACTAATAATAACATATCCATTCTACTTCTTTATTGCATATTCCTAAACCCTAAAATATATTTGGGTTTGACTTATTTTTCTATAAAAATTAGAGCAAGCCTGAGCTTATCTCTGGATCCTGGAGTCAACCCCCAAACTCCTAGTTAAGCTTTAACGAGCAATTTTTTTACAACTTTATGATTAACAAATTTAAATCTGTCAATTATACTTAATTGGCACTATTGTGATTTGATGTCATTGCACAACTCGAATGTGTTAAATTTAAACAGCACTCTTCTCCTAACTTAATGGTGGTGCCTATTGACACGTCATTCCTCTGAATAAGAAACATGTAATGGAAGATAATTCCAATTTCCAGATTATGAATATTTTGTAGCAGGACGGCTGTTAGGGCCATTCCTTTTTTGTGCCGTTCTCTGTTTTTTTCCTTGAAAAATAAAACTTCATAATGTCGATTAATATATTTTTTAAATTGTTTCGTGAAACATTAATTTGAAAACTAGTATTGTCTTTTAAGCAATCTAAATATGTAGTATACAAGCACTCTACCAACAATAATTATGCGGACATTTAGAACTTGATTCTCTTATATAGATACTTGAAATCCTGAGGTTGAAAACATTGACTAATCTCTAAGAATACCTTGTGGCCAGGATCACCCCATTAGACGCCTAAATAGTGATTATTTAGATTAATCATAGAGTACACTGTGAATGACCAAAAATGCATGTTTTTTTTTTAATCTGGTAGTGCCATATAGTTTATTTGTTTGTGAGAAATGAGAAGTGTTTCCCTCCCATTTTTCAATGTTCCAAACTGATCCTAATTAATACATCAAAGGAATTTACCATGGGTTAAATGAGGATAGCGTTTGGGCTTCGGCTAAACGGTGCCATCTATTTATAATAACTAATTTGACACAAAATATGAAAATACTAGTGTCATTTGTTATACTAATTCTTATATCAATTATCGACACATGTTATTAGCTTGTCAAATTTTAAAATACATCAGAATAGAATGTATTGCTAAATGCTAACAAGACAATGCTAAATCTCAAAATGTAATGGTAATTTTTGAATTAATATGTGATATATACTATATCAACACCTTAATGAGTATATGAACAAAATGAAAAAACAAAAATCAAATAGCACTACTTTTTCAAATTGTGATGCATTCTCACACTAAACATAATTTTAACCGGGGCAAAGAGTTAATATATAGTTCGGGATGCACAAATTAATTAATCCTTAAATATATTAATTTTTTCTATAAATCAATCCTTTGTGTTTACAATTCACAAATTGATTTTATTCACATAAATAGCACTATATTTGTTGACGGAGGGACTTAGGTTATAACTGGCAATGGTTTGTTGTTCAATAATCAATACACATAGCATTATTCAACAGGTTAGCCGGCTTTTTTTAATATAACAAAATTGTCAAGATCAATCTTTTAATCTTAATCTATCATATATTCCCATTATAAGTTGATCATTCCACAAAATAAATCAAATTAACAATATCATGAAGGACAAACGTGTAACATAACGCCAAATTTGATTGACAAAAAGCTTTATAGAAAATTAGAAATTTTAGAAATGTAACATTCTCATGTTTAATAGGAAAAGAGTTAATGATTTTTTTTGTTTTCTTATATTAAAATATATTTTAGTGGTTTTTGCCATCAACATCCCCAAAACTTCTTTCTTCATCAATCAGATATCACCACCATCATCAATAGCATCATTATCATTGTTATTACAATTTTTAAATATATAATGTAACCATATGTGTTTTCCCCTCAAAGATATAAATTAATTAATTTTTATTTCTAATCAATACTGTAATTTTTTTAAATACAAAATAATAATATTTCAAAATCTTGATGGACCAATTAATAAATTTAAAGGAAAACTTATGTGGTAATTAATGAATCAATTTTTAGAAAATCAATTTGTATTATTATTTTGTTGTTGGTGTTACTACCGCTTCAATAATATCACTCTATTTATCATTAGATGCATAAATTGTGGTTAAGTTATAAGGATTGTATTAGTGGTGAGGGGTTTGTGTTTTAGGTTCAAATTTTATTAACACAGCTCTGTCAAATAAAGGATAATTTGTTAGAAAAATGTAGAAAAAAAAATATTAAAACAATTTTCTACCAATTAAGTCAATTTTTAAATTTTCAAAAATTGAAAGTGTTAATTATCTATAATTTTTATTTTTAGTATAAATAAAATACTATTTTATTAATTAAATTAATTTTTAAAATATTTTTGAGTCATATTTTTATTTTTCACTTATTATTAAGCTACGCCCCACGGAAGTCATCCTTGTTAGTTAAATAAACAAGTTTTAATTGGCTGAGGGTGCTGTTATGCATTCAGAAAATCAGAACCAAGTTTTTAGTCCTCAATTAGAAATGCAAAAGACAACAATTTTAAGATTCCCTTTTTCCCTACAAGATAAGAGTCCGGCAAATAATGATTCTCTATATCCTTAATTTCCTTAAGTTTAGGCAGAATGCCAGAATAAGATAATGATTTCATAAGTTTTTGCTTGATGAAAATACGTCCTTTTTGAGCTTTTGTTGGGTAATTTGGTTACAAGTCTTTGAAAATTCATTACAGGTTTAGAGTTATTTTAAGTCCTTAAGAATATCTGTCCTGTTGGTGTATATAAAGGGCAATTAGAGAATTTCAACGTTCTCATCATATTATTATTTAATTTAATTTAATATGTTGACAAACTGATTAATTCTTGCTACTTAGAGGAGGCCAATTAACTTTCAACCATGTGTGACAAATATTTTATCCCCTTCTACTGTGTATATTTTTTCAAACAACTTATTTAATGCAGTGTAATCTGCCAAAGAAACTCTAGGGATTGCTTAATAAATATGAAGGATGAGACGAAACATATAAATTTTATTCCATAAACAGAATGAAGTTAAAAAAAAGTAATGTATTTTTGTTTTACTAAAAGCTGTAAAACCAAGAATGAGATGTTTACAAGTCTTCATATTAATTTTCTAACAATTAGATTAAAATTTAAAAGTTTCATATTTTTTTTATTGAGAAGGGTTCAAATTACCACGGTGTAAGTTACACCAAGTATTACAACGTTGAATAATTTTTTAACGGATCATTGTATTAAATAGTCCGTCATTGGATTGAAAGTTACTATCATATAGATCATACATATAAAATTTTGCATTAATTCGAAATTATTTGATATGTCATTGATATGTCTCAAGATTAATGTTATATATACATTTGAAATATATGAAAAATCCAACCATTTGATTATCAAGTTATTAGTGTAAAAATTATACGAAATTTGACACATATAGTCATGATGATGAGTAAACATAATTCAACGGTTGAATTACTAGAAAATGTATTCGATTTGTAATTATTAGCGGTGTAATAGTTGGTGTAATTTACACCGGTATAATTTGAACCCTCCTCTTTTTTATTTTTTTTATATTTCATAAAAGTACTTGTGTACTAACACATGAAATACATGTTAATATTTTTTGTGTGAACGAAGGATATCTCCCATCAGAGTTACAGAGATTAATCCCTTTTAAAATGTAGGGACTTGGAGATGTTATTGTTATTTTCAAAAAATCATTTTTATACACACGATTAAAAATTGATTTTTTTTTGTTACATTAAAAATTGAAGTTTGTCCGTATGTTCAAAAGGCTCACATATCTTACCAACTGTGTAGGGTCTTTATATTGGTGGGGTACTTACTAATATATAAGATAAAATGGTAATTAAATATAAAGCTAAAATATTAAGTATATACTAATATTTAGTTTGTTTATCGAAGAACCACGTTGTCCAATTCTCATCTCAACAATAATTTTGATTCCTTGTTGATTTCAGCAAGTTGTTAATTGATTTCAATAATCTTATATTCGGAATAATGTAATGCAAATATACGCGGTTGAGAATTTCTTCAGCAACTCCGTACCTTTGTCTTGTCTCACAAGGATTCCTGTGTTCCTTCCCAAACTAACTGTGGGATCATTTTTTTCTTAGTCAATGACTTGTTTTGCTTTAATTTGGTATATGCCTGATTTGATTGAAGAAGCTACACTACCAACTCGATCCAAGATATACACGGCGACTCCTGAGATTCCATTATCAATTATTATGATCATCCTTCCAACCTTGTTTAATTCTCTGTAGTGAGTTAAAGCATACACATATGCTAACTAAT
Source organism: Sesbania bispinosa (assembly GCA_026901365.1). Classification (NCBI taxonomy): domain Eukaryota; kingdom Viridiplantae; phylum Streptophyta; class Magnoliopsida; order Fabales; family Fabaceae; genus Sesbania; species Sesbania bispinosa. Next base: position 71,312 of record QLOH01001006.1, read on the forward strand.
TTCTAAACTAATGTTTATCTTTTATTTTATATTATTTAGGTTATCATTATGAGGAATTAAGAATTAGGAATTGCCATTACTTCCACGGTCATTCCTATCTATCTATATACAAGTAAATAGAATGGTTATTACGATTCTTTTTTTTTTTTTTATATCAAATTCAATAGCTTCATTTATGCTGAATTGAACCAAAACAAGAATTAATGAAGTTACCGTTGGTTTCCATAGTCAAAGTGTTCTAAGAGCATCTTCATAATAAAAAAAAGAAAAAATAAATAAAAACCCCGCAGGTGGTGCAGATGTATGGAAAATGATGGTATGTTTGATTTACACTAGAAACATGGATCCAGATAAAAATTATTCTCAGTAGCGTTTACCCGGATCCACGTTTAAAACATGATTCTGGAGTAAACCAAACATACACGGAGATTCGACCAATTTTCTCCGGCTTGCAAGCATTGATTCTCTTATACAAAGCACCCATGCATCACGCAAAATGAGCATTGCGTGATGGAGATGCTCTAAGGAAATAAGACTTTTGATGTCACCTCCAACATGGTAACTCTCATGAAAAAGGTTTTTAAATTGACTTCACAACATATTTCACACTTATATTACAAGGCCATCGTGACTGTTATTTAAAAAAAAAGAAAACCCTGCAAGCTGCCATGATCCACTTTTTTGGGTTGCCGTAAGTAGCAACGAGCTTCAATTTCTAAGTAACATGCGGTGCTCGCTAGTTTCTCTCTAATGCACGAGGAACTCATTCAAATTGCTACCCACTCAGTTGCCCCAGAAAAGCAATGTTTCAAGCATTGTGTTGGAGATGCTCTAGAAATGGAGGTGATTACCTCTACTACTATTATCACCATCATTAAGGGTATGTGTGGTTTGAAGGGAGAAATAAGAGAGAGAAAGTGGTGAAAAATGAAATAGATTTATAGATTATTTGGTCAAAGAGAAATAAAAAAGAAATTTATACCTCTTTATTGGAAAATTTTTCAATACTCTTGTAGTATTGAAGATCGAGTATTCCACTATCTCAATTGTGGTCAATATTTTTATTTTAATTTAAAAAAGAATAAAATGAGAAAAATTAACCATGCATAACTAAGAGTGTGTTTGGTATAAGACGTTTCTGGCTTTCAACTAGATCAAAGATGAAATCATTTTATCAGTGATTGGTAAGGTAGCTTTTTTAGATAACTAGTAATTTTTTTTAAGAAGTTATTTAAGGTAAATTTATAAAAAAAAATCATTTTTTAGCTACTAATTGATTTTTTATAATTTTATCATTTAATAACCCTCACTGTCAATCATTTTAATGATATCCTTAATCTGTTATTTTACAATTTTTAACTAACTTTATCAAACACTTTCAATGATATAAACTAGTTGATTAGTTTTCATCAAACTTTCAACTTTTAGCTTGTTTTTTAAATTTTTAGCTAAATTTCTAGTTAATTTTATTAAAATAATATTATAATGGAAGCAGTATATTCTACAAGAGTATTGAAAAAATCATTTCTCGTTTTGTTTAGTTGAGAAATAAGTGGGAAGAGAGAAATTAGCTTTTTAAATTGGTATAAATATCCCTATACAATGTTTGAGGGGAAAAAAAAGATTTATGTTTAGTATTTTTATAATTGCACTCTCACCTCTTTCTCAATCTCATTTCTCCACATGGTAGGAGAGATTAAAAATCAAGTGGGACAAATAACTTTTAAATTTTACTTTCTTTATTTCTCTCCTAAACCACTATTTCCCTCATATCTCTTTCCATTATTTTTTCTCTTTTCTTTAACTCTCTCCAACCAAATATTGTGTAAAATAAGTGAAGTGTAACCTTAGTAGTTTGCTCTAGAAAATTGAAACATAAATTGTGTAGCTGATCACCATTCTTTTTTCTCCAACTTAGTCCCTGTACTCTTGAAGAGTGGTAAATTAGTCAATCGATAATAATCCCATAAAAGAGGGGATCTGTTTTCTCATTTCAGAAGTGAATGTCAATTGCTAAAATCAACCAAAATCTTGTATATTTTTTAGTATCAATTATTAGGCTCTAACCAACCAAAACTAATCTCACCGACATATAATTAATTGCCATGTTTGCGAATATTATCTGTTATGAAATATGAACTAGTGCAACAGAACTTGATACTGTATCCTCCATGCTTAACCCTTGGAAATAATCCACATTAATATACGATTTCAATAGTCACAATTAATCTGTTCGCTTATTTTATGTAATTTGGCACACATATATAACTGAATAAAATACTTCTATCATTTTATTGGCAAAAGTTTTTGAGTATATGAACTCTCTATGTAAAAAATGTTTTACAAATTTTATAATAATATATTATCACATCATTTAATTAATATATATTTTACTAAATTTAATAGAGTATGTTGAATTCAGCGTTAGAATTTGATAAAGTCACACTTCCAAAACTATAAATATATGTCATGAAAAATTTAAATTTGAGTTTGATCAATTTTTAATGTCACATCAAACATATACTTGTAGCGTCAATGAATACAAATTAATTGTTTTTTCATGACCAATATTTTTTCTCAATATATGCAGTTTTATGCAAATATGATGCAGCTTGAACAGCCTTTAAGCAAATATGATGCAGTTCCCCAAAGATTGCTGCTTTTATCATTAATGCAGTCATCATCTTCTTTCTGCCATGTTGTACAAAACGAAGCAATAATGAAAGTGTAATGGCTCTAGTAAGGACAATTTCTCTCCTATAGCAACTTCAGCAAGCACATGCTTGTAGTTGTAGATTCTTCAAGTGTACCTCATTCACTGTTGTTGGTGTTCATCAAGTGCATACCTCAGCCACTGGCAGAGGACAAAAACTGGTTTCTTAACTACATTAAAATTGTAATAAAAAATCAATGTCTCTGTCAAATAAAAAAGAAAAGAAAAGAAGAGAAAGAAGAATTTGATGGGGTTTCTTTGTATATTATTTTTAGCCTTTGTTTTTGTTAACCATTTCGAACATTCCTTCAAATTTATAAACGTTATTTGGCCATTCTGTTCACTTGTCATAACTTTCCAAAATTAATCTAACTCAAACGGATCTTATCCAATTCTACTGTGGAAAAGAGTTAAAGGAATAGTGAACATGCAAACAGCATGAACAAAAACAGGATTCCTTAGTTACTATATATAGCTTGATTTGAAATTGAGTATTGCAGTTCATGAAATAATGCAGTATAGCAAAATATTGATATAATTAAAATCAAGATGTAGAAATCATTTGCTTATTATAGGATTTAAAGTTTGTACATGAAAAGCTGAAAATGCATATTTTATTTCAGATGTATAGTAAAATGAACAGTTATACATGTTTTTTTTCTACGTTTTAATGTATTTATAAGTTACAAGCTTACAACTAGTTATACTAAAAACAATTTGTGATTATCAAGTTGTATTCTATACAGTACAGTAAGTACTTTGTTAATTGCTCTTGGGCGGTATGTGTCGGCACCAGACAAATGTTGACTTGAATTAGCCTAAGTTATTAGGTGTACACTGGCTCAAGCAATAGTATCCTTCATTGCTCCATTCCTATTATTACCTCATTATCATTCAGTCTACCTGGCTAGAGAATAAGATGAAGTTTCATCAGTTAGATTAATTAATGTTGTAGGTGAAGAATGAAGTCTCTTTTAATATCTTTAACAAAGCCTTTGACATAAAATAAGATTATCATATTAGGTAAAGGAAACAAATAAAGACACTAAAGAATCAAGATAATAAAGGCCCCATCTAGTGTTTTACCATATGATCTTGAATCTGATTTCAAAATAGGCCATTTGATACATCAATAGTTGGAAAAAATAAATCATATAACTTTTGGGGATTTTGAACTTGTGATCTACTAATTTTGATAAAGGATTGGAGCAGAGAAATATATGGTAAACAATGTCACCTTAGGTTCCAACATTTTCCAAGTTGGCACCCTTTAAGTCTGGAAGGGTGAATTTCAGCAAGGTGAATACGTTTTTTCAACCCATGGGACAGGACAGAATTATTATTTTTTAAATAGAAGTTTCTTCACTTTCTTGGTTTATTATATTTATTCTGTTATTTCAACTCTTTTTATTTTTGTGAAAAGGTCATCTAAAAATGCACAAAGAGGACTATTTCCAGCTTTATATATATCAGTCTGATTGTGCACTGTTTCCCTAAACCAAGTATTCTTTTTCTTCCCTCCCTCTGAGTCTGTCCTGTATTCTGTTCAAGAGAATTCAAGCTTACCATTGAAGTGAATTTCTGTCACACAAAGCAAAATGAGGTGCCAGCCACTAGAAAAGGCAAAACCAAAACACAGGAAGGGCTTATGGTCCCCTGAAGAAGACCATAAGCTCAGAAACTATATCCTTAAGCATGGTCATGGCTGCTGGAGTTCTGTCCCCATTAAGGCAGGTTGGTTTCTTTCTTTCTTCTTCCTGCTTGTGATCCTTTGTTAATCATACTAGTGGCCATATTCCTGATATGTACAGATCAAAGGAGCATTATTTCCTGCTCTTATACTGTGACATTATTAAATGGAGACATTTTTGGTTTTCTTGAAGAAAGGTTTCTCTTCTTATGATCTGAATAATATGCCTACAACTAGTTTAAACTTAGAGTAAGTTATCAAATAGAAATGTGGACACGTTATACTGATTTTAACACCAATGAATTTGACATATCTGAATTAAGTCTTTTTCTTTAATTGAATAAATTTTAATAAATTTGTTCAACCAATTCTCTATAAGAAAAAGGTGATGTATTGTTAAAGAAAATGACACTTGCACCCCAAAGTGTTTGCAGGTTGGATTAAATTAGTTTTAAGGGAAAAATTCAAACAGCCGGTCCTTATATTTTGATGGTTTATGTCATAATAATTTAAAAGTTCTTATATTTCTAAGATTTTTTAAACAAGTCCTTACTTGTTTACAACTTTTAATTTTTGCTAAATTTTAAGAACTCATAAAGTATAAGGACATATTCAATTGTGCTTATCTAATTGAGTACAATTACACATATGTTCAGGCTTGCAGAGGAATGGAAAGAGCTGCAGATTAAGGTGGATTAACTATCTAAGGCCAGGATTAAAGAGAGGGAAGTTCAACAAACAGGAGGAGGAGACAATCCTGGCCCTTCACCACATGCTAGGCAACAAGTAAGCAAGAACAGTAAATCTACTTTTACTATGTCAAATTTTAATAATTTCAATTTTATCAGCAAGTTTGATGTGAAAAATGTAACTTCTGTAATTTTCAGTATAAAATATTAATAAAGACTTGTTAGTTGTTATTAGTAGGTGTTGATTATCTTCTAAGTAGTGCAAGATGATGCAAGGAAAGGGGAAAACAATGTCGCCATTTTAATGTTAGTCTTAAGTTAGAGAATGTAATTGAAATGGGGGGGGGGGGGGGGTAGTTTCATATTTAATTATATTTTATAAAAGCAACTAGGTCCTATTTAAACAAAAAATAATTAGAAGAGCTGATAGGTCAGTCAAACCATGAATTGGCTTGGATGGCATGCTCCATTTTTTTAAGAAGGGGTGAACGTTGAAAACAAAAAGTCTAATATACTATTCCTCAATTCTGTATATTTAAATTATATCTAGCTCAATGTTATTTGTTCCTTTTATAGAGTTTTCCTTCATATGTTCCAATCAGTTATTATCAAACATTTTACATTCAAATATACTATAATTATTCACATTTAAATAATGAGTGTTTATACTATAATTGGCCAGGTGGTCACAGATAGCACAACATTTGGCAGGAAGGACAGACAATGAGATAAAAAACTACTGGCATTCATATTTGAAAAAGAGAGTGGCCAAAGCTAAGGAAATGGATTCTCAAAAACAAATTCAGTATGCTAGCTCAAGCTCAGATACTATGGACTCTTCACTCTCTGTCCAAAAACTTGCTACTCAAGGCCCACAGAATTATAACTTCACCAAAGAAGCTTATCAAAGCTCCTTACCAAAACTGTTATTTGCTGAATGGCTTTCCCCAGATCAGGTACATGGTGGGAACTCAGCAAATTCAGTTGACTCTTTGGTCCTGAGGAATGGATTTGATCAAAATTCAACTTTTCAAGAAGCTGCAATGCATGATATGTCAGAGGGACCCTTTGGTGGAGAGTATCATAATAGTCTAACTAACATTTCAACCCCTGAGATGTTCAATTCACAGCTGAAGTTTGCAAATCAAATGGTGGGAAATGGCTTCATCCATTGCATACCTGGGGTTGAGTTTAGTACCAATTTCAGCCTCAGCAATGATGCAATGTACGTATGAGGGCTAAGTTTATACATATGGAAAACTATCAAACTCTAGCAATATAAAGTTATACTTCCATTACAAATACTCCTACCCAATTCAATAGGATAAATCAATTTTTATTCTTCCAGAAAAGTTGCTTTTGCACACATATATGTAATTTCGTTTCAAATTAAGAAGTCAACATCTGGTGGTCTTCAATGTTTTTGTTGTAAATCATAAACATTTATGGCATTGGATTCAAGTGCTATCTGAAATAATGTGAGTGGAGATTTGGTCTTGACTAGTGACAACTATGAGTGTTAACTGTGAAGTGTGTGATGTTAACATCTAGGCTCTAGCCAATCAGTGGCAACTAGAAATCATGATCTTCAGTATAATACTCTGGATTAAGAGGGAAATAAGAATGAGAGTGAAAGATAGAACTAGGAATAACTTTTCACTTCTTATTGCTATGACAAAAAGTTTAATAAATAGGAATAGATTTACTTCATATCCCATATTGAGAGGCAAAAAAAATAAATAAATAAAGATATTGGATGGAATGAGAAGAAATAGATTTTATTATGATAATACTTCGATTTTATCCTAGTTAAATAATCTAAATAAAGACAACTAATGTCTTTTCATTTTATTTTATTATTATACTCATTCATCCTTTTCCATCAATACATGCACGGGGACAGGGACAGGTACATGACTTAGGTGACACATCAGTATTTTTGGTCAGTTGATTCTGAATAAATAGAAGGCATTTCAGAATAATTCAGATTCCTATACTATACCAGTATGGTAGCACAAGCGTCAGTTAGTGGCTATAGGGCAAAGTTTTTCAAACCTTTTGGCTCTATCATCTACTACGCAGATTCACATTTCTAATAGTAAAATACATTAATAATACATCAGCATGCTTCATAAATAATTCATAAACACATTTATACATTCCAATATTTCGTACATAAATTTTTTCAAATGAAAGATATCATTTTCAAGCAAGAGAGCAGAAACTTATGACTAATCACAATTTTTCTTCTACAAATTTTCTCTGTTTTTTTCCTGGATTATGTGCTGGGGAAGGGATTGCAGTGGGCCACTACACATCTTTATTTCTTACCAACATCAAAGTTGTGCCATATTTAATGCTAGTGGGCCATGAGATGTAAGTCCTTCTACTATTGAAACTTGATCATATTAAACCATCAGCTTTAATCTTGATCTAAGAGGTTGTCATCAGCTTGAAATAATATAGCCATTCGTGAGGACTAAGTGTGTGTTTGGTTTAGCGTTTAAACTGACGAAACTCAAGTTTGAATTCCCTACCACAACTATTTTTAGCATTAAAAACGTGAGTTTACCACATTTCAACACTAAACCAAACATGCACCGAGCTAGCCCAGAGAAGAGCCATAGAAGTAATGACAATGATCATAATAGGTGTCCATTTCAACGCAATCACCTGTGCTCCAAAAGAATAAAATGCACAATCAACTTAAATATATTTTCTCTGCTTACTTGCCTAGAAAATGGGGCAAAGAAAATTCAGACGAGTTTACCCATCTCAGCATTAGTTTCTAATTTCTAATTTTCTAAATACCATACCATACCTCAAGGCGTGGGGAACACCATATGGAGGATGCAGGTTGAGGAGTAACTGGTAATCTTCTCATTGTTTCTGTCATTACAAGATATTGCCATGTGGCCAAAAAAATTACACCACTTTGTTCATGCATCTTAGTGCAAATAATCATTAGAAGGGGGGAAAAGTCTTACCTGAATTTCTCCTCCTCTCTAAAATGTTGGACATTTCTTCAGTAACAATGTCTAACTCTTGTTTCCGGTTAACATTGAGTTTTGATAGGTTGGCTTGAGTTCTTGTATCAATGTATTGTCTGCTTAAGTTTGCAATTATACCATCTGACAAAGAAATTGTGATTTGTTTGGCAAGGAAATATGGTGAAAACAAAAATTTCAACAGTTTTGTTGGGGAAAAAAACATGGAGCTCCATTTCTTTAGTTACCAAACAGAGTAATACCAAGACAATGATATCATTTTAGCATACTAATGGTTGAAGGGAATTACCGAATTTGACAAAGCTGTATGGTCTTGTAATTTTGCCTATGAGGGTTTTATCAAACTTCTCAAATTCCTTTTGTATATCTTGTAGGTAATGGAAAGCCAGTTTTCTTGGGTACGTGGACTCACACAAAACAATGAAAACAACTCCATTCTCGACCAAGTAGCTTAATACCAAAAGGGAATACTATAGTCATAATCAAATTTATTGCATTGCAACTAAAGAAATTTGAGATTAGGGTAAAGTTTGAATTTCTCAATAAAACTATTTTAAGTTTTGAAAACGTTTTCATCACTTAGAATAATAGGAAAAAATATGAAAATTGAAAAGGGAAGGATACTTGAAACAGTAATGATCAATGCGAATGGTCATTTTGGAAGCCGTCAATGATCCCTTTGAAATTTCTTGGAGAATGAACTCTGCTTGTTGCCTGTAACATGAAAGAATAAGATAGCCATTCTCTTCATTCATATGTCTTAGTCCTTGTGCTAGAGGTAATCCATCGCTTGCCCTTCCAACTATAGTTACCTTAACCATTTTCTATAGACTGAAAAGTTCTCCTTTCAGAATGACTTAAGCATATAGATGGCTTATTTATAAGGCCTCTATATTTGTAGAATATGTGAGGTGAAGAGGACTTGAAAAAGAAGTTATTCCTAGTGTGTGCAAAATGGGTGGAGAAAATATAACATGGTAGGAAAAGCTACAAAGTAAAAGATATGTAAAGATTTTCATGTGTATTCATTGCTTGTAATAATTTGTTAACTAATTTAATAGTGATATATTAAATTAATAAAATAATTTTTATTAATATATAAATTATATATTAAAACATGTAAAAGTAAACGATTATTTAATAGAACGTCAAACGGAATAAAAAATCGAAGTTAAATATATGATAAATTATATATCTAATTCTTTTATTCATTATTCCCCCATTTTTTATACATCATTTTAAAAGTTTTTTGTGTTCATTTTTATAAGTCACTTTATAATTTTAAGAAAATATTTATTACAATTTTCCTTATTTACCCTTATTAACTTTAATGATTTTTCAACTATTAAATGTTAGTAGAGATATTTAATGATATTAAATAAGGGTAAACTTGTGAGCTCCTTTTTTATTCCCGGATTAAATTTAATATTGGTCATGTAAAAAATGGGTTTAATATTGATATAATAAATACAAGTAATTTAATATCGTTTAGTTTTCTTGTTGTCATCTAAAAAATGAATTGCATGATCTAAATTATCCTCTATGGAATATTTAAATTTTATTGAAACTTGTTTCAAGTGAAAATATTCTATTTATGTTGGCACATGGTTCATTAAATAAAGTCATTGGAAAATTAAATCTAAATTAATAAGGGGCATTTTGGATGGTCTCATCAAATATGGTGAAATTAGTTAATATTTACTCCCTCCGTAACACTCACCTATAGTGGACTAGAATATAAGCAAAAGCTAACTAATTTCACCATATTAAATGATATCATCCCAAATTACACTTTATTTAATTCGTATTTTATTTTTCAACCACTCTATTTAATGAATCATGTGCTAATAGAAAGAGTGTATGTCCACTTGAAACAAGTTTCAATAAAATTGAATGTAGGGTAATTTAGGCAGTGCAATTACTTTTTAGATGATATCAAGAAAATTAAATGAACTTAACTAACTTTCTTAATAAATGTGAATATAGTTATTTTTGCTTATAAATGAGTCCGGATGGAGTACTTATATTTTAGGGTGAATTTTAAGGTACACAAGTTTAAAAGTTGTGTATTGGTTCACAAGTTTTATTGACCGTAAAATTTAACACTATTATATTGAACGGGTGAGATTGAAATGTGCCAAATGGTAGCCAGTTTTATGATTTAGGATTTAGGGGTTGTGAGCCAACAAAGCGATATATAGGAGCGAGGCGGCCAGAAGCATAGGATCAATCGATTGAGCCCTTAACTCCTCACACAACGCGCACTCTGATGATTCATGAAATGGATCACAGAAAAAAAAACGTATCCGAGATGAATTATTTTATCATTATACGAGTGGAAAGATAGGGAGAAAAGCATTGATAGTATATATATCATATGTAGTTAGCTGTAGAATTATTACAAAATAACATGGGTAAGGATTGTCTCTAGCGAACTTGCATCGCCAGCAGTACTTTGCTACAGAATAGCTATGCACTAGCTACGGATTTTAATTACTTAGTTGTTCATTGCTATTCCGCGGATGATGTTTGCTGGATAGGCTAAAGATGCAGAAGATGATTGGATAACATGGTTTGCTTTTATTGAGGAAATAGATACTAATGATGTATAATTTATTAAGAATCGAACTATTTAATAAATACATACTTGACTCTAAATCTCTAATATAAAATTATGATTAAACATTTAGACTCTTTAAACATAGCACCTTTAGGAATCTCAACAGGAAATACAAAATATTTATGATTGAGATATTGTGCAATAAATAATAACACTATTACGTTGAATTTTCTTCTTCTTAAGATTAGCACCAAAACGTTGATTAGCTTCCCTTTCTCTCTCTTTCTCGCCGTTTTGTGTCATTCTATTTTATCTTTGTTGCTATTCCTCGCCAACAGTATTCCCTTTTCCTCATTTCTTTTTTTATTCATTCATTTATTTTAGGGTGTATATGATCACTCTGTGTTTGATTGATTTGGTCGGTGTTCTATTTCATAATGGGATGGATATTGCTAAGTTTGTGGGTGGTTGTTTGAACCCAAGCTGAGTCTCCACTTGCTCAAGATTGATTTTGCTGCCTTCTTTTGAATACTGTTTGGTTGAAATAAAAGCTCTGACTTCTTTGTTGCTTTAACATGCCAAAGAAATCGATCTGTAAATTGAACCAATGTGAAAACATTGAGTGTTGAGGAAAAACCTCATGTTTTTATCCTCATTCAGATTCTAATTCTTTTTTGGATATACCATTTCTTTCTTTTCTTCCTCCACCACTTTCTTGGCATTGCTCTAATGTCGGTGCATGGTTCTTGAAAGAATGTATTCTTAGGATTGTCATTGATCCTCTTAGGAAAGGACTAAATGTATCTCTCATTTCTTTGTTTTATTCTTGAATAAAAAACTTCGAGTTAATTATGTTCTCATTGCATTTTAGCTTTTGTAAACTTAAACCTATATTGTGTTGTTGTTTGATTCTAGGGATGGCAAAATAGGTTGGGCTCGGTGGGTCCACCCGCCTGACCCACCCTTTTAAGGCAGGGTGGGATAAGCACCCCTAGGCCATCAGCCCAATGTGGCTCGCCCACCCAACCCGCCAACCTAGCGGGTCAGAGACGAGTCAATGCGGGTTGGCCCGCCGGGTTTTTTTTTTTTTTTAACTTCACTCTTTCAATTTCACATAAGACACAACAACCCATTAGCCATTAGGGTTCACTAAGACACTAACACTCGAGAAAAAAAAAACAAAGAAAGAAAGAAAGACCCCAACGGCACAACCAACCCTCTACCTGTCAGTGCCTCCGCTCCGCCTCCCTGCTCCGTTTACTCTCCTTGCGCCGCCCCCGCTGCATCAGCCCTTACATCTCCGGCGCGCGCGATCACCAGGCAGCAGCAACAGCCCAGCACCAAGCCACCAAATCACGGACGCACCAAGCAGCTCCGACCCTGTCTCGCTGCAGCCTCAGCCTCCCTGCTTTGTCCCCACTCCTTGCGTCGTCGTCGCTGCATCAGCCCCTTCATCTCTGTCGTCTGGTCTCCCTCTTCGTCCCTCTGCTGTAAGACCAATCAGATTGCTAGTTGCTATTGCTATTAGAATTCTCTATTACCGCCGGGCTTGAAAGATACAACTCACTAATAACCTGATAAATAGAAAGTTTTATCCGACAATAAGGTCCTCCTCTGAATTATGCACGACCAAAACCTCTTCTAAATTCAAAAATGGAAAGTACTCTGCAAGAGTTGGACAATTTCTCATGATCTAGTTTGCTAGTTACGAGCAAATGAAATCGTGTATCAAAGAACTCGTGAGCACAAACAAGTATAATAAAATCATTAAAATTGTACACACACACCATAGATCACCTTATTGTCATGCAATAGGCACAGATATTTTCAATACCGAACAAGTAGGCAATCCTGCAAACAAGTTAGAAATGCTTATTAGATATAGGTGAAATGTGAGAAACCTTACAACATTCCTAGCAGGGTTTCCAAAATCAAAATAAAGTAGTGAAGTAATTATGAGTTCAATTTCCTCACCAAGAGCTATGACAACATATCCACACACTAGCGCAAGCTCCGTGTATGCATCATTCTGCCATGGTCCCATATTCTATGTTAAGATCACATAAAAACAATTACCATCATTAATAGGATTAAAATACAAATATTAAAAATATTGGATGATAGAACATACTACTCACTTTATGATGAATAGGAAGTTGATACCGACAATGAGATCATACTTTGAATTATGCCCGACCGTGACCTCTTCCAACGTTGAAAATGGCATGTACTCTCGAAGAGTTTAACATACTCTCTTGATACAGTTCGCTCATTGCAAGCATACTAAATTGTGTATTAAATAGTTCAAGAACATAAGCAAGTATAGTAAAAGCAATAAAATTTCACATACTGTAGATCGCCATATTTTTCCTAACAGGCACCACTATTTTTCATGATCAAGCCAGTGAAGTGTGACACCCTTCTACCTCATACTCTTATAAGCTTAATAAATCAGAGTTTAGAAAAGGTAATGTCACACGATGGATAAAAAGGTTCGCAAACGCTATTACTAAAACCTCATTAGTTCGAAAACAACTTTATTAAATGAAACTAAACTTCCAATATAATCCAAACAATTGTGCAACGGAATCTCCAAAGAAATAAAACAACTAAACAACCTACTTGCCGTACAAGGCATCCAAGATAGTTCATAAAATACTCCTAACTAGAAACATAGTAAGGACTCCCAAGTACACCCTGATGTCACATCTATCAGAGCACATTCCCTTTAATCATACTCGACACCAATCGTGTCCTCATCAACACCTATAAAAATATATCCACAGAATACGGTGAGGAAAAGAATACTACTCGTACATACACATAGGGAATACCACATCCTCACCCACAACATCATCATATAGCATACCACACCCAAAGCATCAAATAAAACATCAGATAACAATCATTCCAAAACTCAACATATAGCTATTCATTCATATCAACATATAAATCTCAAGCCATCATTCACCAAATATAACACATAAATACATTCATCATGTATCCACCAAAACTCATAATCATCATAATATTACTCAAATATCATCATATATATAACTCATCTATACATGCACCAAAACTCATTAACATTATCAAATAACTTAATTCCATCGTTGAGTATTCCAATTATCACATGCACCAATACTCATCTCATCATCTACCCAAAGATCATGATTTGGAACGCCGCACAATGGGTGCACCTCGTCAATCACTCTAGTTGTTACTGAAGATGGTCCTACCGCTATACACCACACAGGCCGGTAAGTTGTACATTGCCCCACTCTAGACTTGTACAGAGACATCCTCCCCACAAAGAATAGCCCTACCGTTATACACCACACAGGCCGGTAAGTTGCACCTCACCCGACTCTAGGCTTGTGCAAGAATATCCCCCATCATGGTCTACCTACCGTTAATCACCACACAGGCTGGTAAGCTTCACACACAACACTACCGTTAATCACCACACAGGCCGATAGTGTTGCTCAACGCCCCACAAAGAATAGCCCTACCGTTAATCACCACACAGGCCGGTAAGCTTCACACACAACACTACCGTTATTCACCACAAAGGTCGATAGTGTTGCTCAACGCCCCTCTCTTGGGCTCGTGTATCCAAAGTATCACCTCTCATGCTCAATGCATATTCATCATCATCAACTCACATCTATATGCTCAAGGAATCTCTCTTAAGTTGTACCCCATCTATGGGCCCGCACAACTCAAGTAACATCATCATTTATCGCATGTTCACCAACCACATGCATTCCAAATAACCTCAATTACATAGCATATTAACCAACCATACGCATTCCAAATAACATCAATTATATAGCATATTCACCAACATATGCATTCCAAATAACATCAAATATTTAGCATATTCACCAGACATATGCATTCCATATAACATCAAATATATAACATATTCACCCACATATGCATTCCAAATAACATCAAATATTTAGCATATTTACCAACATATGCATTCCAAAATAACATCAAATATATAGCATATTCACCCACATATGCATTCCAAATAACATCAAATATTTAGCATATTCACCAACATATGCATTCCAAAATAACATCAAATATATAGCATATTAACCAACCACATGCATTCCAAAATAACATCAAATATATAGCATATTAACCAACCATATGCATACCAAACATCATCCATTACATCAATTATCACACCATAATCAATATAAAGCATCACCAAGCATCATTAATCATTAATCATCATCATCCTAAAGCATCCACAATCATTATACTCTAAACATCTAATTAATCAAGCAATCCACAAAACAATAAACATCCAACTCAATTTCATCAATAAAAACCCCAAATCTACAGCTACAGTGCGAACTAAATATCTCTCAATCCAGACTTCGTCTCAACGATCCAACCGTTTAGAATGAAGAACCAGGTGTTCCAAACCAGCTGTTGAAATTTCATCCTGATCCAACGGTGAACGAATCTACAGTCGTTGTTTTACAGTCGTAGCTCTATCTAAAAACGGGAATAACTTTCCTCTAGTGCGAACTAAATATATCCTAACCTAGACCTCGTATCACGATCCAACCGTTCAGAATGAAGAACCAGGTGTTCCGAACCAGCTGTTAAAATTTCAGCCCGATCCGACGGTGAACGAATCCGCAGTCACTATTTACATTCGCAGCTCTGTGTAAAAACGGGAATGACTTTCCTCTATCCTCTTCTTCAATCCCTACTTAATTCTTCAAGTTCCTAACTCAATTAAACTCGTTTTTTACCAATTAAATTCACTAAAATCAACAATCATTCCTATGATTTCCAATAAATTTAGCATCTAATCAATTATGATTCATTATCTCTAAACCCTTGTTTAACCTATTTTCATTGTTCTCATTATTTTCATTCAATCCACTCAAGATTCATCAAGAATCATACAACAATCAACAATCCATAGTCTTCATCACAAAACAACACATATTCACATATTGATTTCAATTATTAATCTTTAAAGGTTATTCTCACTACCCATTCACCCTACATGCATATATAAGCATCACCCTCTTCCCCACCGTACCTTGTATAGTGGAGATCGAACAACAAAGAAGACTCTTTCTTGGTTCTTGATGATTACTCTCAAGCAATCTCCTCTTGAGACTTGGTTTCTCCCCTCCTTAACGTTTCGCTCTCTGACGATTATACGAATAAGGATTAGGGTGAACTGAGAACCCCTCCTTAAATACATACTTAATTGGACTAGGTCCACTTATTCTATTTATTATTCTTATTATTTTATTAAATACCCTTACTCATAAAATATCATAATATTATTATTTATTTATTATATCTTATTAAATAACTCTCCTCAATAAATATTCTAATTCTACTATTATTATTATTTATCAAATAACTCTTACTCATTAAATGGTTTGATATTATTTATTTATTTATTTTTCCTACTTTTATAAATTTTATTTTATTTAATAAAATTTAGGATGTTACGTGAAGAATCCTACAAACAAGTAAGAAACGTTTATTTAGACAAACGTGAACGGTCAGATACCTAAAAAGCTTCCAAGCAAAGCTCCCAAAACCAAAACAAAGAACTGGAGTAATAATGAGTTAAATTTTCTCACCAATTGCTTATACAGCGTAAGCATAAAATGGCGCAAGTAATATAATGAAAGTAGAGTATCGTCGCACAGAGATTGAAGTTCAGGTACCAATTAACAGAGAGTTTAACTAGTTGAATAGAAAATTATGAGTGTGAATGATGAATTTTAAGCTATGCAGAAAATTAAACCAGAAACTAAACCAGAAAGGTATATTAAGTGTTGAACAATTAACAAAAATTTAGCAAATTTTGGAATACGAATTTGACAAAATAGTTAGGGTTGATTTCACCTAATCTTCCGTTCATGCAAGTATCCACATCATTCAATTCAATTATTAAAGATGATCCAATGATCCAATTCACAAAATTAGTCAAAATCCAATTCCTTGGTATATTGACCCTATGTCTTCAACTAAATTTCCTAATTCCTTAGGCAAATCTGATTGAGGCATGCATTATCATCAAAAATTGTTAAAGATCACATAAAAACCAAATCCTATTCCTAGGCAATCAGAATTTTATGTTGCTTGCTTCAGATCCAAGCTTTTCCCCAATTTTCCAATTGTGAGAAAAGCTTTAAGTTCATGCAATTGAGTGGCCAATTCAAATGAAGCATTAAAGACTGAAGGAAGCAATTGAATTGCAAACGAAAATGGAATTGAATGAGTGAATTCCTTACACAAAATTCAGATTAAGTTCCATCAACTCCTAACCTAAGAAAATCTAGAAATCCATTACAAAAGAGAAGAAGAGAGTGGAGAAAGATGCAAACTCAATGAGAAATTCCATGGAGAATAGCTCTAGATTCCACCTTGGAGTTGGATCCTCAGAGAGAAAGGAGAGAAAATGAGAGAGAATTTGAGAGAAAAAGGAAAAGAATCTGAAAAATGAGTAACTATCCCGTCTAATTTCTAACTGACACTATTTATAGTGTTTCTGCAGAAATCGTGTCCCCACACAGACTCTTCCATGTTCCCATACAAACATGGCAGAGAGCAAATTCCAAGTCTGTAGCTACTGGAGTGATCGTGTCCTCACACAGCTTCCGTTTGTCCTCACACGATCTTGGCAGAATGTAAATCTCACAATTGGCACCACTTTTGGCTCAATTTTCATTGTTTGGCTTTTCTTCACACTTCAAAAATTGATTCTCTTCACTTCTTTCTTTCTTATTTTCCAGAAAATTCCTAAAAACAACAAAACAAATAAAAATTAGAGAAAAATACTATTATTTACTAAAATCACCTAAAATACAAACAACTCAATTATATACAAATTTTAGCTACAAAATTACAAAATTATCAATCTAAACAACTAAAAACTACCTAAAATAAACCTATAAATCTACTACTAAAGTGGATTTATCACATTGTGATAGATTGGTCAAATTTATTTTTGACCACACATTTTAGTAGCTACTTTAAGAAATATAATGTATACGTATACGTCCCAATTTTCAATTATAAATTTAATTTTCTCTTGCTATTTCCATATAGCAGTCACAATGTATAGATATGGAAGACTCATGTTCCTTCCCCAATAAAAATATTCGCTAAGAGATTTTTTAGCTAGCCATTCTCACATCTTACCAAGTTGAGAATAAACTTGGCCACCATCATAGATGAGACTATACAGGTTTACTTGGACTGCCAAATGAATTTATTCTCATCTAAATTAAATGCAAGTATCATCACTATATCATTATAATATAGTGGAAAGTCCATTATATACAATATCGTAATTCGTGGTATCTCAAATCATTCTTGAGTTTACAAACACAATAAATATTTTTATTTATAAACTCATCAAATGTAATATACTCCCAATAAATTGGGCTTACTCAAATTGAGCAATAGAATATCTCTATTTTTCCTTTTAAATGATAATATCATAAGGGATACTCAAACAATTACTTCAAAGTAATCAAACTTCCTAAGAAGTTTCTCAACATAATATTCTTGTGATAACAAAATATTATCATCCCTTCCTTATGAATTTAGCACCTTAAATCTAAACATGTTTAACTCATGTCTCTAATATATAAAACTTTCAATAATGTTCACAACAAGACAATTATAATATTTCATATTTCATATATCAATATATAAAAACAAACATTGTATTTTCTCAACATAACATTCTTGTGATAACAAAATATTATCATACTTTCCTTATGAATTTAGCACCTCAAATCTAAGCATGTTTAACTCATGTCTCTAATATATAAAACTTTCAATAATGTTCACAACAAGAAATCTATATGCAGCACTATGCTCAACATATTCAATAAACATACAATCAGAGGTTTTAGATCCTATTTTTCTCTTCTTAGGGTCTGGAAGCATAACATTAGCTAGACACCCCCACACTTTTAAATATTTTAGGTTAGGTTTGTAACCTTTCCACAACTCATAGGGTATCTTACCAGTTTTCTTATGTGGAATCCTATTTTGTAAGAAACATACTGTTAATAAGGCTTCACCCCAAAGGTTATTAGGTGCAGAGGAACTAACTAACATAGCATTCATCATTTCTTTTAAGGTCCTGTTTTTCCTTTCTGCTACTCCATTAAATTGTGGGGAATAAGGCGGAGTTACATCGTGTATTATTCCTTTTTTTTCCACAAAATTCCTTAAATAAAACATATTCGCCACCTCTATCGGATCTAATTCTCTTAGATTTTCTTATCTAATTGATTTTCTACTTCAGCCTTATATAGCAGAAACAGAAACATATCAAATGCCTCATCTTTATTTCTTATTAAGTAAACCTTGGCATATCTAGAAAAATCATCAATAAAAGTTACATAATATTTTTTACCACCTTTAGTCATTGTTTGTTTTAAATCACCTAGATCAGTATGTATTAAACTAAGCAATTCAGTTTCACGTTGAACAGGGGGACATGACTTCTTAGTTAATTTTGTTTCGATACATACATCACATTTTCTATAACTTTCATGGTTAACTTTAGAAATAATACCCAGTTGTTGCGTTTTGTTTATATAACGAAAATTAACATGTCCTAATCTAGCATGCCACAAACCAATAGAATCAATCAAGTAAGCAGAAGAAGAAGCATTTCCATTCATAATTTCAGAAACATTAAGTACAAACGGTCCCTGATCACAATAGCCCTTGCCCATGTTGAGCTCCTAGGCAAGTATACCTATTAGTCAACTGTAGTAATATGGAAATAATTTCAGAGTGTCGATCCCACGAGGAATTGGTAGTTCAAAATTTCACTAATTCAAAAAGTGAATATATACAAAAGAGAATATTTTGTTTCATGATTGATATGATAACTAAACACAATTCTAGTAAGCAATAATGAAGAGTAAAGTTGGTTTGAAATATCAGTGGGAAAAATTGGGATTGAATTTCATCTATCTCCCTCGTCTATATTCTGGTTGTATATCAATATATAGCCTTTGTAACTATCGATATAGATGCATACACAAAAGTCATTTATATTGATTCCTCAATTATAAAATTCATAAGATTAATCTCTTGAATATTGATTCCTCATATATTCAATAGATTATCCAGCATTAAGTTCAAGTATCAAAGCATTCAATATATCAAAATCTATTCCTAGTATAACGATATATCGACTATTTTCGTTCAGATCGGATTTTCAGAAATACTTTCCAGTTAAATCCAAAAATCTAAATCTAGAATCTATTGATCAGATAGAATCAAGAACATATAAACAGAACGAAAATAACAATATCGATAGAAACGAAATCACTATATAAAAATATAACCAGAATATATCCGAGTTCAAGTCGATTTACATTCAATCCCAAAGGAGAAGATTAGCCACTCATGGTGACTTTACAATCCAAGAAAAAATGAAGAAGAAGATGATGAAATTAAGTTCCACAGCCTCTGTTCTTCGTTCGGGCTTTTTTTCTATTTTTAGAATTGACCAACCTCTGAAAAACTAACTTCGAAATTGGTTTTAGGTGCTGTTTAATGAAAATTCGCTCATGAGCTAAAAATTTAGCTCATGAGCCAAAGCATTCTTCAACGTGATGTAAGGTAATTCGCTCATGAGCTAAAAGTTTAGCTCATGAGCCAATTCAGCACCCAAAAGCACTCTTCTCTGGCCCATTTTCGCTCATGAGCTAAAAATTTAGCTCATGAGCCAATTCAACACCCAAAAGCAATCCTCTCCGGTCCATTTTAGCTCATGAGCTAAAAATTTAACTCATCAGCTAAAAAATTTCACTTGTCTTGGAATTTCTCTTTTCTTCTTGCTTCTTCACTTCTTTTGTTCCTGATTGATCTCCTTTCATATTTCCTGCAATTAAACATCAAAAATTGGGATTAAAAGGTTTCAATTATATCAGTACTCAGATATTACTGCTTAACTTAAATGTTCTAGAATTTGGAGGAAATCAATTAAAGAATTAATGCAATTAACCCAAAAATTGCCATTCTTTCCATACAAAACATCCTAATATTTGGCACTTATCAACTCCCCCCAACCTAGAATCTTGCTTGTCCTCAAGCAAAGTAAACAACCATACTTCACCTATTCATTAATTCATTTCTGAAACTGGTTATTTGGAAATCATTTCCATGGTCCTTCAAAAGATAACTTCACATTCCAACCAAAGAATTGAAATCAAAAGCATATGGTAAATCCAATATCAAATAGAAGGAGGACAAGAGTGCAATTAATCACCAAAAGGAGCAATTATAACAATGAAATGATTCTAATCAAGGAAATTTTTCTCTCAATTCTCACTGGTGAGTGTTTCTCTCAAACTTTCACTGAAAATTGCACAAATCAAAATTGCTAGTCATTTCCAATTCAACCACAATCACACATTTGGCATGGATCTTAAGGTCTTGTAAAGGTTGTAATGAGGCTAGGCTTCCAAGAATTATGGTTTTTCAGGATAATCAAAAGCACAATTCAAGAAAAGAGAGCATAACTACATTTCAATTCAATTTACATCAACTCTCAATTCTTAACACCTCAATACATCAAATTTTTCATTCACAATCTACTCCTTTTTTATTTTCATTGTCTTTTTCTCTTTTTTTTATATACATATTAAGGAGTAAATTGTATAGCCAAACCATTTTTCTTTTATAAACACAATTTCACCAACCCATTATCTTTGTAATGATAATATGCACCTATGCTCTCCTTCCTTTAGTGTGCAAAGGTAGGATAAACTTTTGAAATTTAAGGTCAAGGTACATAATCAAAGAAAACTTAGGCTCTAATGGGCTTATTACAAAATTGATCATTTTTTGGTTGACTATTTGGCTCTAAGCTTTTTCTATATAACAAAACTTGCCTTAATCATTTCCATGCCTTTTGTGTGATATTATCAAAAAGGAAACTCAAGCAATATCAACTAGCTAATTAACAGTGAAACTCTCAGTTTGTTTATGGATTCACACACTCACTGGGTTATCTGTGGCTTATTTCCTTGATTATATCACCTATTGTTATGATTGCTTATTTTGGTCAATTATCATGCACCAATGTCCTAATCCTATTTGATTATGCAATTTACCACATTTTCCCTTTTTCTCTTCTTTGATCAATTTGATCAGCTGTTTTAATTCAGGACACTTACTGAACCTTGATTTCTTTTTAACCAATCTCCTCAAGAAAAATTTTCTGTTAATTTCCAAAAAGTTTTAACTAAGTACCTACCAGTATTATATCTAAAATACTAAGTGAAAAACAGTGTAAAACAACTAATCCTAACTTAACAAAGTAAAGTAACAAGAATCTAAACTAAAACAACTAATGCAAATATCACAAAAGCAACTACTATTTAAACACACCAAAACATTGCAGTACTAGAATTATCTGCCAACATAATCACACAACAGTACTAAAATATCAACAAAAGAACAATGAAACCATGTCACAGAGTTTTGAAAGATGGAATGGTAGGGTATGTCTCTGGCTGCTATTCCTGAGGGTCCTTCTCCTGCTGGCATAGCTCCAGAATAGCCCATATCATAATCAGCAGCTCCACTTGCTCCAGCAGCTTCCACTCCCCCCTGAGAAAATTGGACTGTCCCCAGGCCACTGAAGGTAAGTCTGAAATTCTTCTGGTGTCATGCCTGGGTAGGCTTCCTTGGGTAAAAGAGCAGTTAATATCCTCAAATTCCTTCTGATAATGTCATTCAAGAAGGAGTCGTATTCTGCTGTGGTCTTTGTTCTAGTCATGTCCTGCATAATTAGAGCAAATATTCAACATTTCAATTAGGCACATATGCTTCAAGTATGCATACAAACTAGTATGACAAACTATGATTCATTCCAAACCATGTGCACAATGATGTAGCAACCACAACAGCCAATTATTTTCAATATACATTCCACTTGCATTTATCCTATCATGTGAACATTCTAACACTCAATTGCAAGAGAAGAAATAAATCACTAAATCATCATGTATCATAAACAGTTTAAATGGACAATGTAATTTCATCAATTGAAGCACATTATGCACAAGTTTGTTCACATTGTCATTTAATTAGGGTGATTCTTCCCTCTTTTTAAACTCAAATGATTAATTTCAAATGCAAGCAATTCACTTTTAGAATGCACAACAAGTGAATGATAGTTTATAAAAGTGAAAAGCTTATTGGTGCATTTCATCAAACACTTGATAAGCATTATTATGATTATGTGTAAAATACTTGATCATTTTTTTTTTGTGCCAAATATTCCACCCATTACACAATAATCATACACATAATCATCTTTCAACAATATTTCAAGTGATAATCAACACTTTCCAAGCAACCCAATCACATTTCAACCTTATGGTGTCTAACCTAGAGTTCGAATTGCTCAAGAAAAGAGAGATATGTTCGGTTCATTTGAAGAGGATTCAAAGAAAACTTACCTTGAAGGATGATTGGAGGAAGGAAAGGGAGATTGGAATGTGAAATTGTGATTAAAATGAGAAGAAACACTACCCTTGGAGAGCTGCACCGTCGCGCACGAGAGAGAGAAGAAAGGGGTTTGCAAAAAAATGGGATTTCTCTCTCAGTTGCTGTCAAACACGGGTTTGGTGCGCATATTAAAACAATTCGCTCATGAGCTAAATGAATTCGCTCATGAGCGAATTTTGTCCAGGGAGTGCATCAATTTAGCAAACAATTCGCTCATGAGCTAAAATTTTTAGCTCATGAGCTAAAATTTTAGCTCATGGGCGAATTTTGTCCAGAGAGCATCACTTTTCACCCCTAAATTCGCTTGAGCTAAATTTTTAGCTCATGAGCGAATTTAGCAGAAATTGTCTCTTTTTAAATTTTCTGCATAATTCGCTTGAGCTAATTTTTTAGCTCATGAGCGAATTTTACAGAAATTTTGCTTCTCAAGTCCTTTTACATCTTTCAAAATTTCTCACTAATTTCAATCACTCAAATCTTGATTATTGCTCTCTTTTATACTTTAATTCACACCCTAATTCACTCCTCACATTGTTTTCTATGGTTTGACAAAGTTTCACATTTTCCTAACCAAAATCTAAGATCAAACACTCAATTTTTACAAGTGAATACTTTTAAGGCAATTTTTAGCATCCACATGTCTCAATTTTGGACCAAAACTCTATTTCATGCAAAACAAGTTTAAATAACTTCAAAACACTCAAATACACTTGTTTGGCCCAATTAAGACAATGAATTGCTAAAAATTTACTTAAAGCATACGACAACACAAATATGCATAAAAACATCAATACACACATTTATGTACAAAAACACACAAACATACCAAATTGAAATTTGAAATGCAAAACCAAATTAAACACTGGGTTGCCTCCCAGGAAGCGCTTGTTTAACGTCACATAGCTTGACGCCTGTTTTTCGTCATGGTGGTTGAAATTGAAACATTGTGGTGAGCCTCAGTGCTACACCCTTGATCTCTTTTGGAAGTAAACCTTCAATTACCCTTGCCTCATACAAAAGTCTGATAAGAACTGACTCTAACCATCTTGGCCTTTTTCTGGAGTTAGACCATGCTCCTGACTCCTTTGGCCTGACCTTTCTTTTCTTTGGCCTCTTGTTATAACATGCATGGGTCTTCTCTTCCTGAAGGTTGGAAGATTCACAGTCGTCTGATCTTAATCCTCTTTCTTCACAAGGGTCTTTGATAGGAAATACACCTGACCACTTTGTTCTCAATCTGACTTTAGGCCTTGACTTTGATTTTCTTGGCCTGATTTTTCTTCTCTCGGTTTTGCTCATGTCAGTGTATTCATGTAATTTTCTCTTGTGAGGCTTGGAGGGTTTGACGTTTACACACGACCTTTCTTTACCTTCCTTTGGAGGGTTGTCAGGATATGGCAGATTCTTCACCACTTCCCCTCCTCTCTCAGTTCTTTGCTCACTCTTTTTCTCCTTTTCTTTTTCTACATTTACATAATTTTCTTCATTCATTTCTCCCTCTTCCTCACAACCACTTATTTTCTTTTCACTCTCTATTCTCTCTTTTTCACTCTCCTCTATTTCCTTTTCGCTCTCTCCTTCTTGCAACACTTCTTCCTCAGCTTCCAAGTTGTCCACAATACCTTCCCCTTTTGTTATGCCACTCCTTGTGGTGATATCATTGCACTGCTCCCTGGGGTTGGTTTGAGTAGTTGCTGAGAATTGTCCTGACTTTTGGTTAGCTGAAGGGTTAGCTAAATGTTCAACTTGAGCCTCAACATTTCTTACTGATGCTTCTATATTTTTCTGACATGCCATAGAAACTTGCATGAATTCCTCAAGAGCATCATCAAATTTTGATCTTCCTTGTTGAATTGGAGGAGAATCTTGCTGCTGTTGGAGAGGAGGTGCCATATAAGATGAATTAGCATGTTGTTGCCACCAAAAACTCTGATTTTGGATACTTCTCCAATCCTGCGAAAAATTGTTAAGATAATAATTGTTACTGGAGAAGTCACCAGGATTTTCTATGTTGGAGAAGTATCCTGGTCCTTGCTGCATAGCATAATCTCCAAGTATTCTTCTTATAGGTGGACTTTGCCATTCACCAGCCATGATTGATTCAGTAGTTGGAATAATTGGTTGTGATTGTGGACTAGAGAAACTTCTTGGTTTTTCCGAGCTGTCTTTTCAATTTCTGGATCAAATTCCAATTGATCTTTAGGTACCTGACCTCTTAAGAACATAAATCAAGACAACTCAAACAAGGATTAGCACAAGGATGAAAGTATAAACAAAAACTAACTAAAAAGGTAAAATTATTCACAATACTTAATGAACTAGATAAACTTTGAACTGACACCGCTCCCCGGCAACGGCGCCAAAAACTTGTTGAGCTCCTAGGCAAGTATACCTATTAGTCAACTGTAGTAATATGAAAATAATTTCAGAGTGTCGATCCCACGAGGAGTTGGTAGTTCAAAATTTCACTAATTCAAAAAGTGAATATATACAAAAGAGAATATTTTGTTTCATGATTGATATGATAACTAAACACAATTCTAGTAAGCAATAATGAAGAGTAAAGTTGGTTTGAAATATCAGTGGGAAAAATTGGGATTGAATTTCATTTATCTCCCCCGTCTATATTCTGGTTGTATATCAATATATAGCCTTTGTAACTATCGATATAGATGCATACACAAAAGTCATTTATATTGATTCCTCAATTATAAAATTCATAAGATTAATCTCTTGAATATTGATTCCTCATATATTCAATAGATTATCCAGCATTAAGTTCAAGTATCAAAGCATTCAATATATCAAAATCTATTCCTAGTATAACGATATATCGACTATTTTCGTTCAGATCGGATTTTCAGAAATACTTTCCAGTTAAATCCAAAAATCTAAATCTAGAATCTATTGATCAGATAGAATCAAGAACATATAAACAGAACGAAAATAACAATATCGATAGAAACGAAATCACTATATAAAAATATAACCAGAATATATCCGAGTTCAAGTCGATTTACATTCAATCCCAAAGGAGAAGATTAGCCACTCATGGTGACTTTACAATCCAAGAAAAAATGAAGAAGAAGATGATGAAATTAAGTTCCACAGCCTCTGTTCTTCGTTCGGGCTTTTTTTCTATTTTTAGAATTGACCAACCTCTGAAAAACTAACTTTGAAATTGGTTTTAGGTGCTGTTTAATGAAAATTCGCTCATGAGCTAAAAATTTAGCTCATGAGCCAAAGCATTCTTCAACGTGATGTAAGGTAATTCGCTCATGAGCTAAAAGTTTAGCTCATGAGCCAATTCAGCACCCAAAAGCACTCTTCTCTGGCCCATTTTCGCTCATGAGCTAAAAATTTAGCTCATGAGCCAATTCAACACCCAAAAGCAATCCTCTCTGGTCCATTTTAGCTCATGAGCTAAAAATTTAACTCATCAGCTAAAAAATTTCACTTGTCTTGGAATTTCTCTTTTCTTCTTGCTTCTTCACTTCTTTTGTTCCTGATTGATCTCCTTTCATATTTCCTGCAATTAAACATCAAAAATTGGGATTAAAAGGTTTCAATTATATCAGTACTCAGATATTACTTCTTAACTTAAATGTTCTAGAATTTGGAGGAAATCAATTAAAGAATTAATGCAATTAACCCAAAAATTGCCATTCTTTCCATACAAAACATCCTAATATTTGGCACTTATCAGCCCACAAATACATTATTCTTTGTCATTATAATCTTATCAGATTCAAATGACACTTTAACCCCAAATTTCCCCAACATTGTAACAGAGACCAAATTGGCCCTAATACTTGGGACATGAAGCACATCTTCCTAGATGTGAGCTTGAGAAGAACCTTCCTTTTACCATGAACTGCAGTTCGTGAGTCTCCAAGGTATACAAGTTCCTCTCCATCCCCTACAATAGTGTAGGAGGTAAACGCATCTTTGTTTGTACAAATATGCTTGGTAGCTCCAGAGTCTACCACCCATTTGTTCACATTGGTGACAATAATATCATCTCCTTCAACCAAATTAACCTTTGGCTTTGGAGGATTATCGTTTCTCGCTCTATGCCTGCACTGAGATGCATGGTGACCTGGCTTTCCACAAACAAAGCAAGTACCCTTCCTTTTGAAATTGGGGTTAGTTACTCTAGGAAAATAATGATCAGGTTTTTTTAGCTTCATACCTTTTTTTCTGAAACTTGTTTTGCACCAAATTTGCTCGCGCAGCCAAAGCCTTTGCTCTTGCAGCCTTGATTTCTTTTTTGTTGGTGTCTTCGATTATTATATGAGTTATCAAGTCCGCCAGGGAAAGTTGTTTGTGTTTGTGCTTAAGCTGTTGTTTATAGTCCTTCCAAGATTCAGGCAACTTCTCAATGAGAAGTCCAGCAATAAATTCGTCCTGTAGATTGATGTTCTCAGCTTTAAGGTCTTCAACTAACTTGTGACATTCATTGATTTGTGTTTTAATATCCTTCTCTTCTGTCATTTCCTATTTGTAAAAGTTTCCAATTACAAACTTTTGTTTTCCAGCGTCCTCAGACTCCCAAATCTGGTTGGCTTCCTTGTAAGAACAATAAACATGGAACAACTCATTAGACAATGTACTAATGATAGTGTGTCGACATACCTTATTAGAATGAGTCCAATCTTCAATTTGTTTTGGATCAGTAGACTGTGAAGGTTTGGGATGCGTCAAAGCAGCTACGACACCATGCATGTCCAGAATAGAGTACACACGTTCTTGCCATCTTCTGAAGTTTTGGCCTCCAAAAATTTCGATCTTTGAAATGTCTGGGAATGGCTTTGCAAAGGTAACTGGTGGATGGATGCCAGGTGCAGCAACAGGTATATCAGCAGGAGTAACCCCATTGTTGGGAGGAGGGACAGTGCTCGTGTTGTTCTCCATAATTAAACTCTTGATATTGTAGGAAATAATAGAGAAACGAACGTAGAACAATATTGATGCTTGAGACGTGGGTTGACACTGTCCTCAAGAGTACAGTTTATTCGATGGTACTCGAAAACTCCCCGGGATTTAACAAGCACTTCTAACCAATTTGACTAAGTATCAGAACAGCAAGATAGTAACTCAGTCTGTTTTTTCTATAACCCAGAAACATCCCTTTGTAAAATATTGCAGCATCAAAACAATTAATATAATAACGTTAAAATTAATTACTCAACATTTGTAACTGTACCATAATTATAATAACGTTATAATAATGATTAATTAGAATTAAAATCAAAACGTTCATCTAACAATTAAATTGTAAAATAAATGAGTAACTGAATTCAAATTTAAAACTTTAAAATATATAAAATATTTTTATAACTTTTGAAATATTTATAAACAAAATTACAACACTAATAACCTGATAAATAGAAAGTTGTATTCGACAATAAGATCCTCCTTTGAATTATGCACGACCAAAACCTCATTATTCGGTTAGAGCACTAGTTCGTATTGGTACTGGAAATGGTGCATGTTAGTGAATTGAGTTTTTTTCTCGGTATGGTTTTTTCTTCTCTAGTTCTATATAGTTCACAATTCGGTATAGTTCACAGTTTTAATTTGAACATCCTAAAAAATATCTTTTTTTCTCCATTCACTTTCTCTCTAACCAAACAATTAGAAGAAAGAAACTTATTATTCTTCCTCTTCTTTCTTCAAGCAAAGGGGTAATGTTCCCATTTCAACACCTCAAAACTTGAGACATAAAATATATGGTGTCATTTATCATACACAAGTCAAAAAATTGTGTAATGTTACACAAGCCTAAATGTTCGGTTTTAGTAGGTTTAACCATTAGTCCTTCTTTTTAATTTTGTTGTTTGACATCTTGAACCAAGTTTTTTTTTGTTGTGTTAACCACATGTATCCCCAATCATGTTTGGGGTTTAGTCATAATTAAGGTTCTTCATCCCTCCCTAAGAGTGTGTTTAGCGGGGATTAAACTCAATAGATCTTCCCATAATATCAGTTTATATTACCAATTGAATCACAACTCTTTAATATCTTGTACCAAGTATGAATGATCTTTTTTGAATTTGACGTTTTATTCAACACATTGTACACCATAACTTCACAGAACCGGGCAATTTCTTTTCTCTGCCTACATCGTTTCTCATAATTGAAAACAATGAGAAGGTTGTCCTATCTTTTTTTTTTGCATTGAATGGTCCCCTCCGGAGAGGGCAAAGGAGCATGTGAAGCACATAGGGCTAAGATATTTTATTTCATGTTTTAAAGTTTCGTATAAAGTTGTTTTCAATTTCTATACAAAACTTTGAAAATAGAAAAATAAAGTGATAATAGTATGATATTTTTATAACTAAAACTGAAATTATTTTTATAATTAAAACTAAAAATAAGAAATAAAATTAAGATTTTTTTGAAACCAAATGACCTATAACTACCAAATGATCCATAGCCACCCTAACTACCTTAGGATTGAATAAAAGCATAACAGCATAAAAAAAATATTATATCCAATTGTAACAAGTTGTGTAAGGTTATAATTATTGTTATTAAGCCTGGGTTGGACTAACCGGTCCAACCGAAAATTGGACCCACGTCTGATTCGTCCACGTGTGCAGATCAGTTATGTGTTAAACTCAATTAAAAATTGATCATTAACCCGTTGAACTAGTGTGAATCGCCCCAGGTTCCAATGTAGTGATGAAACATCTAACAAAGCAAACAACCACCATCAAGGATAGAACCTGGTCCTTTTCACGTTGGGCAAAGTGTTATACCATCAAATGGCCCATATTTCTTAGATCATATATGTGAATTTATATATATATATATATATAGAGTCAGGATCCGTTGACACCAGGTGTCAAACTTCAAGACTTACACTAATTAATAACTTTTGGTAGAATGTGAAATTGACTAATCCAACCATTGAATCATATTATATTACCTTCATGATCATGTATATCAAATTTCAGATAATTTGGACATTCCTAGGTATGTTATGTAACAGTGTACTTTTACTTATATTTTAAAAACATATTATACGTTAAAATAAATCAGTTTGATGAAGTATCAATTAGTTTTCGATTTTTATGAAATTTTATAATCTTGATCTACTTTATATTAACTTTCAATTTAACGGTTGAATTGGTCAAATTCACATTATACAAAAAGTTATCAAGAGGTGTAAGTCTTGAAGTTTGACACCTGGTGTCAACGGATCCTGACTCATATATATATAGAGAGAGAGGAGGGTTATAATTACACCGGTGTAAGTTACACCAAGTGTAACACCGGTGTATATATATATATATATATATATATATATATATATATATAAAAGTCTAAATCCATACATAAGTTTAACTAAATCATTATCCTACAATGAGCAAGCAATATAAAAACCTATTTTTTTTGTTTAAAATATATATTTTCTATTTAATTAGTTAAACCAGTTAATCAGTGATTCAAGGAAAATTATAGGGTGAACCATTTGAGTTTGAGTCCACCATAGACCACTAACATTTTTTATTATAAAAATAATTTTAATTTTATAATATTTATTAATAAATTTTTGAAATTAAACTTATACTATTTATGATAAAGGTCTATTAGGGATCCAAACTCAAAAACTTCACCCCATAATTATCCATAATTCAATATTAGTTAAACAGTGGTCCGTATTTAATAAGATTGATTATAATTTTCTCTTTTATATCTACCCAATATCTTGCCAAAGAAAGGGTTAAGCTAACAACACATTACCTTACACACTACTTTTAATAGACTCTTTTATAATTGATTAAGATTCTGGTTGTTTTTGAAATCATCTAGGTCTAACTTCTAATATAATGAAATCCAAATGACCTTCCGCCAATAACAATAACAAAGTGTGTGATGTTGGTGGCATTTCTTCCGCGAAAACATAAACCCAAAAAAGAATGGGAATGAGAAGTGGTGTCAAATTGTAGCAAAGCATAGAGGTGAGTAGAAGCCACGTTGAGGAAGACGAAGGTTTGACTGGTGAAGCAGTTAAATGCACCTCGTCAACACCGTCAGCACCTTAACCAATAAACATTCATTAGATTTAGATATCATATATGGATGCTGATGTGATCCCTTCCATCACTGTCTTGTCTTTTCTCACTTCTCTTCTCTACTCTCCACCGCTCCAAAGACTTTCACGCAAAAAGAGCTTCTGCTTCTGTGGATGTTATGGCTCAATCTCAAACCATGAGGTTTCAGTTCAGTTCAAGCCATTTTTCATATTTAAAACAAAACAATGAGTAGACCGTTCACCTTCAAACCCTCGTTTTCTGCATCTGAAACTGAAACCATATAATCATATCAGTCTTTTTAGTTGAGTGGAGTGCTCTCTGACTCTGACTCTTTCAGTGGGGCTTCTCTGCCTCTGCAACTCTTTTTACTTTCCAGCTTCCACATCCCACTATTATCTTCTCTGAAAATTCTGTCTTTTTCTTCTTTCTTCACATTCTTATGCCTATTTTTTTTCTTTTTATATTGCCATTAAGGTGAATATATGCACTTAATTTATTTTATTTAAACGTGACTCTGACCCTCTAAGCCGCCCAATTGTCCTATGCGTATGCATTTATAGCTCTTACACTTCATTCATTTATGCCCTTTAACTCTAACTCGGTTTACTTCTGCAACACTCTTCTTCTTCTTCTCTCATCAGTCTGTGCAGGGTTATTAAAAACAAGCTAGTGTTATTATTGTGTTGAATTTATTGTTCTGGTTTGGTAATGGGTAAAGCACCCTGTTGTGACAAACATGGAGTCAGAAAGGGAGCTTGGACTCCTGAAGAAGATGAAGCCTTAGTTGAGTACATCAAGAAACATGGCCATGGAAGCTGGCGTTCACTCCCCAAACATGCAGGTGCAACTTCTTTTCTCATTCCCCCCCCCCCCCCCCCCCCCCCCCCCCCCCCCCCCTTTTTCTCTGACCTTTTGGAAAATTTTGAGGCTATGTAAGAATGGGGCTTATGGTCAAAGCAAGATTCTGTGTTGTTGTTGTCTTGCAACTGCAGTTCACAATTTTTTTAAGGGTTTAGATATTGAAAAATGAAAACTCTGAGTTTGCTCTTGAAGAAATTCCAATCACAATGTACTTTCTTTTTTTGTGAGAATGTTAAGTTGTTAATTTGATTATATAGTCACCAAATTCAGTTCCTTCCTACTGTGACTAAATATGTGGTCGAATGTATATAGAGTTCTATGTTATATTACATTTTGATTCAATTGTACTTTCCCCTTTGAAAAATGGTTTGCAAAATTGTTTTGGATGGAGGATTTGATGTGCAATGAATGAAAAGAGTGACAATTTGACACACTCTAAGTAGAAAGATTATTCAAATAAAACTCATTAATGTTTACAATTAGGTCTCCAACGATGTGGGAAAAGTTGTCGGCTTCGGTGGATAAACTACCTTCGCCCTGGCATCAAGCGTGGCCCATTTACTAATGAAGAAGAAAGTACTATTATGCAACTTCATGGCATGCTTGGCAACAGGTACCACACTGCTCTATTTGCATATTTTTCTTGAACATGCATACCCCAATCCCTGTTGGTAAGGAAAAATAGTACCACTTTCAATAAGATAATGTTTCAATTTCAGTCAAATATTCTCATTATGCCATTCTTTTAATCCTTTGTGTCATCAAGGAATAACTTCATGTAAAGGATGACTTTAAGGGCATGTCTGATTTGAGGTTTGAGGAAACATTTTTGTTTTCATTTTCTGTTTTCATTCTGTTTATTGTTTTCTGAAATTTTACAAAGGAAAAACTGGAAATGCGGAAAACAACACATTTTTGTTTCCAGCATTTCTAGTTTTTCTTTTGTAAAATTTCAGGAAACAGAAAATGAAATTGCAAACCAAACAGATTCTATAACTAGAGACTCCCATAATCCCTTGCTTGTACTACAATATTTGGTTGCATTGTTCTGTACTTGTGGTATTACATTTACTTTGTATTTAACCGGTAACCATGCATTCTCTTAGGTGGGCTGCTATAGCATCCCAACTACCAGGAAGAACAGACAATGAGATTAAGAACTATTGGAACACCCATCTAAAGAAGCGCCTCCTTCGGTCTGGTCATTCCCTAGGGACAAAACAACCATGTCTCATTCCCGATAAAAGGATTGTCCAATCTGAATCTCCTTCTACACGCCACATGATACAATGGGAAAGTGCCAGACTTGAGGCAGAGGCAAGGTTGTCAATGGAATCCTCATTGCATAATTCATCCTCATTGCATAACCCACATGATTACTTTCTTCAACTTTGGAATTCTGAGGTTGGACAGTCATTTCGGATGAACAAAGGAAAGGAAGGAGTAGTGTGTCAAAGCCTTGTCTCACAAGCATCATCAGCATCTTCAGATGTGTCATTGCAAGTGAAAAACACTGGAACTAGTAGCCATAAGCCAAAGCTTGAAGATGTCAACAAAATTCAAGAACAAGCAAGTAGCTACAAACCAAAGCTTGAAGATGATACTGGTGGGTCAGAGTCAGGCAATTATGAATTTCTTGATACTTCTGATTCTGCACTAAAGCACCTACTAGATACTGATATAGGATTCATGGGACAGACTGACAATTTCCTGAATCTCCTTGATGGTAGATGTGACTAAAATAGTCTCCTCCATAGGGAAAGGTAATACTTTGATTTGATCTGATAGAAAAAATTTCTTCAGTTTTGTAAATGCAGTCACCATGTAGCTGATTTCCAACAGTGCTGTCCATGTTTGCTAGTCCTAGTTGGTTTAGGGGGGGAAAGGGTTGATATAGGAATAGTTGCTAGAGTTCAAAGTTTACCTACCACTTTATGGTGGGTGGCAGTGGTGAAGGGTGGCATTAATGGTTTCAGGGTAAATGATATTGTTCATGTCCTTCAACAACTGGTAACTGTTGGTTAGTGTATATACTATATACTGCCCTGAGATCTTGATGATATGTTTTTTGATTCACAGAAGTGCAGGGCTTATAAATATGTCAAATGGTTGACAACTTGACATGCCAATAACTAACAAGAAACAGAGTTCCAACTTTAAGGATCAACTTTCCGTATACCAAGACATACTGAAGAGACTGCAAGATTTAAGGGACATCAAATTTGATACTACACATTTGCATATTTATCTGGTGAAAAAAAATCTTAATCTAAAGTGAGTATTTAACTTTGAATAGTAGTTTAATATTATAATATATTTTAAATTAAATAAATGTTAACTTGTTTAATTATTTTAGAGAAAAGTTTATTTCATAAAAACTTGTCCTTATTTGATATGTTATTATTAATATAGGTTTACT
Organism: Sesbania bispinosa; assembly: GCA_026901365.1. Taxonomy (NCBI): domain Eukaryota; kingdom Viridiplantae; phylum Streptophyta; class Magnoliopsida; order Fabales; family Fabaceae; genus Sesbania; species Sesbania bispinosa. The sequence continues at coordinate 105,852 of QLOH01001006.1, forward strand.
TCCCAATCAGTTGTCATCAGCAAACTCATTCACTAATGCGGTAACAAGTATAAACTTTTAGATCGAAATTAAATCCCCTTAAAATTTGTTCTTTTGGGTCACGAAAATATACTCGCATTAAATTCTATGGCAGAATTAGTACTTGGATGTGCCTGCTTAGCCAAATTATCAGCTACGTTATGTCTATCAGTGCTCAAAATACAGATATCGGTTTTTCTCTTAGGGTTAGTGGTCTAATGCTACAAGAAATTGATACTAGTATTACACAAATTGAATAATTCAATGTTTTAATACACAATGTAATTGGTATATACACACACCAACAACATACATCACTATGCACACATAATAAATGAACATGGACTAAAACTCACAAAAAGACAACCAAACCATACATGTACTGACTTATGAACTTCAAGGAAGAAAATACATAATAACAATAATAATACAACAATTTTGTTAATCAAAGGTCGAGGATTGTGATATTAGAAACAACCAAGGAGTTTCTTTGGAGCTGTTCCAGTTGCCCTGTACTTTGCAGCTGTTTCCTCTGCCTTCAGGAAATCCTCCCCTTTTTTGGCCTCAATAAACGCCCTCTTTTCTTCAGCTTCCCTGTGGATTGTTGCTATTTTGTTTTTCAATTTCTCAGCATATTCTGCCTTCTTCTTCTCCAGTTGTTCCTATTCACATAGTGAAAAGTCAATTGCTGATCCACTCTTTTGCCACATTTATAGTGTGTTTGGTTTCCATCAAAACCATGTTATAAACGTGGATCCAAACCAACGCTAATGAGAGTAGCATTCACTCGGATCCATGTTTGTAACGTGGTTTTGTGTGAAACCAAACACACACTCAATGTGTGCCCTATCTTTGTTTTGAAAATTGGAAAAATTCTCCTTTTTTTATAGATAAGACATGTTAGAGTTTACTTTTTTTTTAACTAAAAAATTGACTTTAGATTAAACATTATTTATAACAGAATATGCAAATTGTATTGTGAAAAAAAGAAAAAATATATTGGGGAGATGAAATATTAATATTAGATCACACTTCACAACAAAGATAACAATACTTTTTGCTGTGGTTATGCTTCCAGTTTGTTCTTCGTTTCTTCATTTCAAACATATTTTTAAAAAGATATAAACAAAAAAATTGCTTGCAACAAAAGCACATTTAATACCTGGCTGGCCCCATCAAAATGTATGGACACAGAATTTATACAGCACTCATAAACCAAGTTATAATTATTAATAAGTTCTTACCTCAATCTTCCTCAATTCAGCCTCCGTAGCAGCTTTCTTACTGTTCTCCCATGCTGAAATGGCTGAAAGCTTTTTGTGAGCTCTGCTCATCAAATTCGTTTAAATTAGTAATCAAAAGCTTGTTGAATAACATAAAGTCCTGATAAAATAATGTGAATATCTGATGTTATAGCAACAAACTGATTGGCAAAACAAATAGCCGTCATCTATTTCTGATTGCAATTCCATATCTAGATATCTTTTCCAAACTGAATTTCACAATGATCATGTTAATGATATTTTGCAATGTTGGGTATATTTACTTCCAATTCCAAGAGAGTGCACTGCCAAAAGTAGCCAAAGATCAGGCCAGTTTCTATTTGAGTTGAAATGGGAATGTATTGAATTTCTAATAATTTGATTTTAAATTTTTATTAGAAGTTTAGCTACATAAGTCATTCATATTTATGCAAAGCTTCTTATCTTCCCTCCTTAAGAATGGACAATAAATCAGACACTTCCACACATTACTTTGATCAATCACCATAGTTATGGTTACTCAATGAAAGGTATAACAATTTGATAGAACTGAATCTACATAGAATAGGAGACAAGCATTGATACTACTTATTAAAAAGGTGATGAAAGCTCTTACTTGTTATCTGCTTTTGACTTTTCACTTTCTTCCCATGCTTTGATTAGTGCCAGCCTCTTCTCTGTTGCAACTCTTGCAAGCACCGTATCTGAAGAAAAATGAGATGGCATACCATGTAACTATATGAATATGAAGTGTGTAAAGGGAAATCAAGTGTCACAATGACAAATTAATGACATACCTCGGTTGACAGAGCCCTCTAATGGTTTCTCTTCAGCAGCTTCTTGAGTCTCTGACAGTAACCAAAGTAACAATAATAAACACATTAACATCAATGTAATTATTATTATGTTTATGCATGTGTGGTGATAATTATGATGGTTAAATAGGAAGTTAAATTGTGGTAAATTGAAAAGACAACAAGTAGGATGGTAATGTTATATGACATCTAACTTTATTTCTAGAGTGACATCTTTTGGAAATCCATCCTTTTACATGATACGGAAGAAAATCATTTTCCTTTATGATTAGAGTTGTTAAGAAACAAAAGAGAGACATGGAGAGTAAAGTATAAGTACTTGGTTGTAAAGAGTGGTTGAATCAACTTGAACGCTTATGAAATACAAATAAATAAATAAATAAATTTTGGATACCATCAAAAGGGTAACAGTGTATGAATTACAAGACCAAAGCAAAGGTGTTTATTCCTTTGAATTTGCAGAGAATATTCTGGGCTTTAATATGCAAATTTTGGATCTTTGCTTGGCTACCAAAATCATAATTAGCTTGCAATTGGGTGGTAAGACACAGAGCAATTTGAATTTATAACCATTTCCAATATAACTGCAACAGGGAATTCTAGCAAAAGGAAACTGAGAAAAATACAATAAAATAAGAAAAGCACAAAATAATCAAGCATGTCTTTAAACTCACAGAAAACTTAACTTAATTGGTAGATAATGGATTTTGACCACTTTTTTGTTAAAAATTTAGGAAAGCTTTCGGAAACTTGATAGGGCAGGTCATAATTTTTTTCTGGAAAAAGGAAGAGAGATAAAAAAAACTATTCCCTGCGATTAAAATCAATTTACAAAGATGTGTATGATTGTTAAGAAAAAACAGAGCAGAAGACAGAGAAAAAAACAAATATCAATCAAATAATGAATTGACGAGAAGAGAAGAGGGAAGAGTAGTGGGTGTGATACTTCATATCATGCTTACTCTCAACTAAGGCAAGAGCTTTGGAATCATCAGGAGGAGAGGGTTGTGGAATTACAGATTTCTCCTCAGCCACATCCTCCTTTGGAGGTTCAGCTGGTGGAGGATTCGAGGGTGATTCGCTCTCTACCTTTTTGGGTTGTTCCTCTGTCATTTTTCTAAGAATGGAAACTTGGGAACTCTTTTGCTGATAAGTTAATAGTAGTATATTTTTGTGAGAGAAGAAAGATATAGAGAAGAAAAGAGAGTGAGAGTTAGTTGGGATATTATGGTTGAAGGAAGGTAGTAACAGTTAACTCAAATTCAAAGCTTAGCTTAGCAAAGTGGGTGTGGTAGGTACAAGTGGCCTTTGCTCCTCTCTTCTCTTACGATGAGCTGGCATGTCACAGCGCACCAATAGAGGCAACCTTAGCGCCGGGAAATTATTTCTATACTTTTTATTTATATAAATTTAACTAACTAATACTATATAACACTCATTATTCAATATTCATACAAATAAAATATACATGTAAGGGAAGTGTGTAAAACTCACTCTCCAAAAAAAATAGTGAAAAAACATAAAAAATTTAAAAAGTGACATGTAAATTTCTAGTTGAGAAAGTAAGTGTTTCACTCTTCCAAATGAGATCTCAAGATTATTATATAGAAAGTTTACATGTGTTAACATTAATTAATTCAGAAACTCAGATATGTATAATGAAAACATAATAAAATAAAAATTATATAAATTATGAGTTATGATTTAGATAAGGCAGCTCAATGCATACTTAGGCTTAAAAAATTTTAAAATGATGTTTTGTCAATAATTATAATTTATTAAAAACTTCTTATAATTTTATTCAGAATTTGTTTTTTAACATTTTGAAATATAAAATTATATATTAATAGATGAATATTTAAGAAATTTAATTATTAACTTATATTTAAAAAGATAAGAAGTAAATTTTTAGTCGAAAGTTAATTACTTAAATAATATTAATAAGCAAATATTACAGCAAACTAGTTACTATTTTTTAATTTATTTTAAACTAATATTACTATTAAATAAATAAAAATTGAGGAATAAAATGAAAGACGAAAATAAAAAAATTAAATAGAGTCCGAAATCAAATTTTATTATATTTTAAAAATAAAAAAAACTTAACCATAATTAATATTGAGACTTTTTATTTATTTTTCATTCATATTTTAAGCTGTGACTGTGATTCGTCGAGATTCTTTCATTTCGTCTTTCTTGATGACGAAGGAATCTTTCATGTGGGGCCTAATTTTAAAGATGCTCGTATCTCAGCAATCAATCATGATCAATTACATTCGTTTCCTAGAGAATTTGTAAAACTTTGCACTTTTCATCACAAATATTATTAATTTTTTAACGATTATTATCATTAATAATTATAAGTAATCTCTTCATTTATGGTGAAGATTAATTTATGTCGGGAATAATTCTTATTAAAATTATTCTATTTAATATCATTATATGAATATTTAGTTTTATTATTTCAACTGTTGAGTTGAAAGATAGATTAAGTTTATAAAAAATCATATAATTAAAAAAATTAGTTCACACTTAATATATAACTTTGTTTTAATGTATAATATATATGTTAAAATATAAATAAACGTTAGACTATAAGATTATACACTTATGAATATTTTATCTACAATCTAAATCTTGATGTGTATAATCTTTATATTATAAATTTGAAATCTTTAGGGACGGAAATATGTCAGGTTACTCATTGGGGTTTATATACGGACCCATTTGGAGTCTAACTTGTCTTAATTTGTTTAATAAAAATGTCATGATTAAGTTCTTGAAAATGCCCTTTAAATTAAATAAGTCAAGTTCAAATTTTCTAATAAAAAGTCTATTAAGTTTGGCGGGCCGGTCTACTTATAAATAATATTATTTAAAATATATATATAATATAATAAATAGTATTATATATATAACTTATAAATTTCTCATGTTGGCCTATTTAAATTTAAATGTCCGTATTAGTGGCCTACTTACATTATTAAAAAACAAGCCTATTAGGCACTAATCATATTAGTCTATTTAGAGATTGGTCTATTGACCTATTTAAAGATTATAATATGAAATATGCTTTTAATTAGACTAATAGGCCAGATTGAGCTACCAAACAGGTCAGGTCAGACCTTAAAAAATGACCTTTCAAAGTTTGGTTTGACTTAGCTTACTTCCACTCTTAGAGACCTAACCTTGAAAAGTGAAATACTAAATCACCCTACTCTTAAAACTAGCAATTCAGGCGGTCTGACTCGACCTAATGAGGCTAGTGGGCTTTTGCAGTTGGGGTAAAAAATTTATAACTATTCAGGCTTCTAAAATAAGGCTAAAGCCTTACTTTTTGTGGGCATTTTTACGGGTAGGCTGAGTTTTTTTTTTTCCTTGTAGTCGGTTTTAATTAGGTCAGGTCTAAAAAGTTGGGAATTATTCAGGCTTCTAAGATAAAATCTTGAGCTGTACATTTTTACGAGCTATTGCGGCTCGTGCCATTATGCCAGCTCTACATACTCTGACTCTCAATTACTTTTAAGTTTTAACATTTTCCCTCCCCCATTTCATAGTAAACTCCACATGCAATATATGAGAGTGAGATTCTCCCTCTTAATTCTTAATGCGAACATTCTCTCTTTTCTATCTCTTCCTATTTTAATTTTTAAATACTAATAAATATTAATTCTTAATTTAAAAATTTGTTAAGATTCAAAATCTTATTCTATAATATTATATTTTAAAGTTATATCTTACACGGGTTAATATACTAGTTTTATCACTAATGACGGTAAAGAATGCCCCAAAAAATTAAGATTCAAAATTTTACCATATTATTTTCTATTATAATCTTTATTTTTTATATAAATATTTATCCTGACAGTTATGGTTTTAATTCATTTAATTATAACTTAGTATCAAATAGTAATATAAATTAGATTTAAATAATAAAGCATAATCTACTATTGTAATTCAAAATTAATTAATTTCCAAAATTATTATAAGTATTATTTTTTAATTTTAAAAATATAATTTATTATAAACTTAATTTTAATTTTAATTATATATAAAAAAATTATCTATGTATTATACAAATGATTAATATAATAGTTTCACCATTCATTAATGCAACGAGTGCCCCAGACAATATAAAAACATTCTTTTGTCAATAATTTTTTATTCACACGGGTGATTCGATAAACAACACATTAACAGGTACTTGAATTTATGAACTCAGGATGGTGCATAACTGTGGATCTTATGTTGATGGTAATATAAAATTGTGACCAAAGTATAACTGGCAAGACTCTGTAGTATCTCATGATGTAGGTGTGGTGTTGCTTCCCTAAGAGGTTTCCCTTTGATTTGTTGATGCTATTGGGGCCTCCGATCCATATCTGTTCTTTTCGCTTGTAGCTTTTCTTTGTTGTGTAATGTAACTTGTGTCCTCAGCTTTTTGCCCCTAAGTTTTCACCCCAAATAAAACTTAAAAGTATCATGTCAATTATTAATTTTATTTTCAAAATTGGAGTGAGCGTTAAAACAAAGTATTTTCTTTTTTTTCCCACTTGCCTTCTATTATAAATAAATAATCATGGAAATAAAGTGAATTACAATTTACAAAGGTGCTGACAAATTATAAGTATAAAGGGTATTGGACATGGTGCTAATTAACCAAGGAAAATTAGTACCGAAAGTGATATGCTCAGGATTAAGAAAAGAGAGAATAGGACAATGGGGCCAGCCAGGTTTGGTCGAACAAAACAAACCAATGCAAATTGTAAATTGAATTGGTGGTAAGATTAGTCGCTATATGTCCAGCCCCTTCTTTCAGTGACGACAAAAACGTCTTTTTGGTTATTCGATGTCGTTGTTGGTATCATGAAACTTCACGTGAATGCATCATCAAGTTCCCTGATAATATGGTTAGAACTGGGATTTTTCCGAAATGGTATTATTTGTTCTTGACCATTCAGAATAAGAAGATAAGACTTACCAAATATCATCTGAACTGAAACTGCTATTTCGCTAATAAAAAATAATACCCGCAAGTTGTGGAAACAGTATTCTCAAGTGAAAAGGAAAGGGCAACATTATTATATTGTATATATCCAAAGATGAAAGGTGAGTGAAAGAACAAGCTTCACATTAAGTCTTGTGAAAAAAATGAAAAATACTTGAAAGAGTTTTATTCTCTCAATTAATTTGAATTGAGGAATTCAGTCAGCTCAATTCAAATTAATTAGATCCAATATGAATTTCCGATAGTTGGAATCAGACATGCTATTAGGATGTTCATAATCAAATCCAACCCAATAAAAAATAGAAGAATTAATTAAAAATAAAATAAAAACCAAATTAACCAAAAAATGAATAAAAAGCAAAAAAATTCATTGAATTTAAAATTTCATATTTGATTTTCAAAACCAATCAAATCAAAATTTATGTGCATGTTTATAATATTTTATACAACTTATACTTACATATTAATTTTTTATAAATTTATAAGTTATCATATGACTTTTATTTATTTATGAAAAGTACTTTTGAATACGAATATAGTTTTTAGTAAATATTTGACTAAAATTATATCATACTAAACAGAGGTAAAAATAATTTACTAAATTAAAATTGGTTTTTAATTTGAGTTGAAATATAAATAAAATTATAGAATTAAATAAATTCTCTTTTTTTAATAGCATGGAATTAAAAAAAATTATCCATATTAGTTATGTTATCAATGGTGTAAGACATATTATAAGTTACACTGGAGTAATTTTAATTCTCCTCTCTCATAGAGAAAGATATCACATTGAGAATAAGAATGTATTAGTAAGTAGGAGATCTTATATATATTTACAAGTGAAAATTCAAAGTAAAAGTGACACTGAAAATTTAAAGATTGATTAAAGTAAAAGTGTTTTAAAGTATTTTTATCAGTTAATAATTGTTCTAAATTCATTAAATAATAATTTTCAAGTAAACTAATGATCTATATAATTATGTAATTTAAGTGTGCATTATATTTTAATTTTTTTATATAAACTATAGTGAAATTTAAAGCCAAATGTTATTAGACAGTTTAGTACTCGCAGAAAACAAATAAGAGCATCTCGTTTTTTCTTGATCGAAATATGAACTTCTCGTTGAAGTGAGTGAAGTGATGTTTTTTTTTTTTTGGCCTGAAGAGAAGTGATGTTCAAATAACTGAGATAATCTTCACAAAAAATAATATCTGAGATAATAATACCCAGTCTTTTTTTTGTCAACATAATACCCAGTCTATGGGCTATTGTATGCACGATGAGGATGACACAATGCGTGTGGCTATGGGTCATTTGTATTTCCTCTCAAAATAATTGAATGATTGGGCCTGGTTCACATAATGTAACACTTTCGCATCTGGTTTGGAACACTTTCACATTGAGGTTGGTTCAAAAAAAAAAAGGTTGGTTCATTTGGTTGATGTGTCTGGTTTGGAACTTTTTCTCTGTTGGTACAGCATTCCATCAGATGTGGGCATGTGCCATAGGCTCACTTATTTGTCCTGGACTATTGTTTAGTTAAGGGGTGATGTTTTTTTTTATTTTGGTATTTCATGATGCTGGATTTTTGGTTTTTAATCGGTTATTTGGGTCTTTTTTTCATTTATTGTAAAGACTCTTTGTATTGGGTTGGAGTGCCACAGTACTCCTTTTTTTTAATTCAATTTGCTTATAAAAAAAGAGTTAAACATTGATGTTTAACTTTACTTTAGTATATTAAATTGACCAAGAAAAGTTTCGTTTATGAAAAAAAATTGTTAAGTTTGATTTATTTATTTATATTTATTAGAAGAAGCAAATTTAAAGTTTTAGATTATGTTTAAATATATAATAAAGAGTAGAATGAAATGAAATGGAGTAAAATAAAGTTATTATTCCATTATCTGAATATTTTTATAAGAGAATGATTTTTTTTTAAAGAAACTAATTCCATCACATGACTCCAAATTAGAAGGAAAGAAAAGGATAGAATAGAATGGCTATATTCCAGCTTGCTCTTATTTTGAGCAACCCAAACATAGCTTTAATTTACCTTATTTAATAAAATAAAACTTGACTTTGACCAATTAAACTTCATTATGAATAATTAAGTCTAACTTCAAGTTTGATCATGTTTGTTTAACCAAACAAACAAATTAACCATTAGGGTCGGCCTAGTGGTTGGGGGATTTGGGTAGTTTAACATGGGGTTCTAGGTTCAAAACTCATTGCTTTCCTTGTACACCGAAAAAAATCAAACAAACAAATTAATCAAATATTTAATGAACCAAGCTTTAAAAAAGTCAGGTATAGTTCAACTCATTCTATATAATATAATATTTTGTTTTTATTTTGAATTATAAAAAAGTCACTTTATTTTTATATATTTGCATAGGAAACAGTGAACTGGAAACACTTTTTTTCTATTTTTCTATAAAAATATTTTAAAATAAAAAAATATTATTTTTATACTTAAAAATAAAAGCAGAAAACATTTTCTCAATGGAAATATGTCCTTCGTTATTTACTTTTGACCTATATATTAATGAGCCTGATCCGGCCCACTGCCATTCCCGGGCCTGCAATTTTGGAAAACTGGAGGAAATCTTAGCTAGAATTTATGATACAAAAATATTAATAAAATCTTTCGACCAAAAAAAATATATTAATAAAATATGACCCAAAAAAATTAATAAAATAAATAATACCAAATCGTAACTTTTTTAGGAAAAAAAAAACAATTCAGTTTCAGCCATTAGCTTTATTCCCTTTTTGAGCCATTCATCCATTAAATTTAACTACGCCCTCTTGCAACTTTAATGAAACTTCAGAGGATAGTAATTCATCTTTCATTGATTTTCCTTTGGTATGAATATATTCCTTTTCAGTGATAGGGACCTATCAAAATTAATACAACGTTTTAACACTTTATTAATTAACATTCCTATGAATCATGCTGGAGACAAGTCACCTTTGTGGACCCATTCTACAAAAAGTAAATAAATTAATAAAAAGGCGAAATTTACCAATGGACCCACGAAAATAAAGAAAGAAACAAATGAAAGCAAATGATGTACACGATATGTTCATAATTCTAAAATCTCTACAATCCATCAACATGAGAAAGAAGTGAATATAAGCGTATAGAATTACAAAATAGACTGAATTTTCAATCTTCTGCCACATATTATACGAACTGTTGACCAAGGAAAGTGGGCAATTACAAGCTTTGTGTACATTGATGATTAATTACAAGCTTTGTGTACATTGATGATTAATTACAAGCTTTGTGTTTAAAAATACAAACCACAGATATTATTCCCTTCTTCCCAGTACAAACTAATAGCAAACACAAGATTAATCCATAAAAATATGATGCAAAGAGAACTTAATCTATATGGCTGTGTAGTAGTCCTCTGCTGCTGCAGGAGCATCAGATATAGCAGAGAATACAACAAAAGCACCAAACAAGATTGTGATCACAGCAGTGAAGTTGACAAGTAAAGCCTCAGAACCGTATTTTGCCAATCCTGAGTTCTCAAGGAATGTGAGCTTCTCCAGAAACCCAAGAGAAGCAGTGCCAATAGCCAACACATATACAAACAGCCCAAATAGGACATGCCAAGGAAGAGACTCGCGTCTAATGGCTGATGTCCCACCAGGGTAGAAAAATATCACAAACCCAAATATCCACTGCAGACAAAGTTTGAACATAACTGAGTTATTATACAAGTGATAATTAACATTGAGCATAAGGTCAAATCAAGGATTCATTTGGACATAAGCAAAATCCAGATTTTTAATTCAGAGTTTACACCATTGGGTTGAGAGAACAATGCCTAAATCATGCATTTGCAGTAAACATCAGATCAGAGCCAATGGCAATATGAAACCATAAATTTAACCATATTTGCAGGACAACTTAGTCTTATCCAATGGTTTACCTGAATGCCATAAAGGACAATAACCCCAATTCCAAGCCATGAATGCAAGCTGTACAGATTGGCAATCCCACTTTCATTATGAAACTTGAAAGCAGCACAAATTCCAATTATTCCAAGTATTAATGCAATGGCATGGAGAACAAGGTGTATCAGTTTCTTCACTTCCTTCTTCAGGGGAAGAGATTTGTAACTTATAATAGCTGCAATTATTTTTAGACGAAAGATCACCGTGAACAATTAGTAGGTCAACAAAATCAAATGGCATTGATTCATTAAGCAGTAATATGTAGACGTATTTTGATTACCTTCACCTCCAATGACTATTAATCCAATAAGTATAAGAACAGGATGAAGCTGTATTAAAAAAAAACGTAAGATATAGGAAATTCACAAAAGTTATAGCACTATTCAACTATAAATATTTTTAGAATGACAGCAAGTGACTAATATTATGATGAATCAACTTGTCTAATAAATTAGTCTTCATACATTTCTTTGAGCACATGGTGCAAGAGAACAGGGCATGACTTAGTGATAACTCAGATTTAAAGAATCCTATCTCAGAATATCACGATTTATTAAATTACAAATTACAAACTACTTAATCAAAATAAGCATATAATCTTTTGCTAGAAGAAAGAGGCATATGCAAACGGCATGGTCAATTGCTTATAAATGTGAGCAACTGCAAAATGCCAAAATCTCAAAATTCAGATTATCTTGAACGAGAAAATAAGCAACGTTTTGTGTGTCTTGAATTCATGAATAACGATAATTCAAAGGTAATGATAGCACTTAAGAAATAACCACACAGAAAGCTAAGAGAAAATGGGAAAATCTAAAGGGTATCATTTGTCCAAGTCTAGTGCTTGAGTTGGCACCACGTAGAAGCACTAGCACACTAGCACGTGAAAGTTCACTTCCCATTCAAATTCAAATAAGAAACAGATAAGCATGGCTAATCCATGTCCATCTAGGTTAGAAATTTTGGACCCCATCAATCACTTATTAAATTCAAAACGAGTAGGTAGGGAGTGGGGCCAATAATTAATTAAAACATGTTAACAAATAATACTAAAACCCGACTAAATAATCGACTTTGATCCTATAAAAAACACTTGGGTTGGGATCTTATTTGCTATTGCAATACATTACCAACATCCACTACAATAAAAGGGGGGCTATAGCCTCTTCTGCTGAATCACCAGTGATGGAAAATGAAAAAGACAAGGAAAATTTGTGATAAATGATAATTAAATTAACATCACAATCCATCTCCAATTCTTTTGGTCAATCAGAGTATATTTTATTTTTTATCACAACCAGGGGACATTATAATAAAAGCGAAAGTACGCACCTACTTGAGCAATCAGATCCTGTTTATTTAATTTATGAAACAACTAAAGGGACCTGGCACTATAATGATATGAATGACTTTTGAATATAAAAACAATATCTCGTATTTAATTTATCACAAGTGGCAGGAGCCTCATTAATTATACTATATCATACCAGGCACATGCACTACGTTAAGAAATGCTCAAATAAACACATTTTGAAATCAACGAATCGTATCAAAATTATTCAAATGTTTGCAAAGTAGAGATAGAAATGTATTTAATGCAACTAAGGGTGAGTTTGTTTCAAGGTATAAAATATTCCCAGGAATCCTATTACCAGGAATGTTATTCTCGGGTAAAATTTATATGTATGTTTGGTATGTATTTAATATTCCCGGGAATATTTTTAAAAATCATTTATTTTAAAAAAAATTTAAAAAATGAAAATATAAAAATATTTTAGGATGAAGTGGAAGTAGCAAAAATAACTTCAATTGTAAAGTAAAGATTCCCACCCCTCACCATGGGAATAGAAAGTGGGCAAATCATGGCTAAAATGCATTCCCGAGAATCAATAATACCCGCGAAAGTTTTTCTAAAACTTGAATCAAACGTGGGAATATAATTTTCCCAACCTTACTTTCCCGGGAATATTTTGAGATACCTTGAAACAAACTCACCCTAAGAAAAAGTAATACTACTACAATTATTCAATCGACGTTTATTTATGATTCTGTTTCAAACAAATCAAAATTGCACCATAAAAAAAACTTAAACCAGTTGCAAATTTCAATCCAAGCCAATTTTCAATTTCGAACTCTATAGCTATATAAAATAACTTTAGCTTAATTATTCTTTTATTAAAAAATATTTAAAGTAAATAATCATAAAAATATTATTTTCTTAGGTGCGTATAAAAAAACACAACTTATTCTTTTTTTTGTTAAGGAAAGAAAATAGATTAAAAGAGTACAAGATACTCCAACCCATTACGAACAGTAACAAATACAAAAACCAATGAATAGGTTTTATATCAACATCACACCTCCAAATGACTTTATAAAATTAAAGTAGAACATTCTAGTGATTCTACTATGACATTTCAATTAGAAAATCTAAAAGTGATCAATACTATTTGATTATATATTTGATATTTCCAAAGATTTCCAAAGAAACGGCAAAAAATGGATTACAAATGAACGCAGAGCATCAAGAGGCACCTTACAGTTAGGGTTAAGGGTTAAGGCCAAAGTTCTGGAGTTCAACAATCCACTAACACTAATTTAACATCTAAAAATAGAAAATACATTTATTTCTGATATAAATAGCAATAAATAGGGAAGGAAAGAAAAAAACTTAAGGGTCTGTTTGGTTTACATTTTCATTTCCTGTTTTCATTCTGTTTCCTGTTTTCTGAAATTTTACAAAGGAAAAACTGAAAATACTGGAAACAACAATTTTTTGTTTCCAGCATTTCCTATGTAAAATTTCAGAAAACAGGAAAATGGAAACAGCAAATGAAAACGCAAACCAAAAGGCCCTAAACTCTCCCCTGAACATGTGGGTGCAGATTAAGTGTGGTTCAAAGCTAACTACAAGTGGATTATGAATAGTTAACAGGCAAAACTCCAATCGTTAATAAATAAAAAAATAAAAGCAAAATTGCAAGTTGGTAGCATAGACTCATTCATTCCCCATAAACTTGGAAAAAGAATCGGAACCCCAAATTTCAAATTCAGTAACAATCCATTATTAACATTTAATTTTCCAGAAAAATCCAATACCAAAGCGAAGAGAATGAAGAGTGGAAAGGGAAAAAAAAAATCGGAGAAGTATCATCGTAAAGAGGGAGAGAGAGATGTACATTGAAGATGATGGATTTATTGGAAGAATCCCAAGCGAGGCCACCTCTGAAATGCAAGTTCCAGACCAAGACCAAGACGATGGCGACAAAACCCAAAAGGTGAGCAACGAAGGTGAAGGGAAGAGCAGTTACACCCAACGCCATGTTCGCTTCGCTGCTGCGTTTTGTGGAAAGTGGGTAGTTGAAACTTGAACGTGGTGGTGGTGGAGCTCTCTACACAAAGCAACACGAGGCTCGTAGCGTAGGTAAAGATATCGTGGGGTGCGTGGACTAACAGATCATCTAACCACCCTTCTCACCGTACGATGAAATTTGTGATCTTTTTCCTTCTTCGCTAGATGCTCGCCACGTCGCTCTTTCTCCTACCACACTTTCTTCTCTTCAGCTCTCTTTCTATGACTTCTTCTATTTATTTCTTTTTTCTTTTTGATTTTACACTCAAGTTTTTCCTCATCATGTTCATGTGTTAATATTATTTTTAGTTTGTTACGACAAAAAAATTGTATACTATTCTCCCTCGATATCAGCGTGACAATTTCCAGCTCACTGGATTTAGTTAGAAATAAGAAAATAAAAATAAGAAAGAGAAAAATAAAATAAAAAATAAAATAAAATATTTGTGTGGGTTATTTTGTTTTGGTTTTCAACATAGGTATCCCCTATTAACCGGGATAATTTTATTCGGGGCTTAGTCACAGATAAGACTTGTAAAAGTAATTATAGAAGAGAAAGAAAAAATAATTATTTGTAGGTTTTTTTTTATAACAAAAGTTTTAGAGTGAATCTGCTAAATAATTTCCATTTAGCAGTGTTTGGAAAGATAGTTTCTTTAGTAGCTACCAGCTTTTGTTGAAAAACTATTTGGGGTAGTTTTTTTAAAAAACTTCAATTTTCAGCTACTAGCTGAAAATTAATTATAAGTTCAACCCTCAACCATCTCACTTATCATTATTTAATAATTAATATTATCCTTAAATGCCATTTTACCATTTTTTTAACTAGTTTTATCAAACACATTCAATAGTTTTTCAGCTTTCAGCTAACTTTAAACTTTTAGCTAGTTTTTCAGCTAATTTTACCAAACACACTCTTAATGCCAACATTTCTACTTCATCTTTCTACTACATTAATATTTTTTGTGTGGACCCATGTTTCTTTTTTATTCGTGGTTAGTTTTTTTAATATCAAACTAAAGAAATGAGCTATTTCCACATTTTCTTTATCCCCACACTATTTCTTCCGTACTTTTTCTCAACCAAACTGAACATTAGGAATTTCCATGGATCCCCCAATTGCGATTCCTAGATTTTAGGATTTTTTTTCAATTGAAGTGGAGATGGAAATAGAAAATCTCTTCATATAGATTTAAAGATTTCAACATGGATCATATTTTGTGCTAGGATTCTCTTTAGCCTTCCAGCCCTCTCCAGCTGATTTAGTTACGGAATAACTACGGATTTTGATTTCGTAGTTATTCTGTAGCTAAAACAGCTGGAGAGGGCTGAAGAGCTGGAGAGGATCTGTATCCATCATACTTTTTATTCCATAGGATTCAACCCAATTTAATACATTTAAAAAATCAGTGTATATGTGTGTATGAATGACATATTTCCCATTATTTTGTGATTTTTATATAATACTAGTCGTTTGTCCATGCGCTGCGCGAGACACATGAAGTTTTATTAATAAAAATAATATTTGTTAACATCACTTATATTTAAACATACAAAACTCAATAATATGTGAAATTTTTTTTCGTAGTATATAAAATTAAACATAACATTAGATGAGTAATAAAAAATACAACTACAAAGTATTACTAAATACAATAAACAATTATATTCAGCATATTAAATACATGTAAATGTATTAATATGCTACATAATTAAAAAAAGTGAATCAGGAAATGAGTTATTCTGTAAACCTACAAAACAAAAGTCCATTGTAATTATTATTAACGAACTCTTATGTAATAAGAAAAGAAAACCTCTATAAATATAATTACAATTCAATTTATGTAGTCATTTTTCATCATTTTTATTTATTGTCACCGTAAAATGAGAAAACGATTGAAAACAATTAATCTACGTTAAGATTTAAAATGTCAATGATCACCATCAATCAATCACACACATATAACCATGATATTAAAGTGTTTTATGCAAAAAATTTATTCCTACTTTTTCAAAGAATTTACCTCTGATAATTTGAATTTAAAATTAATAAATTTTATGCAAATTTTTCATTTTCAATGCATTATATTTGACCTTTTGAAACATATATACAAAATTAATATTTAAATATTAATGAACTTTTACCTAAAAATTTACTCTCCCGTGGTGTGTAAATTTTTTTTTAAGAAAAGTCATTCAACCCAAATTTATATTATAAAATAATTAAAGTGTAATTTTTACCTAGTGTAATTTTATTTTATCTCATAAATTAATTATTATTAAGATTTTTCTTATATTTTAACTCGTATATTAAATGATATTTTTTTATTTATTATCATTGTAAATGAAAGAACGATGGAAAATAATTAATGAGTTAAAATTTAAAATGTCATTGAAAAAATATCCTTTATGATTTTCATATGATATTTAGATAAAGGCATTGAGCTTACTATTTTTCCCATGGAGAAGAGGATTGAGATAAAATATCACCCAAAGCATGCATGGAAAAGGGAGTGAGGATCACACTCCCTACCATGCAAGATGTCTAAATAATTAAAATAATAAAATGATCCTTCATTATGTGCATATGTATATCATATGTACACACATATAATTTACTTATAAATACATTAATTGTTATTTAGAATAATCTCCATTCTTAATTTAAAACCCTAATTACCAATTCTTTCACAATAATCTTAATTTAGGACATGTGGGGATATGGAAAATAAAAATGGGAAAAAATTGCCCAAGGCAATGATTACGATGTGATGAAGGAGATGAATGATGTTAAACTCTTTCTCCCACTCTCTCCCCTCTTTCCCCCCTCTGGTCTCTTATGCTCTCTTCTCTCTCCACTCAACTCCCCTCTCTTCTCTTTCCATTTTTATGATAATTTTGATATTATTTTTATTAAATTTAAATATTTTTCTATAAATAAATATTTTTTTACTCATATATGCTTATTAAAAAGTCAAAAAAAAATTAATTTAATTTAATTCTGTAATAAGGATAATTTTATCATATCAATATTTTTTATATCTTATCATCATCTATTTATTTCAAATATATGATAAAATAAAATAATATTATCTGATTTCTAATTTTGGTATAATTAAATATAAGATATAATAAGAGTTTATTATGCATTTATCGTCGGTAGTAGTCCCTGTCTTTTTCTTGACTTTCATTAACGTTGTTAGTGTCGCTCCTTGCTTGGATGAACTTGAACGTTAATTGCAACAAAATGCAGCGACCTGCTGAAGTATGTAATGACGTTCTCTTCCCCAAAAAATTAAAATAAAAAAAATTCCAATGACCTTATCAGCTCATCCCACTTTCCAGCAGACATTTGGAAAGTGACATTAACATTTAACAGGCGAAGAAGATAAGACCTAGGGAGGCATCACGTGACATGTAAGCAGTAAAGACAATTCGTTTGAGAAGTGTGTGTGATGTGAGATAGATTGCATATATAAAGACAATTTGTCCTTTTATTTTACAACATTGCCCACAATTTGTTGGAGAACAATTATTAGAAAAACAATTTTATAGAGGATACTTTTGATATTTTATTATACTAAATACAAAAAATTACACTTTTCTTTTTTTTAATTAATTAAACTCAAAATCATCTCATTTTCATTTTATTTTCCTTCCACACTCTTTTTTTTTCACTCATTTTCTTTATACATGGAAACAAAATGTACATACCTAATAATAACCCCTATTTTTATTAGAAAAAAAGGGAATTCAGTTAATTTAAGAAGATGACAATTGGTGCATAAGCAAATGTCATAATATCAAAACTCACTGGAGGGCGATCATGTTCCTTTTCTTCCATTGTTTTTCCGGTTTCTTTTTTATTTCCATGAGTGATTATTGTGAACAATGGTCTTTCAAATACTAGAAAGAGGTTTTCGAGAACATATTTAAAAGACCATTATCACCAACATGTTTCACAAAGTAAAAATCAGTGTATAATATTCTAGAAACTAATTTTCCTGTTAGCATTTTTAAATTAGGAATGGAGTAATATGAGAAATTAAAAAATATGGGACACGTGGGAGAAAAAGGGAACGTGTAAAAAGAAAGTCCCTTTACGTCCTTCAGTCCTTGCTTATATTGAACTTAATATCCCTGTAGACTTATCATGTTGATCTAACAGCAAGACCCACCAATGTTATATCAAGGCTCCCAATTTTGAGCCCAAGGGATTACAATCTGGACTCTGGGCTTTGTGCGATACAAGAGGTTAAAACATACTAACATAATTTTTTTATATACAAGTACAGTTTACAGGGGGTAATATAGTTTAGCTAGGGAATATTCATATTATAGTGGGGCTAATTCTCACAGTTGAGATATTTTTTTATATGCAATACTCGAATTAAATTAAACATATACTACTTCGACCAACCACATGTTCATAAAACACACAAAACATAATTGAAAATCATGAAGTTTCAAGAAAATCACAATTTCACCATTTTTTTTACATTACTATGCTTAAAAGAGGGACATCAATATAACGAAGAAGGTAGTTGAATATTTTAGTATTTAGTATTACAAATTATTATTACATTTTTTACAATACAAAGTTGTAATATTAAAAAAAGATATTTTAAATTTGAAAATTATGAGGTGAAACTATATGAAAAGAAACAATTAATTACAACCACTAAGTCGGATCTATTTAGAAGAAAAGTGTCAGTTACACACTCTTTTCAATACGATTGGTTGAAAAGTCATATGGGTCCCACCATATTGGGAGTGAGATCCATATAATTTGATGTGACTCATGTGAATTTTAACCAATCACAATAGTGTGTTGGAAAGAGTGTGTTAGAGAGTAATTGGTAACACTTCTCTGTTTAAAATAATTAGTTACTCCCTCCGTTCCTTTTTATCTGTCGTTTAAGGTTTTTGCACATGGATTAAGGAATGCAATAAGTGTGTCTTTTTAGATCCATAGTTTACAAATATACCCTTTCTCTCTCTCATTAAAGCATTTAAAGTTCTCCACCATTTCTAGTCATATGCAATAAATACCCCACTATTTAATAATTTTGTAAGAGGGTAAAGTTGGAAAATTAGCCTTTATTGTTGCCTTGGTATGTGAAAACAATAGTTATTTAGAAACAAATTTTAAACTCTAAAACGACAGATAAAAAGGAACGGAGGGAGTATGTGTTAAAATGATATTAACTACTCCATCTGTCCCTATTTATAAGATCCCTTCGGGAGAAATTTAGTGTCTCTTAATATAAGACTCTATGTATATTTTTAGATACATTAATTATTTTTTCCATATTTGTCATTCATTAATATTTAACTATTTTTAATTTCCTATATATTGATGAGTGTGAATAAGTAATGGAGTTTTACTCACATGCTCAACTACACCATTGAAAAGTGATTTTTGGAGTTTTCCACCATGTGACAATTAATGTCTTTACAATATAGTGACTTTTAAATATGAGTATATTTGGAATGCTATAATTTTCTTAAAAAATCAATACATTAACCAACTTTTCTTAAATTGTGTAAAATAATTTTTTTTTGTCGAAATTTGTGTAAAATAGTTAGAATGATCTTATAATAATAAGTGACAATATATTAGAGCCCAAGTAGAAAAATTGGCTTGAAGACTTACTTGAATTAGATATGTATGGATTTGGCAAGTCCAGCTCGGTTTACTCTTTTGGGTTATAGACATGGATCGGTAAGCTACACCAGCACCTAAAGGTGTACTATATGATAGTAGATAATGCGGGTATATCAGATGAAATTAATATTTAATTTTAAATCAAGTGCTTATTGGACCCAAAAAAAAAAACAAGTGCTTACTCCACCCAATCTACCCAGAGATTCGCCATTTTAGTCTGCCCTTTTTTTGTTATTTATAGAAAAAGGAAGCTAATAACCAATAACATCATCTAGAGAACAGAAGAACTTCTCAATAATGCATCTATCGGTGATTCATTATATTATATAACTATTATTGAGAGTGATGAGGATAAGATTCGGAGAAACACGTACTTGTGATTATATATAGATATAGGATATATATGTATGCTGTGATGGGCATGTCAAGTAGCATGCAAAGCCAAGCTATGCCATAAAAAATTAATTATGATAGGCGATATGACCTGGAAGTTCCACAGAAGAGGCCAACAAAAAGCTTAGAACAAACTCACAAGTAACGAACTTCGCATTGCCATTCAGAAAGAGACATTTCCAGAGCTTTCTTTTCAGATCCGGTAATCTTAGTTGTTTGCCTGTAGTCTATAGACGTACGCCTTCTACAGTTCTAAACAGAAAAAAAAATAAATAAATAAAGAAGAGAAATTCACATATCCGTTTTAGGGAGTTCCTAGACTTTTTTAACTAATATAATATTAAAAAAATTATAATTTACCAAAATAATATTACTCTCGTTTTCATGGAAATAAATTTTAAACTTTCCATTTTACCCTTTTATCTTTCTTACTATTGTTGGCTCTCATTAGTTTTTATTAGTGGACCATTTATTAACATAGGAGTAAAATGAAGAAAAGTGTATTTATTAGTGTATTGGGTTTGTAAGTGGACAGTTAAATAGGAATAAATTTTTTCTTTGAAAGTGGAAAGTTAAATAGGAACGGAGGGTAGTAATAAAAATCATTTTACCTTTTTGGGATGGTTTTTGTCACATAGGCGTCTTGGAGACACATGGGATCTAATGGCACATTGAAGTAGCGCTTCATGAGTCAAACGACGTTAATTGATTTAACGCCATAAAATAACGTTTTTTGTCTTATTATGTGACCTTAACACATATGTTGTGTTTGTTAGAGGAGAATTAGTGAAGAGAGAGTTGAGAAAGAGAGAGATAGAGGGGAAATATAAACTCAACCTCGTTTGGTTTTGGGTAGATTCAAGGAGAGATATAAAAAATGTTGTGGGACCCATTTAGAGCTGTCAAATTAGCCCATTTAACCCCACCCACCCTTAGCCCACATGGGTCAGGGCCAAAAAGCCCTTCCCTACAAAGCTCATAGGGCCAAAAGGCCCACAAAGCCCTACGGGCTAGGGCTGGCCCATGGGCCTAAATTTTTAGAAAAAAAATTGTTCTTTTTAAAACTTACTAGATAGGCCCACTACAGGCGGTACATATATATTATTTCTCTCCTGTTTCTCTCTCCTTTGTTTCTCTCTCCTCTGTTTCGCTCTCCTCTCTCCACTCCCCCTTCTCTCTCTCATCTCTCTCATCTGTTTCTCTCTCCTGTATTTCTCTCATGTTTCTCTCTCCTATTTCGCTCCCTTATTTCTCTCTCTCCCTTCTTTGTTTCTATCTTGTTTCTCTCTCCTCTCTCCCCTATTTCTCTCATATATCTCTCCCCTGTTTCTCTCCCATATTTCCCTATCTCCTCTTTCTATCCTTTGTTTCTCTCCTATTTCTCTCTCATCTCCCTCTCTTTTGTTTCTCTCTCCTCTCTCCTATTTCTCTCCCTTGTTTCTCTTTCTCTCTCCCGTTTCTCTCTCTCCTCTCTCCCTCATTGTTTCTCTCCTGTTTCATCCCTAATTCTCTCTCTCCTCTGTTTCTCTTTCCTCTCTCTCCTCAGTTTCTCTCATATTTCTCTCTCCCCTATCCCCTCCGTTTCTCTCTCATATTTCTCTCCCCAGTTCCTCTCTCTCCTCTTTCACTCTCCCTATTTCTTCCATCTCCTCTCTTTCTCTCTCCTCTCTCTCTCTCTTTGTTTCTCTCTCCTCTATTTCCTCTACTATTATCTACAGAGGAGAGAGAAATAATATAGAAACATAGGTTAGGAGATTGAAATAGGAGAGAGAAAACAGAGAGAAATAGAGGAGAGAGAGGGGGAAGAGAGAGAAATAGGAGAAAGAGAGAGAGGAAAGATAAACAGATGGAGAGCGAGGAGAGAGGAATAGAGGAGAGAGTGGGAGAGAGAAACAAGAGAGAAACAAAAGGGAGAGAGAAATAGTAGAGAAATATAGATGAGAGGAGAGATAAACAAAGGAGAGAGTAGAGAGAGACAGAGATAGGAGAGAGAAATAGAGGGGATGAGAGAGGATAGAAAAACTAAGAGATAGGAAGAGAGAGAAACCAAAAGAGAGAAATAGTAGAGAAACAAAGGTGAGAGGAGAGAGAAATAAAGAGAAACGGGGCGAGAGAGGGGAGAGAGGAGAGAGAAATATGAGTCAGAGAGGATGGAGAAATAGGGAGAGAAAAGAGAGGGGAGAGAGGAGAGGAGGAGGAGAGAGGAGAGAGAGAGAGAAACGTGAGAGAGAAAGAGAGAGACGAGAAGAAATAGAGGAGGGAAAGATGAGAGAGAAATAGAGGAGAGAGGAGAGATAAACAGAGGAGAGAGGGGAGAGAGAAACAGAGAGGAGAGAGGAATAAAAGAGATAAGAGAGGAGAGAGAAACAGAGGAGAGAGAAACACAGAGAGAGGAGAGAGGAGAGTTAGCTGAAAAATAATTGTGGGCTAGCCCACTGAAAGCCCTGGCCCTGACCCACTTAAAATTAAAATTTTGGGCCAGGGGCCAAAATTGGCCCCCACTCATTAGGGGACTTAAAAAAGGGGCTAAAAAGGGGGTCAAATGGGGTGGGCTATGGGGCTTGGGGCCTCTTTGACAGCTCTAGACCCATTGACATTTCAATCTCCTCAAATCTGAAGAGAAACGGGAAAGAGGAAGGGATTCACTACAAAATTACTAAACCGTCCATGTTACACAATCTCAAACTTATCTCTGCAACTTTTCATTAATTATTTCAAACGGACTCATATATTAGATTGCGTAAGAACTTTTTTTTTTCATTCAACATATTTTAATTCTACTTTTTTAATAAAATCAAATAATTATATTAATTTAAAATGTGCAAGTTCAGTATTTATTCAAAGCATGTGATTTTTAATTATGATTATTTGTTAATTTATTAATTGTCATAAAATATTTTAGAATTTATTTTCACATATAAGGATATTTTTGTCAACTTCTATTTTTTCTTACTTTCTCTCTTCTCTATCTTTATCCTATTTCTCTCAAAACAAACAACTTCAAAATCTACTCTATTTCTCACCACTTTCTCTCTTTCTTATCTCTTTCTTTTCTATTTCTCTCTTCTCTATTTCTCTTTTCAATCCAAACATAGGGATAGTTTGGTTGGGAAGAAATTAGGGAGGAGAGAATAGAAATAGAGGGAAGAGAAATAGAAATATATGTTTGGTAGAATGGAAATTAGGGAAGAGAGAAGTTTGCAGATGTGGGACCCTCCACTTTTAATTTCTCCTCAAGATTGGAGAGAAATGCTCAAGAAACATATGGGAGAGAAGGAGGAATTTTTTTGGACTTCACTACCCCTTATACTATATAGTGCCCTTCTACTGCACATGCGCTGCAAGGAGGAACAGCAACCCGTGTTCTACTTCACATGCACTACAAAATTTACTAATATATTTAAAAAATAATATGATTTTATTTTTTATTTTTTATCAGCATTTCTTGTTTTAAAATTAGAAAAAAAAATATTTTATGTTGAATTAATAATTTAAAATAGTTAGTGTGAGGTAGTTTAGGGGCATTTTAGTCTTTATATGTTATAATCCAATTTCTCTCTTTTTTATTTTTCTCTTACCAAACAAAAATACTATTTCTCTCTATCCTATTTCATCTCCATCTCTTTCCTATCAAACAACCCAATTTCTTCTCTAACTCTCACCTATTTCTCTCTTTCTTATTTCTCTCTACTCTATTTCTTTCCGCACTACCAAACAAAGCCTAAAGAAACTAGTGCCACATAATAAGACAAAAAGACGCCACTTTAAAACGCTAAATCAACCAGCGTTTCATATGTTTGTGGCGCTTTTTAAATTAGCACCATAGACTCATATAAATTCCACCATTCTCCTCCGCTGCAGATCACAATTCACCTCACTTCTTCTCTAATTCACGTAGTTTTTTCTCACTTTTTACTCGTCATTTTCCTTTGCTTTTTCATCATTTATTCGTTGTATTTTATCGTCTGTGTTATTTACTTGTTTATAAAAAATGAGTCAAATCATTACATTTATTTATTGGAATGGTAGAAAATATGAGGGCTTACAAGGTATAATATTTGAAGGTGACAAAAGATCTATTCGAATAAAATGCGGCATGTGACGAAATTAGTTATGCTTGGTAATTAAGTGTGTTTGATAAGTTATTTCAGTTAGCTGAAAACTGAAATTAATAGCTGAAATAATTTCGACTGTGTTTGGTAAGGTAATTTTTGTGGTAATTACTAGTTTTTCTTGAAAAGCTATTTAAAGTAGTTTTTTTTTAAATATCACATTTTCAGCTACTAGTTGAAAATTTATTACAAGTTTATCTCTCAACCCCCCACTCATCATTATTTAATAATCATTGATATCCTTGTATGTTATTTGATCATTTTCATCTAATTTTACCAAATTATTTTAGACAGCTTTCAGTTAACTTTTCAACTTTTATCTCATTTTTTATCTTTTATTTAGTTTTTCTATTAATTTTGCCAAACACAATTATTTATCGATTTTATTCGCTTGAGCTTTTTAATACTTTACATCAGAGTTGATAATAAGATGGAGAATGACAAAATGTTAATGGACCTCTCTTTCTTAATTTGTTATATGACAAGATTTAAAATACGACAAGAAAGATTCTTCTTCTTCTTCATTTTTAAATCATACTAGCTCATTTGAGCATATTGAAATCATATCAAATCAAATTATTTTATTATAAAGATTTATAATATCATTAAGTATCTATAATAATAAAAGTATAATTATATTTTACTAAATTTCCAAAAATTAACTTTCTCTCTTATTCCATTTAATAAAAAATACAAAGGGATAAAATATTTGAAAAAGAATTAATCTCAATTTAATTTTTAAAATGAAAAATAAAACAAAATAAATTTTTTCCTACAACACCTATATTTTTTTCTTTTGCTATAAACCATAGGTATCCCTTATTACCAGGGGCGAGCAATCTTATTCGGGGCTTAGTCACAGTTAAGGCTCTTCACCCCTCCCGAAGAGTGTGTTTAGTGGGGATCGAATCCAGAGCTCTTCCCACAATCTCAACCTGCATTGCCAACTGAGCCACAACTCTTTGTCACAACACCTATATTTTAAAGCATATATAAGAAATATATATAGTTTGGGCGTTCGTTAGCCCCCCCTTTATCCAAAAAGAAAGCATAAGAAATATATATATCGCAGCTGGCAAACATAATTGCCACCATTAAACCGAAGATTTCCTCATTGAATATTCTCATATATATCCAATGGTCCTGTTCAACTTTTTTTTTTACAATTAAATTTATTTATAATAAAAATAATGATAATATTTATGGTTAAGGATTGTTTGCAGTTATTTTACTACTGCAGACAACCCAAATCCATAGGTAAAACTGATTTCATTATTGTATTATCTGAAAGGTTAATTTTATTTTCTCATTCCAATATATATTCAGGCTGTGTGACACCTTTTGGTCCTCTTCTCCTCCACGTCCATTAGTCCAAGCACATAGCTACTAGCTCGTAATTTTTCCACGCCATGTTTGGTAATCAATGATTTGTCGCCACTTTTGAAAAGGCAATTCAACTTTTATTTTATTATTATTATGATGCAAGACCGAAAGTCTGAGAAGGGAGAAAAGTTGTAGCCTTCAATGTGGTGGAGAGAAAAGGAGTTATAGTGCGATGCTTTGGACAGGTAACCAAGAAAAGAGATTCATGTTGAAGAATGAAATGGGGATTTTCCTTTTCACAAAGAAAGAAAAAGGTGCTTCTTTATTTTGGCAAATGAATGCCTTGAAGCGTTACACAATTAAACTTGCTACACTTGAAAGTGATATATGGAGCGGAAGGTTGGAAACCATTAATAAAGGATCACCAAAACTATGAGTCTCTCATTAATGGTTCCGTATAAGCACGTCTACGGAATCAAATTTGTATGGAGCTACGTGGACAAGGTTTCTCTTTCAAATTCTGAATTCTATACACCTGATTGTTCATAGCTTGAGGTCCTATCTAGTCCTTTGCTCAGATAGTTGAAAATCAATTATTTTATATAATTTTATAAAGCTATATATTTATGTGTATATATATCATATCATATTTTGATAAGGCCAGTTTTGGTGCAGAAAGAAAGACATTGTTTTGTCATTTGGTGGTCACTTATTCTAAATAATCTGTAACAGTTTCTTTTCTTTTTCCAAAAAGGATAAAGCTGTATCCACCTTATCGTATTGATGTGTTAATTGCTTATTAATTGATGTACTACATAAGAAAAATAATATCATTATGTGAAGGATCTGTTTTCCCGCCGACAGTGGCCATGTGCTGAATGTGTACACAAATGTCTAGTTTGCTTTGCTTTGATTTACGGAAGTTTGTTGAATTGTTTTAGTATTTTATTTTTTCAATTTGCTTGCTTATTGCCACTTAAAGACATGTTGAAGAAGGCTGAATGATATTGGTGGGGACCAGACCCCTTTGCATTTACAACTCATTTGTGATTAAACTTTCCTCATCATGTCCTTACAGCGGAAAGGTGCTACATTTATGTCTTGGTGGGTTGTTGCTTATCAAAGACAGCACACAAGCACATGGACATTGTTTTCCCTTTTTACTTAATCCATTGGAAAACTTAGGGTTGATTTGGTTTGCATTTTTTATTTTCTGTTTTCTGAGATTTTATAAAGAAAAAATTGAAAATACTGAAAATAAAAATTTATTGTTTTAAGTATTTTCAGTTTTTTTTTTATAAAATTTTAAAAAATAGAAAATAACCCTAAAACAGAAAATAGAAACAGTAAATGAAAATGTAAAATTCGTTGTACTTGTATTGGCTTGGTAAATCTGGTCAAATAAAATGTCATTCTCAAGCCCATTTTAAAACGTTAGAACTTTGGAACAATTACAATCTACCTGTTGATTTGAACTCTGGTCCTAGCTCCAGTTCTTACTTCTATTTCTATTTCTCATTTCAAACTGAAGGCAAGTTCTCTATATCCCCCTATTTCTAGATAAATTTGAGTTTGATAGTAGAGTAATAATAATTATCTTCTTGGAATTTTAACCCAAGAAAATTATTATTATTATTATTAAAAATTATTTTTTTTTGTTGCCGTGATTAACACTCTCTCATACTGATACATGTGTTGGGTCAATGTTGTAATTTTAATTTTCCTGACCCCTTCTTGTCCTCTCCTTGCCACAAAGTAAAAAGTAGACCATAATGCAATTCAGCTGTGTTCCCTTTACATTTATCTTTTGTTCTTGAAGTCATGCGGAGAAGCTTCTAATATCAAATTTATTTTCTTTATTGCTTTTTTTATAGTTTGCTAATCATGCAAGTTCAGTATCTCAGCCAAGAAATTAGGAGGGATTTCACAGGACTCTTGGCATTCAGAACATCCTGACACTGTATTCAGGTCATTTACTGTGTTTGTCACAAATAAATTTCGGAGTTTCAAATCAACATATAGCATTTCCTTTCTCTAGCCACCAATAATGTTTCGCTTATAAGAGGCTTGTCTTCATCTACAACACTACAAGTCTACAACTGCCATATTTATCAGCCAGCCTTGAAAAATGTTCAAGTCATGGAGCAAGAAGAACAAGATCAAAGCTGTATTCAGAATGGAATTTCAGGCAACTCAGGTAAGTAAGACGCAGAAAAAAGAAACCTTTTAGTGTTATACTACTAAATCTGAAAATGGGGTTTGGCCTAGATGTTGTAGTTAAAACATATTGCCCAGGAAGTTTGAATTTTGCACTGTATAGCATATTTGTTTTAGTTAGAAGAGTTTGTGTAGTGAGGGGAATGTTGTACACAAACCAATGTACAGATTCTGCAGGCAGTGTTTGATTTTGTTCTGTATCTCCTTTTTTGTCAGGTGCCAAAGATGAAAAAGTCTGCACTGATGGTATCTTTGGTGCCAGATGATGTTGGGAAGCCAACTGTGAAACTAGAGAAAACTGCTGTCCAGGATGGGACTTGCATATGGGAGAATCCAATTTTTGAATCAGTTAAACTTGTTATGGATACAAAATCAGGGAAACTCCATGAGAAAATCTACCATTTCATTGTTTCAACTGTAAGCAGTAGCTGTGATTTCATACTATCCTTTGCCTAAGTAGGAAGTTGGTTGGAAAGTGTAATCTTTATGAATACTTGCAGGGATCTTCAAAATCTGGGTATCTTGGAGAAGCCTCAATTGATTTTGCTGATTTTGTAGCAGAAACTGAGCCACTGACTGTTTCCCTACCCCTAAAGTTTGCCAATTCAGGCGTAGTTTTACATGTCAGTACCCTCTATCTCTCTACCTCTTTTGCTTCTTGTCTTACTCTCAAGTCTCAACAAGCACATTCACATTATTCATCTCTTAATCTTTAACATTACTTAAGAATCAGAGCTTCTAGGGAGCTTTGTTTCGTTTCATACTAAAATACTTCACCATCATCAGATTACAAGCACCATTAAATTCATAATTTCTCACATAATATTTGTTGATACAGGTGACTATTCAGAACGTGGAAGGCTATGCTGCTGAAAGGTGAACATGAACAATAACACCAGTTAATTTAACCATTGCAATTTTTTTAATTTTTTTCGCCTTTTGAAACTTATCTCCTATATGGCTATATGTGCTTACAACCTATACCTTAAATTCCAGAAATGGGGAAGATAATGGAGCTGTGGGAGTTTACAGTGATAGAAACTTGCAACACCAACTTAGCTATGGCAGTACAGATCATGAAAGTTACAATGTTGATGAAGTAAGGTCTTGTAAGATACCTTTATATAGCTAGCAATTCTATTTAATACACTTGAAATTTTCCTAAATAGAAACTTCTTATGAGGATAAGTTATGTGAAGAAATAACCTATTTCATAAAATTATAGTTACATTAGTTCTTATTATTATCTTATAGAATGGGCACCTGGGCAAGACCAGATCTGAGTATTCTGAACAAAATGTATCTAATGGCATCAGTCCTGGGGTAGCTTCATGGGAGGATCCTTATAGCTTCAGACAGAATTCATTGCCATCAAAAGGAACAGTTGAGGCCAATGCAACAGAAACCCAAGTGCATAAGAGGTCAAACACAGTCTGGTCAACAGGTTCAGCATCAGATGGAAGTTTAGGTGACTGGACAAACAGCCTTGAAGATAATGTTCCAAGAGAAAGATTACTAGAGCCTTCAGATAATGCCACTGAAAATCTAAAAAGTGAAATTACTTCCCTAAAGAGGCAGGCTGAAGTATCAGAACTAGAGTTACAATCACTTCGGAAGCAGGTAGAAAAAGAAAGCAGTAGAGGACAGAATTTGTCAAGACAAATAATAAGCCTCAGAGAAGAGAGAGATTTGCTCAAGACCAAATATGAGCAGCTCAAGTCCCAGCAGAACTTCAATAATGAGGCCAAAACCTCTAAAACCTTGAAGTATGAGATTGAAGATACTAGGCTTCAATTAGAGGCAATAAAGGAAGAGCTTGTTTATGAAAAAGAAGTGAGTGCTAATCTTCAATTGCAACTGCAGAAAACACAGAACTCAAATTCTGAACTACTTTTGGCCGTGACAGATCTTGAAGCAATGCTAGAACAGAAGAATAAGGAAATATTGGATCTATCTTCCAATATAAAATCTCAGAAGATTACAAAAGAGCGTGATGATGCCACAGAATTAGATCTCTTGCGGCAGAAGATTGCAGATCAGAATGATGAAATAGATAATTGCTATAAGCAACGTGAAGAGCTAAGTGAGGATATAAAAGAGCTTACTTTGGAGTACGAGCTTCTTAAGAAGGAAAATGTGGATATCTCTTTGAGATTAAAGCAAGATGAAGCACAACACATCATGTTACAAAATGAACATTCAGCTTCTTTAGTTACGATACAACAACTTGAATCTCAAGTAAAGAGACTAGAAGAAAAGATAAATACGCAGGAAGATGAATTTTCAGCATCTTTGGTCTGCATCAAGGAACTTGAAAATCAAGTCAAATCTTTGGAGGAAGAACTGAAAACACAGGCAGACAAATTTGAAGATGATCTCCATGCTATGCAATGTGCTAAAACTGAACAGGAAGAACGAGCTATCCAAGCAGAAGAGGCTTTGAGAAAGACGAGACACAATAATGCTCTCACATCTGAACGTTTTCAGGAGGAATATAGATTGCTTTCTGTTGAAATGGCAAGCAAGGTTGAAGAGAATGAAAAGATGGCCATGAAAGCAGTTGCAGAAGCTGATGAATTGCGGCAACAGAACAAACTTATGGAAGAAATGCTCCATAAATGCAATCAAGAGGTCAGGCTTGTTACAGAACAGAATGAATTGAAACTGCAAGAGCTCTTGAACCAAATAGATGCAAAAGAAAAAACAATAGAACAGATGTCACAAGAAGTAGAAGTTAAGTCTAAACAACTGGAGGATGCACAAAGGCACAGGGATGAAAAGGATGCTGCATTTTCAAAGCAAATCCAAATGCTCAGATCTCAAATAAAAAAGTTGATGGAAGATGAGTGTACATTGTCTAAATCCAAGCTAACAAACAACAAGCCTGAGATGGTAAAGACAGATGCAGAAAGAACCCCTGAAGGACATCCAATTATGCCACTGAAAGATGAGGAGATGATACTTGGCACCCTTTTGTCAGAAGTAGAAACCTTTAAGATGCAGCACAAAGAAATAAAACACAATTTGCACAAAGAACAAGTGGAGAAAGAAAATATGAAGGAACAAATATCTCAATTGGAAGGAGAGCTGAAGAAGAAGGAATCAGAATTAGGTGCTATGGAAAAGAAGCTCAAGAATAACAAAGGACGAGCTGCAGTTACACACACCAATTTGACTTCAAGAGACATTGAGTGTACAGCGCCTGCTTCTTCTGCTAAGGCACATGTTAAAAAGTCAAAATCAGAAATGCATAAGGTAATTGTTCAGCTGCCATACTTACTATCAGTTATTAAGAACATACTTGTTGCCGTTGCATATTACACCACTCTCTCATGAGTTTATTATGCAGTTTGGTTAATCTAATTTCCTGCTGCTTCTTAAAGACTAAATCATGTGTTATTTGAAAACTTATTTGTTTTTCTTTTATCATACTAAATACATGTTGAAATATGTCATACTTTATAATAATATGTAAAATTACAAATAAGGGGGGAAAAGTACATCTACAACATATATGCATACATTTTTGGTCTTCTCTCAATATCAACAAATAAACTTCAAAAACCATTTTATATTGGCTTTAAAAATTACTGCAAAATTGGACCTACCTTTGGTTGAAGAGAAGGAATAGAGTCTCCTTATTAAATTCAACCATACTGAGTGAGGGTGGTGATAATGCATATGCAACATAGTTAAATATTCTATGTGGATGTGTTTCAGAAAATTTATAATTTCTTTGTCACATATATAATTATTATACAGCTAGCACAGTTTCAAATAAAATATGCCTGGAAGCCAATTCATAAGGAACTTAAAATACATTGTAAACCATATACACAAAAGCAAGCACAATTTAAAACTAGTTATGGAACTTCAGGAACGTGATGTCAATTTTTCTGGTCCATGAATCATGATACAACTATATATGACAAGGTCAATAAGAAGATCTCAAACTTAAAATTGTGCTAAAAGAAAATATCTGATCAATGATTAACTTCAGTGTTGCTTTGCACACATTAGTTGATCTTGATGCTTTAGAATAACTCAGACTATTGATATTTGTAACATGAAAAGGGAATTGACGCTGCAAACACTGCTGGTAGCAAGTCTGAAGTAGGAACAAATGGCAAGTCAGCTGGGAACAAAGCTTGTCTAGCTCTCGGAAGGTAAAATCAAATTCATTTCTTTCCATCCGAATTCCTAGTTCTCTTGAACATTATCATGAACCTTCATATCATTCATTATACTTGTGAAAAAACATTTGGTGCTAGTGTCAAATTTGGATTATGTACCACATCTCATCCAAGTACTAACTTGTATTATTTTTGTCTCCTAACTCTGACAGTGATGTAAAAACTTGCTCCACGAAAGAGGAGGCTGTGTCAAATAATAAGCATGACACTGAGTTCCTTACAAATGAACTGTTGAATGAAGTGGCAGCCCTAAAGGAAAGGAACAAATATATGGAAACTGAGCTGAAAGAAATGGAAGAAAGATATTCCGAGATTAGTCTGAAATTTGCAGAAGTAGAAGGAGAAAGACAGCAACTTGTTATGGCTCTACGGAATCTCAAGAATGGTAAGAAGAACTAGAATCCTTTACAGGTGTTGTGATTCATACAAAACATTCAGGGGCTATGAAGGCAGCAGGATATCATGATTACCAGAATGATGGAACCAAGTTTAACCTTGGCCACATGGTCCAAAATTTCTATTCATATGATACATTGGTCATTGGCTAGGTAGCCAGGGGTACCACATTGGAGCCTCATATAGGCCATGTAGCAAATGGTAAAATCACCAGTTTGACATTTTTGGCATACAATGTAACATATGAATCAGACCTATGATGCTTAGAAGAAATGCTTTTGATTGAGAATGTGGACAGAATAAAGAGAAAACAGACTATTTAGTCTGGAAATATACAAGCAACTGTCAGGTTACCTTGGTATACTATTTTTTCAAAAGGTAGTTAGAAGCTAGTTTAGTTTTAGAGGATTTGGCTCCTCTAAAGTGATGTGTAATGATAGTTGTTGATCAATTGTTAAAATTACGATAAAATATATGCACATGTATACCAAATTAAAATATCAACTGTTGATTTCTTGGTCAATGGTTATAATTCAACACTTTATTCTCTAAAATGTATGTCTTATTTAAAGGAGTGAGATTCAATTTTAAAAGATCATATTAAAGATAGTTATTTTTAGGATTACCAAAGATTTGCTCCACTACTTGAGTACTTTACATTGTTCAGAAAATCACAATAGTGTATCATTAAGTTTTTCAGTAACACTCTGACAATACCAAAACATCACTAATTTATTTTGACATAAAATGAAAAACAAAATGCGCAAACAATGTGTTGGAGAAAGCAAATGAGTGGACATAAGGAAATTGAAATTTTGTTGTAATCTGTACATTCGGTTTTTCATATTGGTTATTTTGCCAGTATAATACAGTTCCAAAAAACCATTACCATAAACAAATTTAAAGAGATCAGATAACTATTCTTGAAGACACCCTATGGATTGTCATCTGATTTCTCACAGGACCTCTGATTTTCATACCCTCAAGATCATGCATCTAGATTATACAATGAAGAATAGGGGTCAATTGATGCCCAAATTCAAAATAAAGAAGAGGGTCAAATGGTAACTAGGGACTGTGGTTTGCAATTGATGCTGAAGCTTTGTTGAAAAATCCCAATTGATGTTGAAGGACAGTGTGATCTGAACCCTCCATACTAGAGTTTTCTTTTAGATATATTCCATTCCATACCCTTGTTTTTTTTTTAACTAAAAAGTAACATCTTGTAACTGCAACATTATATAGAAAGTGACACAAAATAACTGCCAAGTTCTCCTAATTAATTTCCCAATTAGTCATTGAAAGCTTACAGAAATAAATAAGAGTGTCCACACATTTTCCTTTCAACAATAGAAAATGATCCAACTAGACACTTCTATTTACCATATCATATCCAAACTAGGAGAATATCATAATTATTCGTGCATATGTCAGAATCAGACAATTAAAGGAACCATTAAAAAACAAATTAAACGAGTATTTGTATTTAATCTAAAAAAAACGAGTATTTGTATTGAGCTTTCGGCTTTCATCTCCTTCCAATGAGCCATACACACTTGTATAATTTCATCCATGAAAAGGACCGTTTACGTGTGTAGGTACTCATATTTGAATGAAACACTGTTCTTACTCGGATCAGATGACAAAAACAGTTTCCAATAAAGAGTCCACGTACACAAAACTACTTAACACGTGTCAAATGACAGATATGTGTCGGTAATGTGACACGTGTCTCCAGTTATGAGATGCAAAATGGTGGCATAGTGTGTCAACTGTCATGGCCCTTTTTTCTCTATAAAACGTAAGCATTTGATCTCTCTATGTGGTAGTTATCATTATCATTAACCAAAAGACAGTTTCTTTTCTTCTGTTTACAATCATGGATTCAAGAGTAGTTCCAAGTCAAGTGCATGAGAACGATGAACTTCACCCCCATAATGTTGATTCACAACAAGGTATGAAAATGAATCACATTTTGAAGAAAGTTTTGTTATATTTGAAGGCACCTTTGCTAATTTTCCTATACTGTTTTATTTTTTTATTACTTTTTCTTCAAATTTTGTTATAGTGACACATGGGGCAGAAGAACACCACTCTGACTTTGAGAAGAAGTCTGTTCTGAACAAGGTCAAGGCAAAGGCTAAGAAAATTAAGGACACGATTAAGAAGCATGGTCAACATGTCCTTGATCATGGTCATGACAATAACAATGAAGATCAGCATATCCCTGATGATCATGACTTGGAAGAAGAAAAAGAAATAGTTGAAGATAAAGACCCAGATGTTCATGGATCACCAAGTATGTTCTTTTCTACATCATCTGCAATTAGATATACTAGAATAGAAGGACTAGTTCATTCCTTGTTCTGTTCCTCTTTTTCCAACCGGTGAAATAGAATGTGGCATTTAGTTGTAGATACTTTTTTTTTTTTTTACTTTTCTAGATATTTCTCTTTCTATATATAAGGAATTCAGAAACTTTTTGTAAAAGTTTAGACCTTTTAATGATGGGAATTTAAAAAAGATAAAAAAAAAGAATTTGATTAAAGTTGGGTTGGATTATATATTTGGAACTTTGGATGTTCTGCAGTTAATGAAAGTGAAGCTGTTAAAAGTGCTACATCTGAGCAAGTTGAAAATTTAGAGAAGTCAGCAATGAATTTTGGAGGTACAACGGTTATGGAGGAAGAACCCCATCAGGATCCACTAGTTGTAGGCGCTTCTTCAACCACTGGAATGAATCAAAACATAGCCACTGACACAGCCAAAACATTTGGTGGGGAAGAGAAGCCAGGGCAATGTGAGGTCAATTTGGAGAGGCCAATAGGCTTGAAGGAAGATCCTCACTCACAAGGAAGTAGACATGAGGCAGAGGCATATACTCTTCCCAGTTATCAGACCAAAGTCACTGATCCAAGTGGGGCAGGTAACTAGGATGATTGAACAAAGTTGCAGAACTCAATTTTTTTGCCATGGACTATGCATTATGCACTAATATATTAGTATACTGTTTTAAAAGATTATAAATTGAAAAATGGGTTTCAGTTATTTTTTCCTACTCAACAATACAATCAATTTTTTTTTCTTTTCAAAAAAATTATACCTTAAATCTTGGCATAAATGTGTAGCGCTTGATTTTAATATTGATGACTATACTACATGGTCTAAGTTTGGTAAGTACCCAAAAATGGAAAAAATCAATATGAGTTGTGTAGGATGTAGATAAAAAATTTGTGACATACCTGATGATAATATTTATGTAACATTGAGATTAAGATTTTCATCTGTGATGGCTTACAGGAAGTGATGAAATAAAAGACATTACACAAGTTGAGGAATCTTTTGAGAGAATGAATATCCACAATGAGCCAAAACCTACCCCAGAACCAAAATTCCAGTCAACTGTTGTTGACACTGAATACCCTCCTGCTGTAAGCCATGATCAGTTTGTGCCACACCTCTCTGCTGCAACAAAAACTCAGAATGAATATCCTCTGGAGACAATATCCACAAATATCAATAGAAACCCGGAAATTCTCCCAGCAACTGAAGAAACTTTCAACACCATCACAACCACAACTGAAGAACAACCACACCATGAATCAGTGGAGACACAACCAAACCAGAACAGTTACACAGATATAATCTCATGTGATGAAACCGCTGATAAAACTGTCCTTCCTGAAAATGCTGAAGCTTCTAAGCTTGATTATGATGAGAAAGGTGACAGAAACAACAAGGTGACCATCCATGAGGAGCAACAAAAAAGTGGGGATGCTTCTAACATGTCGGGGTCCACTTTAGAATATGGAAAGAACATTGCTCACTCTCTGACAGAGAAATTAGCTCCAGTTTATGGAAAGGTTGCAGAGGTGGGAAGTGTTGTAAAGTCCAAAGTGTATGGAACTAGCACTGATGGTGTTGGAACTGAAACAAAAAATGGGGTTTCTGTGAAGGACTATTTGGCTGAGAAGCTAAAGCCTGGAGAAGAAGACAAGGCACTTTCTGAGGTGATTTCAGAAGCTTTACATAAGAGGAAAGAAGAGCATGAACAATTGGGTAGTGGGGATGAGAAGTCAGAGAAAGTGTGTGAAGAGAGCTATGTGAACTGTCCAGGAAAAGGTGTAGTTGACAAGGTTAAGGGTGTTGTAGGCTCTTGGTTTGCCAAATCAGGGGAGAATCAATCAACACAAGGTATTTATTTTTCTTGTAGATTATGCAAAATGTTGTGTTATTATAGTATAGCATATAATTCTGATTTTGATTGTTGTTATAGTTGCAGGAGGTGAAGATTTATCAAAGGATAAAAATTCTGGTGGAGAAGTGGAACAAATTAGCCAAGTTGTGGATGAAAGAAGAACACAGGAGTAATTCAATCGAAGAACAAAGGACACAATAAATAAACTTCTTTATACGCAGTGCTATGTTACTTGCAGTTAGATATTTGTTCATGGTGGATTTTCATGTGGAAGTAATTATATGTTTGTATAGGTGTGCAATTTACAATATGATGTGATATTATTGTAGAGGAGCAGACAATAAGACTGTTATTAGAAGGTTAAATGAAAAAGTGTGTTGATATATGTATGTATATGACATGATTGTATTGTATTATGCCCTTTTATTTCAATCATTACTTCAAGTGTGTTGATATATGTATGTATATGATTGTTAATTATTCCAAGTTCCAACACGTTTCGTCTTTTTTTTTTCAATAAAACAAACCAATAAGAAGCAAATAGCATATAATTTGCTTTTGTAGTTCATAGAATTTTAAAAGGAAAATTATTTTCATTATCAGGAAAATACTTTCATTCTATTATTTAAATAAGAAATTTATTCTGTTAATTTTTAAAAATACTTTTAAACGTGAAATAATTTTTAATATTACTGATTCAAAATTCTTTCAAAGTTAATTCCTTTTAAAACCAATTTACCTACTCTAGAAGAGAAAGAGAAAGTTTTTAATTAGTCCTTCTGAAATAAAGGAAGGACTGAGCAACTTAAGCCTCCTTCTATCAAGAGGGGAAAATTTTAACATTACATTAGAAAAAAATATAGTGAAAAGTAATATGCAATATAATAGGGGTAGCAGTCTAGTACTCTTTGGCAAGAGAGAATTTTGATACCCTTAACCAATTAATAATCGTACTTATCTCTTATTTTTTTAAACGGTCTTAATATTTTTAAAATTGTAGGAGAATGTTTTAATTTTTAGAATTTATATTTTTAAGTTTGATATCCTTCGTGCTTCTATGGTTGGTTGAAAACGAGTTATTAAGGGTGTTGCTTTCAGTCACAAAGCTAAACTGCTTGATAGGTGGTATAAACTTTGTTTCATAATCAAACAGAGATAATCAAACAGAGATATGGGGTAAGAAAGTTTTCATAAAAATTTTAAAATAAAAATTCTAAAATTCAAATTAAAAAACATTCTCTTGCCATTTTAAAAATATTTGATAGATTAAAATATTAATAAAATAATAATTGGATCCCACTAAAACTGCTTATATACAGTAGTAGCCTTTTTTTGGTGTAGTGGAAATAATAAAAAAACAGAAAACAAGAAAGAGAAAACTAAACAGTAGAGTCCTTGAGCAGCCACTTGAGCACCGGAGAAGGAGGATTCAACCAATACTCATAATCAGAATTGGAACAAGCACCCATTTTGGCTAGTGCATCCGCGCAAGAATTGGAGACTCTGTCCACACAAAGGAAAGAAACAAACCAACCTCTATCCACCAAAGAGAAAATATCATTCAAACACGAAGCATGAGTATGCAAATGAGCTACATGCCCATGGAGGAGGGAGTTCACAACATCCAGGGAGTCGGTCTCACAACGATGACTCTAAATCCCATGTCCCAAGCAACAAGAAGACCTCTCCAAACAGCCAAGATCTCAGCTAAACACGGGTCCTCGTTAGAACGACCACCAGAATAACCAGCAAGCCAACGTCCATGGGAATCACGGAGAAGGCCGCCAAAACCCAGACGAGATTGCTGAGGGAACCAATTGCCATCAACAGACAAACGCACACAAGAAGAAGCCATATGATCAGGAGGAACCAGAATACTATCAGTGGAAACAACCAATATAAACTCAAAGCATCAAGGAAAATATTCCGAACGACAAAATTAATGTTCCAACGAGATGAATCCAAGATCATATTGTTCCTCCATCGCCAAACCCACCAGATAGAAAGCAACCGAAGTTCCATATCCTTAGCATCTAGCTGCTGGAAAATCCAAGATACAGTGTCCAGGGAGAAAAAGTTGCTGAGATGACAAAGACCCATTCTTAACCAAATTTGTAGTAGCTGCAATAATATACTACATGCACAGTTGCATTTTGCTCCAATGGTTAAATCTTGGGTGCTCGTATCTTTTGTCTGACATATCTCAATGTAGCAATTCTATTGGAGTTGCTCTTAGGATCATTTAAGAAAAGTAAAAGACAAGTATATTTATTGACTGATTAACTAATGATATCAAAGATTCAAAACTCTCTATCCTGATTTTGCACGTAAAAGTACTTAAACCATTTTTTCTCTTAAAAAAGTGATTTGTTAAAGGGAAATTCTACCGTACCCTCTAGTGAGAGATGGTTTTGGTACCTTTTTTATCATTTAATCAATTTCTCTCAACTTTTTTAAACGATCTTAGTATTTTTACAGTTAAGGGACAATACTTAACTATTAGAATTTGTATTTTTAATTTTTGAAAATACTTTTTGACCCCCTATAACCATTATCCTGTATTTTTTATTGTATCCCCCCCATTTTTTTCACATTCTCATTTGTAATATGTCTCATTTAAAATCTACTTTATGTCTTTGAAATAATTTAGGACGGAGTAGACGACTTGTTCCTATGTAGTTTTGACCTTTATGCCTCAATTCAATAAAAAAAATAACAAGAAGGTACTAAAACTCTCTCTGGCGGGATGGTACCAAATTGCGACCCTTTGTTAAATGCGGGCAAACCTAATAAAAATAAAAAAAAAACTGATATTGTCTAATATTTTAATAATATATAGTCTTAAAAAAAAGAGACATTAATTTTTAAATATAACTCATGAATAATAAATTATATTAATTATATACGATAACAATTATTTTTGTAATAAGATTAATTTTTTCGTATTTCTTTTCAATGTATGTATTAAAAAATACATTTCAACGAAACGATGCGTTAGAGTTAGTGCATCATCTTCTTCCTTACTCCACTGTATTAGGGTTTTGCAGAGTTCCATATGATTTCTTTCTTCACAGTCATAGTTCACTCACACCAGGGACAATGAATTGGAGCCCCATATGATCCCATTTTCCGGCACTCGCAACGGTGTTTCGACCAATACTTCAACATATCGCCGGACACGGTACGCTATTTTGCCCCTTTCACGTTTTTCTCGTTGCTCTTCTAGACTCAATCTGTTTTGCGAACTTGGGCTTTCGATTCGATGGGTATCCATCAACTCGCTAGTACAACGGGCTTCTCGAAGCTTCCACTGCAAGGGAACTCCGTTCTACTATTCTGCAAATCGTGTTTGTTGCTCATTTCAGAGTTGCAGAGATGATGGGTTGGAATTCGAACCATGAATTCAATAACCCTTTTAGGTCCAAGGATGGTCCACAAATTTTCCCATTGTTTAATTATTTCGCGGAGATTATGTAACCATTCTTTTGGTGATGGTTTTGAATGTGTTGAGGAGCCTTTGAAAAAAATAGGTTCAGATTATGATTCCACTTTGGATGAAAGGCTCCATTTGAATGAGGATTGGAGCTGTAACCAAAAGCTGTTTTCACTTAGAAAAGGGTTCATAGAAACTGTAAAGTTAGATGCTAAGAGGGTCCTTGAGGTTCTTAGGCAAGATGGTCCTGGTCTTGATGCCAGGTTGGTTTTAGATGAATTGCATATAAGGCCATCGGGGCTTCTTGTCAGAGAGGTTCTCTTTGGAATATTGAAGAGCATAAATTGTGAGAATAAGACCAGGTGTGCAAAGCTGGCCTATAAGTTTTTTGTGTGGTGTAGTCAGCGGGAGGCTTACCGGCACACTGCGAATTCCTATCACTTAATTATGAACATATATGCTGAATGTGAGGAGTTTA
This sequence comes from Sesbania bispinosa, assembly GCA_026901365.1. Taxonomy (NCBI): domain Eukaryota; kingdom Viridiplantae; phylum Streptophyta; class Magnoliopsida; order Fabales; family Fabaceae; genus Sesbania; species Sesbania bispinosa. The sequence goes on from QLOH01001006.1 coordinate 146,688, forward strand.
AGGCATTGTGGAGGTTGGTTGATGAGATGATTGAGAAAGGGTTTCCAGCTACTGCTCGAACTTTCAATATTTTGATTCGTACTTGTGGTGAGGCAGGCTTGGCTAAGAAATTGGTGGAGAAGTTCATAAAATCGAAGACGTTTAACTATAGGCCTTTTAAGCACTCCTACAATGCAATTCTGCATGGTCTTCTTGTTTTAAACCAGTACAAGTTGATTGAGTGGGTCTATCAACAGATGTTGCTTGAGGGTTTTTCCTCAGATATTTTAACATATAATATTGTCATGTATGCCAAGTACAGACTTGGAAAGTTGGATCAGTTCCACATACTGCTTGATGAGATGGGTAGAAATGGATTTTCTCCAGATTTTCATACCTACAACATTCTTCTACACGTTCTTGGTAAAGGGGACAAACCGCTTGCAGCTCTTAATCTTTTAAATCACATGAGAGAAACAGGTATAGAGCCAACTGTGCTTCATTTCACCACATTGGTAGATGGCCTCAGCAGAGCTGGGAATCTGGATGCTTGCAAATATTTTTTTGATGAAATGAAAAGGAATGGATGCATGCCAGATGTGGTGGCTTACACTGTAATGATAACAGGATATGTAGTGGCTGGTGAGCTTGAGAAAGCACAAGAAATGTTTCACGAGATGATTTCTAGAGAACAAGTTCCAAATGTTTTTACATACAATTCCATTATTCGGGGATTATGTATGGCAGGGAAGTTTGATGAAGCATGCTCAATGCTGAAGGAAATGGAGACCAAAGGTTGTAGTCCAAACTCTGTTGTCTATATTACATTAGTGAGTTGTTTGCGGAATGCTGGAAAGGTTGCTGATGCTCATGAAGTGATAAGACATATGATGGAGAAGGGGAAGTATGCCCACTTACTTTCAAGGTTCAAAGGATATAAGATGTAGTCATAAGTTAGGCTTTCACATTGGATATGTTAACTCATGGGGCATCAACTTTTGATCTGTTTAATTGAGACCAATTACCTGCTGCTTATTCAGCTGGTTAGATGCCGGAGAATTATAGTATGTGGCCCCCCTTCCCCTGATACATATTTCTTTCTACACTTATTTCTACACTGAGTAACTGACATGTAAACCTGTATGCCCATTTTTTTTTATAATATATGATCAATATTTCTTGTTCATTTCTTTAGTTGTGCTTCTTTTAATTCATATGTTCCTGCATTTACAAAGAGCTTATTTCTCTAGAGTTAGAGTTAGGTGCATAAATTGTCTTTATTTCTTTTATAAACTAAACATTATGTACTTTTGTGGTAACAACTATTTTGTTTTTGGCATAAGTAATTATAGATTATAACTTGAGTTATGTAAATTAATTCTTTGGCTTTTGCTGTAATGTAACTAACAACTTATGACTTATAAGTGGATAAAGGATCGATAATCTGGACGCTTGAAAGTCAATCAATTATTTGGGACTCTAGTTGCTATTCAGCCTTTTGAAATGATAGATGCAAGTTGCAACTCTCCTTTTCCCCTGAATAAAAGAAATAGTGGAAAGATTTTAAAGCTATCTTCCTGCTAGTTTGAAAAAACTTTTCTTTTTTATCACCTGTAAAGTTAACAGTGTTCTATTGAGTGAAGAATGTTATTCATGTAGTTTATAGTATGACTGCTTGCCATAATCTTTTTCAAGTGTAACCTTTATTTGAGGATTTGTTGTTTAACTATTAAATTATCCATTACGTATTTAAATCATTGTGCTCATCCCTTAGTCATTTGATATTTTAAGTGGCATAATTTTCATTTGTACGTTATTCATGTCTATCATTCATGATTTTGAGATTAAATTTATTATTAAAATGTCCTTTTAATTTTTGAGTTGTAAGACCAAGTCTTCTGGTGGTTCATTGGTGCGTTTCCACAAATCTGGAGCAAGCCATAGCAGCTTAAAATATTGCCAAGAGCCAAAGATGAAGTAATATATTATGTTGCCTTCCACACACAAACTCAAGTTGGTTGCTTTTCTTCGTGGCTTCAAAGATAGCCATGTTCTGCTGCCATATTCCAGATGAAGATTGAAACACATATCGCCTTTTAATATCAGGTTATTGTTATGGTTCATTTGTTGGCTTGATATTTGCACCGTGTTCACACATGATAGGCTTCTTCTGTCATTATGCAGAATGCAAGCACCAAGACCAAACAGTTAGGAATTTAGGATGCTGTGCAATAGATGTAATCTTCACCTTGCAAGATATGTTTTATTGCAGATGCGAGATGCCTACAGGGGTCAGGCATATTGACGTTTGTTGTAGATAAGAACAGTTCTTGGCATCATCGGTATAACAAATGGCATTGAAAATAAAGTACGTGTATTATTTTCTCTTCTGGAATGCCACTTTCTAAGCTGGTAGTTAGTGCTACTCTCATTTATGAATAACTAGTAATTGCTTTACTAGTACACCAATTTTCATCTTCGTTGTTCTTTAGAAAATTATCCTTGGTAGGAACATGTCAAATTCAAGTATTTTTCACAAGGGTTTTCCCCCCTTCAATTTTATACCGACATTAATTTTCGCTTAATTTTCTCTGTTTTATCATGTTAATTAATCTGCCAAGTCTGAGGCAAACTTTTCCAGTTCACAACCCAAAGGCTCCTTTTTCTTTTTTTAACAATTATTAGATTTACTTTTGAATTTGCTCTGAAAAATGTCTTTCACCATGAAATTTCAGAATCACGAAGACATTTGAGTGATTCATGATGTTTATATCTTTAACCATGTTAAGTACTGTTTAGAGTTTACAAGTCACAGAGAAAATGCCTCTATAATTTCACATAAAACTTCTTATTTGAAGTAATTCTGTCCTTACAGCTGAAATTAGTAACTAGCTAAACGGTTTTCATTATAAACATCACAGTATTCCTTTTGGACTTTGGTTCCATTCAATTCATACACAATGAATTTTCACTATGCCAATTTTTTTTTTTCTCTTTTGCCTTTTACCCACTGTAGTTACAAACTTACAAGCATGGACGAAAGGCATAAATCAATATTCATACTCACAAGTCATTTGCACAATGAAAATTTTTCGTTATTCATGAACTGTATAAACGTTTGCAGCTTAGCATGTCTTCTCTATATTGGAAAATATGGAGAAAAAAAGAAAGGGGAAGAATTAGAAAAATCCGATGACATGTATTGTCATTACTTTTTCTCCTCCTGTTTCTCTTCTTTTTTCTCTTCCTTATTTTCATCTTTCTTTTCTTCCTTTTTCTCTTCCTTGGCAGGTCCAACTGATACTATATCTACCTTCCCTACTTTCTTCAGCTTCTTCACTACTGCCACTGTATCCATTTCACCAATCACTGTTAACTTCTGCTCCTTCACGTCTGCAGCGATTGAATCAACCCCTGTTGATCAAAGTACCAACAGTTAAACAGGTAGATCTTAAGTTGTATTCCATTAAATTAAATTGTATCCAAGGCAGCAATTTTTTTTTAAAGAACAAGAAAATATGAGTAAATAAAGACCCACCATAGATATCTGCAGCTGCTTCTATTGCTTTCTTCTTTGTCTTTTCATCTATCATAGTAAGGACCTTTAACACCACCTTCTGCTATGGATCCAATGAAGGACAGCACATGCAGACAGAGACAGAAGATGATACAGAAAATGGTAAGCAGAAATTTGAATCGAATAATTCTAAATTGAATCATACATATACATAGAACCAAACAAGCATCAAATATTGCCATTTGCTATATGTGTATATGGGATATTAACAAGGGGAAAAAAAGTTCTGCAGAAAATGGAATATAAAGATGAGTACCTGAGCCATTCTGAGCAGGAAGAAGGGTGTGAAAATAAGGAAGAGGAGAATGAAAGCTAGGGAACTTGTGGCCTTTGTAACATAAGGTAAGATGTGCGGTTTTGGATTTCTCTTTTATTTGTGGGCGTGCCTTTGTGGGTTACATCCAAAAGATGGACACTTCAAAATGCAAATTTCTGGCCAGCATGGCGCAACTCAATAGCACACATAGGACAAACTTTTGGCATGATGATGCCATGTTATGTGCTTCTTTTATTTCTTTTTCTCACCTTCTTGTTATCTTTTCCTACCTAAGGAAAACGAAATTTGATCACGTCAGGGAATATAGATTAACAATATGTTAAAACACTAGAAAATGTTTTTCTAAGCTAGACTTTGATTAAATTAGTTTTCATTCAAAGCAAGCACGTTTATTTAAATGTAGACTTGTAGTAAGATAAATATAGTAGTAATATAGTATTCAAATGCATGCTAATATATTATTTGAAATTATGAGTTTTTTTTACACAAATGCCAAGGAGGCACCAACCGAAAGTTTCTTCATCAGGACTAATAATTCAAGCATAGAAAACTAACATGAAGAGAAGCAAGTCACTTCGAAGAGACATCCAAATGGCTTACATGTATATAATATTATTCCATGATTGTCTGTTATACAAAATACATTCACCAAACTATTCTGTTTTGTTGTCACGGAACCTTTGGAAAGGAAGGATGACTAGAAGTCTAGAACTTATTCAAACATTACAATAAAAGAAAAACAAGGTAGGATCCTAAAAGAACAAAACTTTAACTCATCACTATTTTATTTCCCTTCTGCAGAAATAGATTATATATAAGAATGATATAAAAAATCCACAAAACAAGGCAGGTGCATCTTGTTTTTTCTACAAAACTCACACCATTCATTAGTAAATGACAATCATTTAGAAATTCCAAATAAAAACATTCCCATATTCCATTGGTTGAAGAAAAAAAATTGAAGGATTAAGATAGTAAAGTCATATTAAAATTGTATGCAGACAGCCAGAGTTAATTTCAATTGAGTATCAGCTACCCTCAGCTATGCAAGCAGAAAGATCATAGTGGGATTCAATTCCAGTGGTTCAAAATTAAAGTTACAGTTAGTAGGTCATGTGGGCTAGACCAACTATTGGAAAGCACTATTTCTTTCTTTCTTTTTTTCCATCAATAATAATACTTTGGCATCTTCCTCTCATCTCTTTTATGATTTTTTCTTTTTTTTTCTTCTTTTTCTTTCTATCAGTTTATCCATCACATTTTTCTTTTCCCCCTCTTTTCTACACTTCTTGCATGCCTCATAGTCATAACTCATAAGAGGTGTGAGAATATAATCACTCTTATTTTTATTTCTTTTAAAAAAATATTTATTAGAGAATATATATGTTGAAATAGAAGACTGTGCTCTCCCCGACATGGATGCAACAATACAAGATCTCAATTAAATGTAAGGAAGGAAAGTTTAGAATATCTCTACCCACGTTGTCAGAAACCAGCTGGAGACATGTGAGTTTACTGTAGTTTAATATAGTGATGGTTTACTGTAGCACTGGAAACAAATACAGTGATGGTTTATATTCTGAATTTCTTACTGTATTGTTGGACAAATAAATAGTGAGCTTTTTTAATTCTATTTCTTTTAGTGTTTTTGGGAAAAATCATAAAATGTGTTGAAAATTTGTCTGTGACTTATAGTTACAAAATCTCACATTAATTAACAATTTAGCTAAGAAAATAGTATAAATGTGAGTACATTATCGCTTACCTAAATAGTATTTAGAGCCGAGTACATAGATAGTGTTCATGTTTGCGCCGAACACAATATAAATTAGAGAAACGTTGTCTATACAATAAACATGTAAAATCAAGAAAGATAAAGAAATAAAAGAGAAAAAAAGTGAGAAATATGAAATGTGTTATATAAATTATATATTTTTTATTGTATGAATAACTAATCTCTATAAATTATATGTATTATTATGTTATTTTTTCCTTGGCCATAAAATCGTTCGTAAGGTTGTTTGTTCGGATTTTCTTGTGGTCATAAACTTGTTTTAAAGGCTGCATGGTTCATTGAAATCCAATCAATCCAGCGCAACCATTGCAAACTGTGACCCTCCAGTGATTTTAAATAATTTATTGAATTAAATATGAAAACAAATAGGAGTCCAACAATGGGGGTAATTTATATATTTATAAATTCTTGATGATTTAATACATTATTTAGGTCTTCTTTTTTCCAATCTTAATTTTCACGAAAACATATCATTCTCTCCCATGATATTTTAATTAAATGTCTTATTATTTTTAACTATTACCATTGTATTAAAATAGTTTAATACATTGAAAATTTTTATTATGATCAGTCATTTTAATAATATCAGGATACATGATTAAACTATAGAGTGCAAATTTTTACCTGCAAGTCAAATTAAGAAATAAAAGCATGGGTAAAAAGAAAGAAGAAACACATACATATTTGGTGCCTGAATAAGATGAAAGTTAAACAGACCAAAGTCCAAATCCATCTCCCTTTGCAGTAATGAAGAAAGTCTAAATGATCCATTATACAAAAAGATTAGTGAAGGTAAATTCATTTGTTGGGATTTTGAGCCCCTAACATATGCCTTAATCGGGGGTGGAACCTGTGTCCTTTCTCTGTTTTCCACACAATGGCAGCTTCTTCATTTGCTTAATCTCTCCAAATCACCATTTCCTTTTGTTCTGATATGCAACTTTCTTGCCTGCTGTCATTTAAAAACAACTTTTATGTGTTTTATTACCTATTCATTTGTCATCATTTAATGTTGCATATATAGCATACCTGTGATTATATTAATTGTGCTATAGTATTCTACTATTCTTCAATCAGGCTTGATGATTGTGATATATGTGGTAGATTACACTAAAAGCAAAAGCACCCTTCACCATATATGGCTTCAACTCCTTCAAATCTCAATACATAGAACACAATCACTTGGGATTTGAAGGATGGTTATTCTGAATATGTCTTTCCTATTGCTGTATTGCTTGTGATATGCATAGGCTTGAGAAAAAGTTCATTGAGCTCCGTAATCTTAAGCCCTGGAATGAGTAAATTTGTGCTTTTATTCTGCAATATGGGCTTATATATGGAGAATGTTGTTCTGGCCACTTGATTTCTATGTTTGAAAACACAATTTTAAGAGAAATTCAAGTTAACAAGGCCTTAGTTATATCTGCAACTCAAGGTCTGAGAATATTTTTTTTAATATTCTTTTTTTGATGCAGTGAACTAGTCATATCTTTGATGAAATTTCTCATTTTAAGAACAATTGATTCATTCAAATAGTACATAATAAATATAATTCTGATTTCTGAGACATCTGACTAGTCATTTGCTATTAGCTATCCTATTAAAGCAAATCAAAAGCTGTTTTCTTGAATGAGAGAAATAAGATCTTTTCAAGTATTCTTGCTTCCCCTGTTGGTTTCTTCTTGTGAAATATACTATAAAGTGTATGGAAACACAACTTTGAAAGCACCTAATTATAGTGCCATACAATGTGACGATCACATGGGAAGAACATGAGTCAATAGTAATGGTTCTTTTCAGAGAACTTGCATTAACTTTTCGTCGAGGAGTAAAATTAAGTTGAGAAGGAGGAGTCAGGCCTCTAAAGGTTATAAGAAAGCATTTGAAACCAAAAGTGACAATCAAATGCATTAACTTGATAAAAAACATATTATGTTTGAATATTTTTGGAATATCTGATGTAGCAACAATTGATATTGAAAGCATAATTAAGTTGCCTCACATAATCTCACAGCAAATCTTAAAATATTCATAAATAGAAAATCCAAACATCAAATTGTCAACTAAAGCAAAACAGATTACATGCAAGAAAGCAAATACAAGAGTGGCATAAGCCTTATTCTAATATGAAATGAAACACTTAGAAAAAGATGAACACAGAAAAGAAACACAATCACCCTTGGACACGGTTTCTCATCATCCGCTTCTTTAGCTTTGCAACTTTTATTGCAACTGCAACATAAATCTCATCAGCTACATCTTCCACCCATCTGAAGTAAGCATGCCTCCAATTCTTCTTCAAAAGTAAAGTGCCAATAACTCCCCAGAAACCAGTTGCAAAGCCAACTGCTATGACAAAGTAGAACCATATTTTTTCTTCACTGTCTTTCTTGCCATCTTTATCTTCATCACCTTTGCTTTCAGGAGCTTCATGCAAGATGTCGCCAGGACATTTATTTGGAAGTGGAGACCCACAAAGATTCGGGTTGTCAGCATAAATAGATGGGTCGTCCAGAGTTAAAAATTGATTATCTTTAGGAATTGGCCCTGAAAGGTTATTGTGTGACAAGTTTAAATGCCCGAGTGAAGTTAAAGCAGTCATGCTTTTTGGAATTGTGCCTGAAAGTTGGTTATGAGACAAGTCTAAGGATTCCATTGATTTCATATCCCCTATCATCTTAGGGATCTCTCCTTTCAAATGATTGTTTGATAAATTCAAACCATGCAATCCATTGAGCCAAGTTATTCCATTGGGAATGCATCCAACCAAATTGTTTTCTGACAAGTCCATGTTGACTAAAAGCTCTAAGATTTTGATGTATTCGCGTTCAATTCCTTTCATAACTTCTTTGACTTCCTCATCAGACCAAACAACTGGAGCCTTAGGAGCCTCTGCAATTACAGCAATTGCAGGAGGCGGAGCTTCTGGTGACTTTTCTAGAGTCATTCCTGTAAGATTGCCCATGCACCAAGGTATTGAACCTTCTAAAATGTTACAAGAAAGGTCCAAAATTTTCAATGATGTGAGTTGGCATAGTGTTAAAGGAATGGTACCTCTCAACATGTTTTTCCGTAGTCTAAGAATTTGTAATGAAGGAAAGGTGTTTGAGGTCCATGATGGTATACTCCCAGAAAATTTATTCTCACCAAGATCCAAAATCAACAATTGCTTCAAATTTGTGAAAGATGCTGCTGGAAGCTCTCCTTGAAGACTATTATTGTTCAAATGCAACCACATTAATGAGGAAAGATTCACAAATGATCCTGGAAACACACCGGATAGTTTGTTGGATGACAAATTTATTTCATTCCATCCTTGATTATCCTTCCAACAATTTGGAATTTCACCAGATAAGTTGTTCTTTGAAAGATCGATGCTCCACAACTCAGTAATTTGGCACAGAGAGATTGGTATTGAACCATTTAAGAGGTTGTTTCCAAGAAACAAGTCCCCCAAACTGGGCATTACGTAGCCGATATTTTTTGGAAGTGAACCACTGATTTGGTTATTGGAGAGATCCAAATACCACATATTGGGCATAATTGAAGACCATCCATTTCCTATAGACATCATTCCATCCAACTTGTTTGAAGAAAGATCTAAGTAACTTAGATTAATAAGTTGACTGAGACTTTGAGGAATTGAGCCATTAAAAGAATTGTTTGAAAGATCAAGAGAATCTAAATTTACAAGTTTCTCTAGAGTTTGAGGAATAAAACCATAAAATTTATTAGAAGAAAGATCTAGGGAAGTTAAATTGACAAGTTGAGTAAGACTTTTCAGAAAAGGGCCATTAAAAGAATTGCTTGAAAGATCAAGATATTTTATATTTAAAAATTTTCCTAGAGTTTGAGGAATAAAACCATAAAATTTATTAGAAGAAAGATCTAGGTAAGGTAAATTGACAAGTTGAGTAAGACTTTCAGGAAAGGGTTCATTAAAAGAATTTTTTGAAAGATCAAGATATTTTAGATTTACAAGTTTCCCTAGAGTTTGAGGGATAAAACCATAAAATTTATTAGAAGAAAGATCTAAGTGAGTTAAATTGACAAGTTGCCCAATATTATTTGGAATGGCCCCATCCAGCTCATTGTTGGATAAATCTAGGTAATTCAACTTTGATAGTTTTCCTAGAGATGAGGGAATGAGTCCATGGAAGAAATTTGAACTAAAATAAAGTACCTCCAAATTTTCAAGTTGCCCCAACCAACTTGGTAAGTGATCGCTAAATTCATTATCAGCTAAATCCAGCTCCTCCAAATCATATTTAATGCATCCAGACAATTCAGATTGTCCCATTAGTTCTCCTTGAATCTTGTTTCCTGATAAATGTAGGCTTTTTAAGTGGCACGTGTTTCTTATCATTGATGATAGAGAACATTCCATAAGAGTGAGTTCATTCCATCTAAGATCAAGGTCGACAAGGCTCTTTAACTCAGCAAACCATGATGGGATTGAAGTGAACTTGTTCCAAGAAAGGTCAAGGTATTCAATGGAAGTCATGTTTCTGAGAGCTTCAGGAATTGGACCTTGAAGCCCATTGTTTGAAAGACCAAGATTCACAATCTTTAAGTTACCGAACCATGATGGAATTGAATCAAGATGGTTTTCATAAAGATAAAGATCCACAAGTGATGACATGTTTCTGAAAGCCTCAGGAATTGCACCACGAAGTCCTGTATATGAAAGATCAAGAATGGAGAGTTTTTGAAAGTTACTGAACCAGGATGGAATTGATGAAATGAAAAAGTTGTAACACAGGTCGAGGAATTCAATGGAAGATAAGTTTTTCAAAGCATGAGGAATTGGACCATGAATCCCATTCCCTGAGAGGTCAAGAGAGGCAAGGGATGTCATGTTTCGGAAAGCATTGTGAGGAACAATATTGAGTGAAATTTCCTGCAAGTAAAGACGTGACAAGGAAGGAAGCATGTTGAGTACCTGGAACAAATTGCGTGTGCCCGTGAGGTTCACATAACTCATGTCAAGGTGTTCCAGTGACTCAAGTTTAGAGATCCAACTCATGTCGTCATTGCTTTCTGAGTCAAAGGAATAGGAATAGCCACTGAGATCAAGAAAGTGCAGGTTCTTGAGATTTCCGATACTGCTGGGAATCTTCCCGCCAAAACCAGCTTCAGAGAGAGAAAGATACCTCAGGCGTCCCATAGAACCGATGAACGTTGGTATTGGACTGTACTTGAAATCATTTCCGGTCAAATCCAAATAAGTCAAGTATTCCAACTTCAACAAAGATGGATTCACATTTGGAGCTTGTAAACAAAGGTATTCTCCCCAAAAGAAGAAACTGGGATGGTACTCATCACACTCTTCCGGTTCCACAAATTCTGTTTCTCGCTCCCATGCATCAGATGGCGGGTAACAAGGGTTCCTGAGATCAAGCTTGACAACATGTCCAGTAACATTGTCACAGCCAATGCCTTTCCATTGACAACAATCAATACCTTCAGTCCATGAGGAAAGCCTTTTTGATGGATCTTTCTGGAAAGATGCTTTGAACTCGAGAAGGGCTTGCCTCTCTCGTTCTATGCAAGGGACGCCACTTGAATTTGCACACAAGCATATTTGTGCAATTTCAACCAACAGCAGGAAAGGGACTAAAGAAATAGATGAATATCTTCCCATGTTTAATTCAAAGGAAACAAACTTACTGATTAGAAGAATGGAATTGGATGTTTTCTGGGTGATGTCTTTCACTTCATTCACACAACTTATTTATAGATTAGATAGATAGATAGATTCTATGCATTAATTATCACTTGTATGAATTACGTAGATGAATTTCGTCGAAGCCTCCAACTGGAATCAAATGTCAAGTCAAGCTTTAGAGATTAATTAACCTTTTGAATGTTCAACAAAATTAATAATGACATGACACAATAATGTGAATCAGTGACCCCTGGATTTTTTAACTCTACTTTTCATTTCACCATCCATTATTTTTTTTCCACAAAACACCCCAAAATAAAAGATCAATCAAGCATAAATGTAAGTATATAGTTAACCTACGAAAAGCATAACAGTAATAGTTGTAGTTGATGATTTTCTTTATTAAATTTCAATATCATATTGAAATTTAATCCAAAATAGTGTGGGAATACTGGAAAAAAAACGGGTATGTATGTTGTTTCCTTTCATTTATTTCTTTTACAAATCCAAAATACGCATAAATATATATATATATATATATATATATTGTTTTATTTTTTAAGAGGGATTCACATGTATAATTGTATACAAGGAATTAATTAATTAACTAGATTTAGGACCCGCGCATTGCGGGTGGGTAAATAAATGTATAATATTATCTCAAGGTTAAAAGGTTTGATATTAAGTGCATCAATTATAACACTGTAGTTAATATTATTGAATGTGTGAAGTCTTTTGATGATATGAAGAATATGTGAAATTTGTTAGGAAGTATTTTTAGATAAATTAAGGATCATATTATGGTTAGATAGTTTGTAATATAATTATTTATTTTATCCTTTAAGATAATTCTTATAGTGAATGTTAGAAAAAGATAAGGGTGTGATAATTGATTATTTTTGTTAGAATATTTATGATTAAGAACCGATTCTTGTTAAGCCTTTGACTGATTTAGAGGTTTAATTTGGTGGAATTACTTTTAATTTTCTAATTGTATGCATTTTCCTTTCGTAAGATATTTTTATAATTTAAAAGAATTTTTTAAAAGTTACTATATATATGTCAAGAAGTTATCTATGTAAATGAGGAATTATTAGAATTATTACATGGTGGCTCTTATGCATTGTGCTAAATATTCTACATGCAAACAAATAAAATTTTCATCAAGTGATGTTTTTTATTAGTTTTTTAAAAAATAGTAAAGATAATTATTATTAAATTGATTTTGTAATTTTTTATTTATATATTTAACTATATTTATATTTATTTGAGAAAAAGTGGGGAGTGATAAATGTCATTTGATATGTTTTCAAGTTTAATAGATTATTAAATTTGTATTCAATTTACAATTTTGTTTTTATGTTTAAATGATAATAAAGATATGAGATTGTATTGAATTTGGTGTTATATTTTTATTATTGAATTATAATTAAGACACTAAATTATATTTATGTTATCAATATTTGTAGAGAATATAATAAATACCAAATTGTGTTGAATATTCTATATGCAAACAAAACAAATTTTCATCAAGTAATTATATATGTTTTTTTTATTTTTTTAAAAAAATAGTAATATTTATTATTAAATTGATTTAGTAAATTGTATTTTTTATATATTTATTCATATTTATATTTATTCAAGAAAATGTTATGAAAAATAAATGCTTGTTTGATATGTTATCTTGTTTAATAGAGTTTATTAAATTTATATTCAATTTAAAATTTTATTTATATGATTGGATGATAATTAAAACATTAATTAGCTTGTATTAAACTTTTTGTTATATTTTTATTATTGAATTAAAATTAAGACACTAAATTGTATTTATGTGTCAATTATGATATCGTTAATGGTAAAGAATATAATAAATAGTAAATAAAAAATATTATATATGGAATCATGTGGGAAGTTAATAACTCAACAAAAAAGCTAGCTAACCTGACAAAATCAAGGACAAATAAATGAGTGACATGTCAATAACACATCCCGTGTTTTGTGTGTGTAGAGAAAGGAAAAAAAATAATAAAGAAAAAAATGATGAGAATGCAATTTAAATTTTTAAAATGAGGATGAATTCTTTATTAAAAAGAAGCAAAAATACACAGGAAAAAATATGTTTGGAAAACTTTGATAGTCGATAAAAATGCAAGAAACTTCTTTTTTTCCATAGATAAGTTTGTTTACAAAATTTCATTTGTACCATATAATATTTTTTTAAAAAAAATATGAAAATATTTTGTCATTTGAAATCATTGAAATTTTCATCATGTGTCTTATGCCATATATGACAATTACTTCCATATACAATAACGTTTGATGGTAAAAAAAGTTGGGTGGATTTGAATAGGAAGAGACATACATGGGCTAGCAAATAAAAATGATTAGATAATTAAATACAGATCAATAAAAATTGAAGAAAGAAGGCTGAACGAACACAATTGATAATCATCATGGTAAGAAGATACATGAGATAAAAAGATGGATACATGACAAAAGTAATTGATCCATTACTTAATTATATTTTTAACATTATTATATAATAATCATCATTATTTGTTATGATTTTTTATTTATTTAGTGATATTTGGTATAGTCAACATGAAATTGTTAACCTTGGGCCTATTGGGGTTGAGTTTGTTGGCATTAATGAGCAAAGAATAAGAGAACAACTTAAAAGAGAAATGAAAAATAATAGTTTCAATTAGTTGCTATAATATCGCTAATGCACTGCAAGAATTTAGTGTTGCAGTCGTTCACTAATTTATTAAATATTTGATTAATTAGACGTTAAAACCAGTAACTAATATGAGTTAATAAGAGATTTTGTAGACAAAGGGTGAGAATGTGAAAGGTTTATTGCCTAGTGCGTGAAGTGAGTAAATTGGAAGAGTCATAGAATGGAGGCTGAACATAGAAGAGTGACAAGTGATGCGAGTTAGCTTTAATATATATAATAGATTAAAGAAGACTCATGCAGCTGGCATATGCTCTTAAATTTAATCGAGTAGTATGTATTTAGTTTGCCCTGAAATCACTTTTAAATATGGACCCGGTCAAATACTAATAAAAATAGTGTTAATTTTAGGATAAACCAAATACATTACAAATTAAATTGATGAACAAAATAACTAAGTAACGTTAGTTGGAATCCACGCGTGATTTTTCGGTAAAACACACAATACAATACACACCGATGGTTTCTCCATCCATAGAAATTTCTGCGTTATGGTCATTGTAAGGACATGAAATAGACGTATAATTGCGTGCTTCTTGCTCTTGGATTATGAATGTTGTCATTATCATCAGATAGCTAGCCGAAGAAAATTGAATTATTGGGTCAAGGGTCTTGCACCAACTTACAAGGAGGGTTCAGTTTATTATCGAATCAAATGAAACTAGAGTTCTAAACTTTTCGAACCATTTTTTAATGCATTCACTTATATATATATATATATATATATATATATATATATATGAGGAGGGTTATAATTACACCGGTGTAAGTTACACTAAGTATTACACCGCTAATAACTACAAATCGAATATGTTTTTTAGTAATCCAACCGTTGAATTATGTTTGTTCATCATCATGATTATATGTGTCAAATTTCATAAAATTTTGACACTAATAACTTGGTAATCAAATGGTTGGATTTTTCATATCAAATGTTTATATAACGTTAATCTTGAGACATCTCAATGACATATTAAATAATTTCGGATTAATGTAAAATTTTATATGTATGATTTATATGATAGTAACTTTCAATCCAACAGTGGATTATTTAATACAATGATCTGTTAAAAAATTATTTAGCGATGTAACACTTGGTGTAACTTACACCGGTGTAATTATAACCCTCCTCTATATATATATATGAGGAGGGTTATAATTACACCAATGTAAGTTACATCAAGTATTACACCGCTAATAACTACAAATCAAATATGTTTTTTAGTAATCCAACCGTTGAATTATGTTTGTTCATCATCATGATTATATGTGCCAAATTTCGTAAAATTTTGACACTAATAACTTGATAATCAAATGGTTGGATTTTTCACATGTTTCAAATGTATATATAACGTTAATCTTGAGACATCTCAATGACATATCAAATAATTTCGGATTAATGTAAAATTTTATATGTATGATCTATATGATAGTAACTTTCAATCCAACGGTGGATTATTTAATACAATGATCCGTTAAAAAATTATTTAGCGGTGTAACACCTGGTGTAACTTACATTGGTGTAATTATAACCCTCCTATATATATATATATAGGGTGGGGATAACTTACTCCGGGAGTAAGTGTGGGTAAAGTTACTCCGCTTAATAACTTTTTATCAACATTGAATTTTATCAATCCAACCGTCATATTAACAGTGTTCATTGAGTAGATCAAGCCTACAAAATTTTATAAAATTTAAAAATCATTTGATGTTTCATCAAATCACTTCAATTTAGCGGGCAATATACTTTTTAAAATATAAGTAAATGTTCACTCTAAAATTACATACCTATGAATGTCCAATTAATCTAAAATTTGATGTGCATAATCATCATATTAATATCAAATTAATCAACGGTTAGATTTGTTAAATTCACATTCTATAAGAAGTTATTAAGCGGAGTAACTTACCCAGACTTACTCCTGGAGTAAGTTGATCCCCACCCATATATATATATTCCTTCTCGTTTTCTCTCCACCTTTATTGAATTGGTAGCAAAGAGGTAGGAGAGAAATAGGGAGGGGGAGAGAGAAGTGGGAGAGAAGTTCTCTTGTTTGGTAGAAGGGAGAAGTAGGGAAGAAATGTCAAAAAGTTGTGGGTCCCACCAATTTTTATTTCTCTCCAAATTTGTAGAGAGATAGAAGAGAAATGCATTACTCTCTTAAATATCACATATTTCTTGTTATAAAAAAAGATTCTGCAAAACTCTATTATTCTCACTAAAGAATGATGGAAGATGAACACAGAGAAGAGAATTATGGGAGTAAAGTAGCTTCACATTGATTGATTAGAAAAGACACTGTTACAAGCCTTACATAGGTATTACAAACAGAACAAAACTACTAACCAAAAACAGCTGTTCTGTTATAAGACATAACAGAATAATTACCCTCTACTAACTTCCTAAAAGCCATAAAGTCCCAAAGCCACTGCTAACAATTCTCTTCTATTTCACACTCATTTCTCTCACACCAAACAACTTAAAAATATATTTCTCTTTCATTTCACACATATTTCTCTCACACCAAACAACCTAAAAATCCTCTCGGTCTCTTCTCTATTTCTCTCTTTTCCTATTTTTCCCTTCCCTATATTTTTCTCTTCTCTATTTCTCTAATACTACCAAACAAAGCATCAATGTTCTATTGGAGTGAAGAATGTCATCCATATAGTTTATACTTTAGTATGTGTTTGGATGAATAATTTTAAAATTTTCAAAATTGTGATAGGGAATGTTGAGTGAATTATAAGTATGAGATGAATTATAAATGATAATTTAAAAAGTTAAACATAACATATATAGAAATGTTGAAATTCTTTTTTAATATGTGTTATATTTGAAATTTCTCCTATTAATATATCATAAAAATCATTTTTATTTGTCATTTTAAATTCTCTCTTTTACTATATATTTTAACACATAAAATTTAGTAATTTTAAATTACTTTATTCAAACCCAAGGTTATAGTATATATGGCTGTTTGCTGTGATCTTTCAAGTGTGGCCTTTATTTTATTTGAGTTTTTTTAACTATTAATTGATCCATTACTTATTTTAATTATTGTGCTCATCCCTTTAGCCTTTCGATATTTGAAGTGCCATCATTTTCATTTGTACATTATTCGTTATGGACTTATGGTCATTATAGTGACATGAAATAGACGTATAATTGCGTGTTTTTTGGATTCTGATTGTTGGCACTATCTGCAGGTAGCTGCAGAAAATTGAATTATTGGATCAAGGGTAGTCTTGCACCAACTTACAAGGATCGAGGGTTCAGTTTATTATCAAATGAGACTAGAGTTCTAAACTTTTCAAACATTTTTTTTATACAATATACATTCACGTTATATTTTTATTTTATATTTCTCATTACAAATTTCTTTATACTTCCTAGACTGAGATTGTTGGAAGAGTTCTTGGGTTTGATCCCCACTAAACACATTCTTCGGGAGGGGTGAGGAGTCTGCCAGAATAGAATTGTCCCTATTAATAGGGGATACATATGGTTTACACACAAAAAAAAATACTTCCTATTACACTCATTTAAAATATAAGTGAATATAATATATCCCAAATAAGTGTCAAACTTTCATTATACATAAGTTATAATTTATTAACATACTACTATTAAAAAATAATTTAACAGGCTATATATATATGGGTGGGGATCAACTTACTCCAGGAGTAACTCTGGGCAAACTTACTCCGCTTAATAGCTTCTTATAGAATGTGAATTTCATCAATCCAACCGTCATATTAACAGCTTTCATTAAATAGATCAAGACTACAAAATTTCATAAAATTTTAAAATAATTTGATGTTTCATCAAATCATTTTAATTGAACGTGCAATATACTTTTTAAAATATAAGTAAATGTTTACTCTAAAATTACATACCTAAAATTACATAAACTATTATATTACTTACCGTGTGGATCAGATGGTATAGTGGTTTCGAGTTCGAATATTGAGTATATAGTTGTCTTGAAAAACTATTATATTACTTACATGTTATAAGTTGACAAAGAAGGATCATCTAATATTGAAACAAAAGAGATTTTGGGAGACTTAGATGAGTGAAAGAAATTATATTATATTTTATTTATTTTTAGTGTTTCTTTAATAAATTAATCGTAACAAAAATCTTTATATATGTGAAAATTACAGTCGCATATTATGATTTAGACACGGGAATGTAATGACAGCCATGAGTCGTTGCTAGTAGCAACGGTCCAGTCGTCGCTACAACATTAAATATGCAGTTCATTGCAATTAATACTTAGTGATGGCCCATCGCTACGTAGCGACGGTAGCGACGGCCGGGTGGGTCGTCGCTACACTTAAAAAATATTTTTTTTTGAAAATATTAAAATTAAGTGTAGCGACAGCATGACCGTCGCTACATTATAATTAAAATTAAAATTTGGCGCGGTAAAGCAATTTTTAACGTATCGACGGCCTTAGCGACGGTCAGTTTGTCGCTACATTAATTCTAATACGCGTAAAAACCTTTTCCCCTCCCCTATTCTTCCTCCACATTCCTCCTCCTCCCTCTCTTTTCCTCCTCTTCGTTAATCAATGTTTCTCTCCCTCTCTCTCTCTCATTTTCAAAATTTCACTGATTAAACACTCCCCCTCCTTCATAGGTTCGTTTTGAACCGATCCAAACCTGAAATAGTTGCCCGTAGGTTCCTTTGCACCTCCTTCTCTCTTTCTTCTCCGGCGTTGCAACCAGTAAGTTTTACAGTTTTAATTAGTTTATTAGTTTTATTAGTTTATTAATGTGATATAGGTATTAGTTTATTAGTTTTAAACATTTCTTTAGTAGGTATGTTGTTTATTAGTTTTATTAGTTTATTAGTTTATTAATAATCAATAGTTTATTAGTTTATTAATGTGATATATTTATAGGTATGCTATTTAATATAATTCACTACATGAAATAATTTATATAGATTAGAAGTAATTAATAATTAGTAAATAGCAATTATTTAATTTATATAGATTAGAATTATTAATTTATATAATTACGATTAGTAATTATAATTTATATAGTTATTTAATTTATATAATGTATATAGTTTATAGGTATGTTATTTAATATTTAATTTAAACTTATTAAAATTAGGAAAAAATGTCTCATGTGTGTGGTAGAAGTGGACAAAATGTCCCACTTATTAGAGGGAGGTCCATCCCTCTGGACGAGCTGCCTACCCTGATCAGTTGCGGGATCTACCATCGACTTTGGCGCCTGCGATGGCCTATGACCAGTCTTCTTCTCCCTCCCCTAAAGCTACTGGTATACTTGCTACATCTGACCTGCCGCCATTTGATGGAATGAGGTTCATCCCGACACTGGGATATCATGAGATCCCTACTATTAGATTTTTGGACTTGGGCCTAACTCAACCACAAAAGCTAGCTTATAGGGTGAGGATTGCCCAAGACTTATATACTTTAACCTGGTCTTATCACTAGTCAATGTGGGACTCTTCAACACACCCCCTCACGCCCAGGGCTGTATATTTGAAGCGTAGACATCTACGGGTGGGGGCCCAATAACAACGAATGATAGGCTCTGATAACATATTAGATTTTTGGACCTGGGCCTAACTCAACCCCAAAAGCTAGCTTATAGGGTGAGGATTGCTCAAGGCTTATATACTTTAACCTGGCCTTATCAATAGTCAATGTGAGACTCTCCAACACCTACAGTGGTGGAGGAGGAGCTTCCATGTACTTCTCGTATCCCAAATATAGATTATCAAAGTTTTAATATTTCTAAAGAAGAGTAATAATTTTTTTCACACTTCCTTATTTTACACCTCATTTCACACCTCAATTTTCTTTCTATCTCATTTCTCCTTTCCTATCACATCAATTATCATTAACATAATTTTGTAATAATCAAATTCAATTTTAAAATTCAATTTTTTTATATATTTCATAGAAACAACTATACAGTGTATATAGGGGATACTTGTAAACTTAAGTACAAAACTAAAGAAAAACAACAAAAAAAAATGAATGTGAAAAATAATACATGACAAAAACTAACATTACAATAATTATTAATTAATTATCTTTTCATTTTTATTTTATTTTATTTGTACTAAAATAAAAATATTTTTTTCCAAACAAATTAATTTAAAGATATACTTTAATTGAAATTATATTTTAATAAAAATATTTTTATTTTAAAATTCAAAGAGAATATTAGAAATAAATGTTCAATAAATACATAGGAACAAATTATTACTAAAACAAATTTTTATTTGTTAAATCAATTTGTTAAAGAAACTATTACTAAAGTAATTTTTGTTTATTTTACACTTCCTTTAACACTTTAATTTTCTTTTCATTTCCTATCACATTTTCACTTTCTTTCTCGTTATTTTTTTCTTTCTATTTTTGTACTCCTTACACTTCCCATTCTCATCAACCTACCTTCTATACTTCTTATAGGTTAGATATCATCTATACATCATATAGGCTAGAATTAGATCTCTTAACTTTACTACTTATAGGAATAAAAAAAATTAACCCCCAATGAATAGTTAAAAAAATCTAGCCAATTGTAATATTATAGATAGATAGATATGTTGCTCTTCTGTTATAAATAATGATTTGTTATCAATCCTAGGCAGTATCCCTCTGATGTGCCACATTATGCTGTTTAAATAGAAAAGATAAAGGGCAGAACAATAATCCAAGTTAATATTTCATCTTTTCTACTGTGAATTGTTTCCAGAATTCATTATTAATCACATAACATAATTCACCATCCTTTTTCCCTAATGCCCAGTAGACATGAAACATTATAGTATGATAAAATGGTTGAGATCAACACTCAAGTTTAACCTAAACATTCCTCTGGTTCCAATGCCATGATCCTATCCTTTCCTTACAACCAAATTAAATAATTCCTTTTACTAATCAACTTAAGTTCATTGAATTTTAGAAACATTTACACTACAAAATATATGCTTTTTTGGTTCATTAATCACCGCTCTGATCAATCAGAGCCCTAACAGCTTGGACCAGCTTCATCATGATTCTTACAACAAAACCCACTATCACTGTGATGCTTATCAGAGTGATGTGGTGTGTCATCTTCATCACTATCATCTTCATCAAAGGGCTTCTGTTTATGAAAGATACAGCACTTCTTGGAACTCTTCTTCTGCATGAACTCATTGTCTACAGTGCCCTCTTTCCACGTGACCTTCTTCTTCTTGCGATTGAGGGGGAGGAAAAGGACTTCGGGTTGCTGTTGTTCGTGCTGAGATGAAGAGGATGATGGATCAGAGTTTTCAATTGTTATGGTGGTGGTGGCAGTGATTGAAGGGGAAGACAAGGCTACTGGCCTGGTGGTGCCAGTGCGTCTGTCCATGGTTGCCAAAATAGAACTATGTTTTTTTACAGTTCAAGAGATGGAAGAGACAAGTATGGTGCGTTTATGGGATCTTGATTGAGTAATTTCGTAGGTTGCTGTGTCCTCTTTTACTCCCCTTGAATCCAATTTCAAGAATGAAATCTAAACAATATCAGTGCTTAATAACCAATGTTAGGTTTGACAAACTCATATAAAGCTCATGTATGGTGTGAGATTTTTGTTAGATTCAAGTGTAATATATGTGATCAAACGGCATTTATAAATACTCTATCAACAAAACTGCATTCATAAATATAATAATAATGAAGAGAAACGTCTTGAGTGGATGCAAAATCTGTTTCTGAATGTGCATAAGAACCTAATGATATGCAAAACAAACGACAATAAATATAATAGTAACTTATTAAGCAAGAATCAGAACTGAATATGCACAAACATGTGAACAAATACAACTGCATGGGGAAAAAAATAGTACAAAACAGGAGCATAAGGCATCATCATTCAGATCGACTAGTCAGCAACTTAATAAGATCACTGAAAGGGGACAGCAAACATAGTTAAAGGATCAAATTTACATCCATACAAAGGAAACTCCATATGCACATCCAACCTTTATCCATAAATACTTTTTACATTCATCAAGGGAAATAGGAAATTATCAGCCAACAGATAGTACCCACTTCAACCTTAACTTATAGGGTTATCACCCATAACTTATGAATGATCACACACTCACTCTGTGAGAGTAACTACCTCTTATTTGTGGATAGTTCATCAAATAAAACCTGAATAAGAACCCATATTTCCTACATCCAATCAAGTTCAATTAAAAAGAAAGCATCTTACATTAAATACCTAAGAGCTTACAAATCAAATGCCCACCTACATCCATATAAGTTCAATTAAAAAGAAAGCATCTTATATTAAATACCTAAGAGCTTACAAATCAAATGCCCACCGAATAAAACTATGACTTGTCCAAAAAACATATCACAGAAAGCAAGTTAAGGCTAAGACATGAAAGAAACAAAAAAGAATTTCTTACATAAATCAAAGTGTCACAAAAACCGAGGTTTGACTTTGATAATTATATAGGAGAAACATACTAATTTACTTGCAGTACTGATATTTTGCTACTACATGTAAGAGGTAAGTAAAGTACTGTTTGGTTGTTGTCATTGTTACTCATATCATATCTAACCAATTATCTAACTAAATCCCATATAAGCTACCCAAACAAAACATTCTCAGCCTGAACTCAGTCCCCAAAAGGTCAAAACTCCCAACTCAAGTCCTAAACACATTTGACCCAAAAAAGAATAAAAGTTCAGTCTACCTATCACAGGCCTGTTGGGTCCGAATTCACATTTCAGGTAAAATGCATGTTGAATCTTCTACGAAAATCTAGAGCATGTTCAACTAGAAAATGAATTATTATTAAGCCTAACAAAATGTCCAACAATGAAGGCAACTTTAGACAGCCCCTTTGGGTCGTTTACCTTCAGAAAATATTTTCTATTTTCATTTCCTATTTTTTAGTTTTAATTACAAAAGGTATCAGTTTGTTTCTTTCATTCTATTTTCTGTATAAAAGTTTTGTACAAGAAACATAGAAATCAATACAAAGTTGTTTTCACCATTTCCTTACAAAACTTTGAAGACGTGAAATACAATGAAAACAGTGATATTTTTATAACCAAAACTGAAAATTTAAGTAATTAAAACTAAAAGCAGAAAATGAAAAACAGAAGACATTTTCTCAAACAAAACAACCCCCTAGTTTTCCAAAAATTGAAGCCTGATCAACTCATGAAAGTAGTTTTTCTATTTTCTTTGAGAACACAGCATTGTTAAGATGATGAACAAAAGATCAATTTCTCAATGCGAGAAATGACTATCTTCATACCTCGGAAGGGCAATAAAACATAATCCAAATTAAGCCTATAAAAAGATCAAAACAAACAAGCATTAAAAGGGATAACGACAACCTCACAGAATGCACCATCAGACACAAATCTTGTTCAGAAACACTTAAATCTAGTTACATCAAACAACAATCTTCTAAATTCATTTAGCTAGATAAACACAAGGAAAAAGCACTGATAAAGGGAACCCATATCAAAACATAATTTACAATTTCTCCAAATAGATTTCATCAATTTAGTTAATCCAAACTTGAAAGGGGAACAAAAAGCACATATCGAAACCTAAAACTGAAAAAAAAAAAAAACTCCCTCTTTTTTTTGGACAAACCATAGGCAACGCACAGAGATCATTAATCAAAAACCAACTAATAAACATCATGTTAAATCCCCATATTTCAACAACATTCTTGAATAAAAGACCCACAAAATAAAAATGATGTATATAATATACATGACCCCAAACAGATTTCACAGAGAAATTACGTAGAGAATAAACCCAATTCAGCACTTGAAAAATTAATTCAAAAAATCGAATGATGAAATAGGTATGAGACAGGGGAAAACCTTCGAGTCCAAAGGTAGCAGAGATTCAGAGAGAGGTTGGTGTGGCCGTAAGCGTGAGACAGAGAGGAACACTGCGAAGATCGAACCTTGGGAACGAACGGCAGCGTTTTGGTCGATGATCAACGGCGACAGAAAGGAAGAAGAAATGCACTGCCTGTGAAACACATCTTTTTATGGGAAGGAAACAAACAAACCCTCAAAGAGAATCGAGTTCATTTCTTTCTTTTTTTTTTGACGAAAGAATCGAGTTCATTTCTATTTTCCAACAATAAATTATTGTTATTGTGGACTAATTCTAATTTCTAGTAGCATTAGGAGCAGCAAATTAAAATTTTAAGGTATATTAAAATAATAATAAAAATAAAACTTTATTCAAATTATTTTAATATTATTTTAGTTTTTTATTTCGAAATCATTTGTAATAATTTATTTTAAAAATTAATATAAAACTTATTATAAATATTTAAAACTAAATTAATTTAAAATGTTATATTTGAATCCATATAAAATTATGTAGAGTTAACAATGTATCAAATCAATTCAAGAATCAAGTTAAGCTAAAATCAATTCACAGCAGCAAAGAATAAAATGATTTAACAATTTAAAACCATGTTTTGGACAAATTCTGTGAGTGGTCACAAATGTATTTATGTGTCCCATCAGTGTAGAAATAGAAACTCCTCTCACCTCCATTATCTTGATTTGTCTTATAATTATGATATTCACATTGATAATCTCCATTGGATTATCTTATAACCTTGGTGTTGTTGATCTTCACAAGGAAATTAATTGTCTTCACTCAGTGACCATGCTCCTTTTACTTTTAGAGTGTTACACATGGAGGGTTGTCAATTTCAAAACATCTATCTCTTCACTATGCTAATTTTACTTCACTTGAAGTTTTAAACCTTGCTGGCAATGATTTTGTATCTGATGAGTTTCCTAGTTGGTTATTTATCTTATATTGACCTTAGCCAAAACCAGATACATGGCCAACTATCTAAACTATTGACTAACCTTAGAAGCATTAAATCCTTGGTTTTGTCTCAGAATGATCTCAATGGACTGATTCCAGATTAGATATGGAAATTTGAACAACTAGAAGAACTTGATCTTTCTTATAATTCATTTTCCGGTCCAATTCCTACAAGTTTAGGAAATCTATCATCCTTGGTTGTGTTGAATTTAAAGTCAAATAACTTGAATGGAAATCTTCCACACAGTCTTGGGCAACTCTCCAACTTGGAAGTCCTTAAAGTTTCTGACTTCCATGGATTTTGCAAACAATAGATTATCAGGACCAATACCTAACTGCTTACATAACATCACAACCATGCTTTCTGATTCAACTCATCAACTTTTGAAATCAGCATTCGCTTTCAAGTAGTAGCAGGTTTAGAAGCAAATTTTGTTGTTCCTCTGGAGTTGCTTATAAAAGAAAATGAATTACCATATAAGAACATGGTTTATGTTATTGATCTTTCAAGTAACAGTTTATCTGGAACATTGCCTTCAGAGATATTTATGCTCACTAGATTGCAATCCATGAAATTGTCCCATAATCACTTAGTGGGAACAAAACCAAAAGAGGAATTTGTACGTATAGTAAGTTCAAGCTTTCATATATTTACTTATCCTATTGTAGATAGCTCTGTTTTTCTGCTGAATTTGTGTATTGTGGTAAAGTTGTGTTGTTTCTTTATACAAAGATGCTATTGTACCAAATCTTATTTCAGTGTGTAAACAAAAACATAAGTAGGAATAACCATTATTCTCTATCAGCTACCTTTTTTTAATTTAAAAGGAAAATGCCATCAAGACAATAGTTTAACTACAACCTTTAGTTAACATAAGTTATTTATTCATTATATGACTAAAAACTATTATTCAACCAATTACACAATAGTCAATGACTTCTTTTTTAATGTCTCTGAACATTGACCCTTTGCAAATTTAAAAAGCAAAGTCATAAACTCGCAGTGAAGTACAATCACACTTATAGAAGCCAAAGAATGTAATAATGTATACAATAAGCCAAGCCATCTAATATAGTCTGAAATGCATGACAGTGTGTTTTTCTTAGTATCGTATGAAAAGAACTACGGGTTTAGAATGGAGACCATTCGACAAAAACAACCAAAAAGAAAAAAACAAAGGAAAACATAAGTAAAGAAAGAAAAATCAATAGTGCTGCAAAAGCTAGCTGTACGGGAAAAGAATGAAATATGGTTTAACTGGATGACACTTTCAAATTGCTCGTGCTTTTATGATATCAAAGCTCATCTCACTAGGATCTGTTGCTTGCAACTCAACTTGAATGCCATCAAGTTCCCTCTTGAATCTGTCCTTGGAGCTAGCATACACCATCTTTTCTCTCACCTTTGATATATCCGGACACCTAAACAAGAGAGTAAAGATAAATATACAATAGCAAATTTCCTATCAAATATAACCGTGAAGAACTTTTAGAAGATAAAAATAGATTGAATCAAAGAGATTAAGAGTCTGTTTGGGTAGAACTTATGCAGAAATACTTCTAGGTAAAAAAATAACATAAATCAAAGAGGTCAAATGCATTTAACTTCTCCATAAGTTAAAATTAGTTACTTTTGAATAAGTTAAATGAGAGAGCTTTTGGAGTAGGTGGTCTACAAAGACCAATTTTAACTTATGGAGAAGTTAAATGCATTTAACATCTTTGATTCATGTTATTTTTTTCTACCTAGAAGTACTTATGCAGAAGTTTCACCCAAACAAGCTCTAAATGAGTTTAATTTCTCCATAAGTTGAAATTAGTTACTTATTGAGAAGTTAAATGTGAGAGCTTTTGGAGTAGGTAGGCTACAAAGACTAATTTCGAATTTATGGAGAATACAAATGCATTTAACCTCTTTGATTCATTCTATTTTTTTCACTTAGAAATACTTCTGCATAATTTTTATCCAAACTGGCACATGATAGGAAAGATAAAATGTGTGCCTGTGGTAGTAACAGGAGATAGCCCTTTTTTAACTTGATTAGCATTCATTTATAACTAAGCATGCTATATGTCATTAGCATTTCCAGGTATAGCTAATTTTAAGGTTATAAAAGGTTTTCCTATCAGAAAAACATCTTGAGAAGGTTTTTGAGAAAAAAATGATTATTTTTAACCATGAGCAAATTATGATTTTACCATACAGGAACTGAGGAATATCAAATTACCATGCAATGAAGAAAATCTTGCTTTTCTGGCAGTTCTCAGCAGTGGTGAAATCAAAATCATAGACAGCATAACGGCACTCATTAGGAGGCAAAGATGCAGTAAAGTCCTCATAGGTTTCTTGTGGACTTCCAAGTTTCTCCACTACCACGTCTTGGTTCTCAATCTTAAACACAATGAAACGGTAGTTCCTCTTTGCCTTTAGCTCCAGGAACTTTAATTTACAATCATCATCAACAGCCATTCCAGATGCCGCGTTAGCCTAATTACATTTTTGGAAAACAAAAGAAACATGTATACATGAGTTCATAATGCAATATAATGACAGGAACATATCAGATAACTAGCCTCACAAAGCATTTTATTGCCAAGTCCAAAACTGCAAAAGAGATGGACACCAAACAAGACTAAAAAAGTTCTTACCATTAAGTGTAAATACAAAATTTAGGTTTGCCTTCCATAAATATTAAGTGCCAGTTTGGTTTAAATTTTGAACCTTTCATAATCACTTCCACAAAATTGATTTTAAATCACTTTCATCCGATATGTTTTTTTGTGTCTAATCCTATTATGGGCTTAGTTACAGTTCAAACTCTTCACTCATCCCGAAGAAAGTGTTTAGTGGGGATCGAACCCGAGAGCTCTTCCCACAATCTCAGTTTGTGTTGGCAAATGATTCCATCCAATATGTTTGATAAAACATGCATCACTCATTTTCAGAATCAATTTTATTCAACTATAAACCAAACGTAGTTTAATTTTACCCCTTCTTTCTACATTTTATTATATAGGACATCTACCAAAAATTTTATAGTTCTGTACCAACTAATCCTATGAATCAATATATTTCCCAAATCTTTTAGCAATTTTAATAATTAAATTAGATACATCAAATTGTTCTCATTGACCTTATGTACATATAGACGCATCACTGGTTTAAAACATCTACTCATAGAAGATAGAAATGAATGCTTCCTCATAAAAAGGAATTTTCAATGTAATTTGCATATTTATCTATCTCACCTGCCATTTCCTTATTCAATTTTCTCCCCTGTTTGTCTTCTTACCCATCAAGAAGCTTACTGATATTGCATAACATATTGATAATTGAGAGATGCAAGCAAAACATTCTCAAATACTATTTTCAATGCGCTCTTCATTATTAGGTGAAATTCACGTGGATTTCACCAATTAGCAAATGAGACTCACATTATTTATGTTAAAAAAAAAATGTGTTATCAACATTGTATAGCGTGGTAATGACAGAGAGAACGTACCATGTTGTCGCGGATGATAGAGAAAGCCTATGAGGAAATGAGAAGGAAAGTAGATGTGAAAGAAACAGAGAAATGGGAGAGACAATGGAAGAGATCCTTATTTTGGGTGAAGGCAATGAGAGTTTAGAGACAAAAACGGAGAGAAGAGAATTTAGAGGAAAGAAACAAAGGTTGAAATCACTCAATATTTCAAAGGGTGATGATGTCCACTAACGAAGGAAGAACTTACCAAGTTACCATGTTATACCCATGGATTGCATGTGCATGTGCTAAACATTAATTATTTTAACAACTTCGATTTTTCTATATTCATTTTATTACATTCTATTCTACACTAATTTGTTTTTTTATGTCTCTCCTCTATTCCATCATATCAACTAACACATCTCTTATTTCTCTCTTTTTTTTATTTTTTTCATCATTCTCTTCTCTACATTCCCTACAATCAATTTTTGAGTGTCAAAAGATATTTTCCCTTGTTTTAAGGTAAAGAATATAAAACAATAAACTCTTATCATTTTATAAATAGAAATTATGAGCTTCCACTTTATCTCCATTTATCCTTAAACTCTTAATATGAAGTTAAATAAGTAACATAATTAATCTCAATCTTTAAGATTTTGTATTTTAAATATTAAAAATACATAAAATAAAGAGTAAGGAGTAAAATTTATATTTTTCATTCTTGAATTTTATCAGGTTCCAAACATATTCAAAATTCTAAAAGAGAAACATAACGACGTATTCTTTTAATTTAGGGCATTTTCTGTTTAATTATTAAATTTTTAAAAATTTATTTCATATGCTTTTAATATTTTTAACACAAAATCTTGAAGGGTTAGCATTGGTTCCATTAATTATTTAACTTTTAAAATTTTTATTAATTAGATCATGTCTACAAAATTTTATAAAATTTAAACATTATTTGATACTTCATCAAATCACTTCAATTTAACGTACAATATACATTTTAAAATATAAGTAAATATCTACTCTAAAATTGTTTACCTATTATTTTCTAATTTATCTAAAATTTGACATACTTAAACATCATATTAATATTGCATTATTCAACAATTAAATTTATTAAATTCACATATTAAATAAAGTTATAAGCGGAGTAACTTAGTCAAGAGTTAACTTTTGAGTAAGTTGGCCCCACCCTATAATTAATAGTAAAAGATATTATGTCCACCCAAATATTCTTAATTTTCATGAACAAATCTTATTACTTCCCAATTTTCGATGATAATTTTTACTATGATATCAAATAATTACATAAATTTTTGTTAAACAAATGCAATACTTTTGTTAAAATACTTGTGTACCAAGGAAATCCCGGCCAACTAATCATAAAGATCACCAAATTAGATTTTACTTCTCCTAAATCAAGGTTCGATTCCTTGTCAATAAACTCGAGACTCAACCAACTAAAATCATTTAGTATATTCTTTTCAAATTTAAAGACTAATAAACTTTGTTTTGTTATTATGATACAATATTCTACTATTATGATACAATGTTATACATGTGTGGATAGGATGTCTCAAATTTTAGATTTCATAATCGCTTAAATATGTTTTTAGTCCCTATAAATATAGTTCATTTTGTTTTTAGTCCCTGTAAATTTTTTTTTTTGGTTTTTCATCCCTATAAAATTTTCCGTTTGTCATTTTGGTCCCTGTCATTAACTTTAAGCTTATGTGGCTAACGGAGTGCCACGTCATCCTGCCACGTGTGATTTTTTTTCCAGTTTAATTTTGTTTTTAGTCCCTATAAATATGGTCTTTTTGGTTTTAGTCCCTATAATTTTTTTTTTTTGGTTTTTTCTCTTGGGTACACAATGTTTATCATCATACCTTATCATTTCTTCAAATTAAATTATATGAGTTTCTTCATAATTGATAATAGTAATTTAATAGGTATACCTATTATCTTTATTTTTTTAAGTATTGTTATATATATTCAGTTGAATGTGTTTTGGAAAGCCAAATATGTCTTAAATTATAGTTATCACTTCCACTATTAATATAATAATATCAATATCTATTACTCAACTAAGTGCTCACATTATTATTTTTACTAATTTTAAGTTTTGTAATATTATAAGAAATACAGAGTACAAAGAGATAATTTAAAAATATAAATTTATTTATGTATATATTATGTATTAAAATTTTCATTTATACATTTTAATATATTTTCTTATTAACACAATACTCATTAAAATGTACACTAAACTTTTTTTTCTTTTTAATATATAAATTGAATAATATTTTAACTACCTATATTATAGGTTAATTAATTTTCACATGATTTAATTAATTTGAATACCAAGTCCGTGCATCGCACAAGATCAATACTAGTTTTAATACACTTGAATTCATTGTATAAAGTGGGAAAAACTAGTAATACCTTATCAATTCTTATTGAAATTTCAAATAATTGAATACATAAAGAATTTATTTCCTTAAATCCACCATTAAGAGTTCAAGAATTTCAAGTGTAACAATGCAGTAGAAGAAGCAAAAGGACACTATGATATTGGATGGGGATGAGATTGAGGTGAAAAAAAAATTATAGGGACTAAAAACAAAAGGACCATATTTATACGGACTAAAAACAAAATTAAATTGGAAGAAAAATCACATATGGCAGAATGACGTGGCACTCCGTTAGCCACATAAGCTTAAAGTTAACGGCAGGGACCAAAATGGCAAACGGAAAATTTTATAGGGATGAAAAACCAAAAAAAAATTTTACAAGGACTAAAAACAAAATGACCTATATTTATAGGAACTAAAAACATATTTAAGCCTTTCATAATTGTTAAATGAAGGTGGAACAATTACTCATAACATCTTATTAAACTTTACAGTTTAATGAAGTTTAAAAAATAATATATATTAGGGTAAAACGTGTTTTTAGTCCCTACAAATGAATTGAGTTCTGTTTTTAGTCCTCGTAAATGTTTTTTTTCGTTTACGTCCTTACAAATGCAATTTTTTTAAATACATTTCTGTCGTTAAAACTTTGTTAATAACTAACAGTTTGACTTTTGTTTTTAGTCCTCTTAAATAAATGCATCCTTGTCGTTACAACTATTGCTCATTTTTTCTTTCTCCTCCTCCTCCTTATTCTTCTCCTTTTACTGCTCCATCTCCTTCTCATTCTCCTCCTCCTTTTGCTACTCACTTTTCTTCTCCTATTTCAGGTGTGATTTAATTTGAACTCATTTTCAGAGTTGTGACTATATGATAATGTCTTATTTAGTTCTCTAACTATATACCTATACAAAAAATTGTTAATTTCACAACAAGTATGATATAAAAGGACGAGAAGGAGGAGAAAAAAAAGAGAAAAAGTGGGGGGGAGGAGGAGGAGGAAGAGTAGTAGATGAGGAGGAGGAGAACAGTTTGAAGTTAACACGGTATTTAACAACAAGGACCAATTTAAAAAAATTACATTTGTGAGCATGTAAAAGAAAAAAAAACATTTATGAGAACTAAAATCAAAACTCGATCCATTTATAGAAACTAAAAACATATTTTACACTATATATTATCACTCTTTAATGTATTCTCACATCATTTAAGAATTACTAACATATAATGTATTATTATTAAACATAATAAACGATGTGATAATACATCATTAATCCATGACAACATTTATATTGTCAATATATATCAATTACATCCAAAATGTATATGTTGAAACAAATACCAAACCCATGTGTTTTTTCCCATTTAATTAATATCAATTTCTACATACCCTCTGACTCATCAGTTTAATATCCATTTAATATACAATTGAATAGAATTGATTTTAAAAATCAATGATTAAAATGAATGATACACATTTGACGTAACACGTTGAACAAAAATGATTTAAAATCAATTATGTAAAACCATAATTTTACATTTTTACATTATTGCAACGATAAATCAAAAGAAGGCTTATACACTTGTAGCCGACAAGCAACTTAAAAGAACATTTTCAATTATTGAATACATGGCAATCGATTTCTAAACTGTCTACCTTTGGAATAATGATAAAAACTTTCATAAACAACGTTCATGTGGAGATCGTCCCTAAATTTAAAGGATCAATGTATCAGTTCATTAATATTTTTTTGGCTGGAAACATTCCGAGGGACTGCAACGGGATTCTCCAAACCATTATCATTAACTGATATGAGAAGTTTGATTACCATCTCTCCTGTTAACTTATAAGCTCAGTAGTTCACTATTTTAATCTTTGTGAGGCCTATTCTGGTTAGTGGTTACCACCCCCCAAATCCTTTTCTGTAACCCAAGAAACCAGAGCATGCCATTAACTAAAACCAATGTAGAAAAGTACTAAAAAATAAAATGGTTATTGAAGCCCCAAACGGTTGACAAATAAAATTACCGTTTCTGTTACACAGGGAATCTGAACCAACAAAATTGAGAAACCATGTCTACCAGACATGAATAATATATACTTGATGTAAATTGACTTGAAGTCATCCCCAAGACCATCCCGGCTCACATTTATAACCTCAGCAAGGGACTTTCCTTTCAGCTTACACTACTGCTACAAATAATGGAATAAACAGTTATCAGACATAATAATTATGAACGCAATTCCTTCAACAGAATGCTTAGCATATGATAGATCAGAAGAAACTAATGGCAAAAGGCACCTAAATAGGAGAATTATAAAGACATCAATGAGGATCAAAAGGTAACTGACATCAGCAACAAAGAATACTCGCATTGTTAGAGAGATTACAAAATTGTTACACAAACACAAGCAAGGCAGCTGTATTATCCATTTCTACCACTATAAAGCCTGTGATTAAATCTTTAAACTAGTATTCTTTAATTGAAGAACAGGTTGGGTTCTTAATAACATATGTATAGATGCTTATTTTGCAAAAATGATTCGATGTATATTCCATGTGGAATGCTGAAGCACAACCCAAAATGAAAATATCAAGAACATCTAATTTAACCAACTCAATTATCTGTAGGTGTTAATAATTGTGAATGGTTATCATTTTATCTTTTCTATATGTTATCATTTATTGTCAGCCTTTCTTTCTCCTTCTACCAATATATTGATAGGCTACAAAAGGCTACCACCAACCTTAAATACATTAATTAAACATTTTAAACCTACCTTTGTTCCCATCCCAGCAGTCATAGGGTGTCACAGATCTGCGAACCCCTCCCCCTCCTTACCCTCTTTGCTTGTATTACAGAACAGGTGCTCTTCTCCTCCCCCCCCCCCCCCCAAGTTTTCTTCTTTACTAGAAGTGCAAAATGCAAGGTCTCTCCCCCTCCCCCTTTTCATTCTTTTATTTGAATTGCAGAGAAGACATGCTCTATTTTTTTAGTTTAGCAACAAAGGCTATTCTCCCCTTTCCTTTTTTCCCTTTGTTCATTTAGAGAATGCACCACAAAAAGGAACAAAACAGCGGCTTGCAGTTGCATCGCAATACATGTTCCACAACAAACTAGAACAAAAATGCACTGTGAACTGGAATACCCATCACAGTTGCAGTTCAAAGGCCTATTAGAAAATCTGGGAAAGTTGTTTAAAATTCAAATAATAGATAATAAATTAATAATACCTTTGGATCAAATCGATTGCAATTTTCGCTGGCAGTCATAGGTGAAGTGTCCAGTTTCAAAACATAATAAGCACTTAGCAAACCTTCCTCCCCCTGCATCATCAATGAAAAATTTTGAATCATAAACAACAGGTGAAAGAAGATAAAGTGAAGTGCATTTCCATTACAGATTTGTGAAGTTTACATTGTAACAAAGACAAACTTACAGCCCCTTAGAGAGGATGTAAGTAGCCTCCTCTGCCAGTTCAACAAATGATTATAACTCAGTGTCACAGTTTCAAGAATTACTGAAAGGAGTAATACATTTGTATAATCACCAAAAATCTATTTGAAAAGAGTTACTGTATTTATATACTATCAATTTATGAAAGCATAAAGTTCTATTACTGAGAAGGAAGGGAAGATTATAGCCTAGTTTGGATACACTTCTACAGAAGATCTTCTAGAAGATAAAAATAGAATGAATCGAAGAGGTCAAATGAATTTAACCTCTCCATAAGTTGAAATTAGTTACTTATGGAGAAGTTAAAAGGGAGAGCTTTTGGAGTAGGTGAGTTACAAAGACTAATTTCAACTTGTGGAGAAGTTAAATGCATTTGATTTCTTTAATTCATTCTATTTTTTTCACCTAAAAGTACTTCTGTAGAAGTTTCATCCAGGCTAGCACTATATAACCAGAGGATTAGATAATGTCCTTAAAATTCTGAGAATCAGCAAAAGCCAAAAAAAATAGGAACAACTATAATAAAAAATCAGAACAAATCCTTTGACTACTTTCTATATACTAACATGAACTCCCCTTTAAAATACTCGTTAGCAGAAAACCATAGCAATCCCAAATACACATCTTATCAACAAAGCAAGGGTAAAAACACCAACAAACCTGGTAGCTACTGCAAATTATTAATTTTCTTAATCAGAATTTATTCCAGAACAATATTTCATCTTATATAGCACCTTTAAGAAAGTTCTGGACTCGAATATAAGCAAAAAAAAAAAAAACTCACTAATTAAGAAAATTAGTTAACCTCATTTAATTTTCTTGATGTCATCTAAAAGTCAATTGTATTCTCTAAATTACCATTCATGGAAGACTTCAATTTTATTTAAACTTGATCCGAGTGGAAACACCCTCTCTACATGGTTCATTTAATAGGGTCATTGGAAAATAAAATCTGAATTTACTTAAAGGGTATTTTGGTATGATGTCATTAAATAGGGTAAAATTAGTTGAGATTTGCTTATATTTTGGACCACTATAAGTGGATTTTTTGTTGCTTATATTTGAGTCCAGAAGGAGTATCAATTATGAATCCAGTATGCCTAAAGCAATTCACCTTCCTTACTAAAGCAGAAACCCATAACCAATCACAATGTATTTTATTGTCATAAGGTTTCATCCAATCAAAGGCAGAAATTTAGACAAAGCAATACTATACAGTCTTGAGATGAATCAATTCTTGTAAAGACTAAAGAGAAGCTTTAATGTAGAGATTCAGAAACAATTTAGACAAATGAATGAAAAAAGGGAAAGAAATCTTTCTTACAAAACAGAAGTGTAAAATTATACCAATATTGGGAGATAAAATGGCAACATAATAAATAGTTATCTTTTCTTTATTAAAAGCGCATTCAAATTTCAAATACATACACATACATGTATGATCGCATGCATGCACCTCTCACTCTATATATTGTATACTATCCATATTGCTAATAAACTAATAGATAACATCAAAACTCTATATCAACCTCAGAAACAAGTCATGATCCAGGATAACTTGAATGTGAAATAAGACATCTATACCAAATTCTAAACATCTTCAATAAGGTACATATTCTAAGAGAATGGCTAAAAATCTGAGCTAATGGTACAAAATAAAAATATTTTCACTCAGATATGATCTCACCAGTTACCAACAACATTAAGCATGAACTAAGTTATCCATGACACAGATTTCTGTTAAGTAAATTTCAATAAATAAACTGTAAAATTAACAATTTTCATCCAATGCCCAACTTAGATATGGTTTTCATATTATAAGCAATTCATGAAATAAATGCACAAAAACTTTAGCATACCAGCTTTTGAGACTGAGCATTTTCCAAGTGAGTGCCCAATTTCCCCACAAAAGAAGCAAATTTCTTCATCATTGGAGAGACATCTTAGCCTTGGACATCGTTCAAATTTGTGACCATGCTGTAGGCATGACTGACATATCTGGAAACACCAAGTTACCATTTATATAGTACCATGGGATAATAATGCTAATTGTATCAATTTCAAAGGGGGGTTCATTTGTTAGGAACTGCTTATGATTAGTTAATGCTAGAGCAACATAGAAAACAACTACTGAAACTAAATCCATGAATCCAGTTACATACCATAGAACTTCCATAATAAGCTTTAGGGACCGGGACTTGTCTACTTCTCCGAATTTGGGTTTCAGCAGCTAGATCAGTATCATCTTGGTCGGATTTTGCCCCTTGGATTTTGAGTGCACTCTTCTTTTTCTTCTTTGTCATCTGCTGTTTTGCAACTTTTAGAGTTGCTGGTTCTATTGAGGGTGCTGCTTTAGGGTATGTAGATCTCTGAACTGGGGTTTCAGGTGGCTTTCCATTGTGTTCATTGGGTTTTTCTCCTTCACTTTTGAGGTCACTCTTCTTTTTCTTCTTCCTCTTCTTTTTCTTGGAGGTCTTGTGCTCCGGATCTGTCGAGATTGCTCCAGCTGTTGGAATAGCAGGATGAGGGTCTACTGGGGGGTGCTGCTGTATGGCATATAGATGTGTCAGTCGGGGCTTCAATCAGTTCCATATTGCGCTCATTAGGTTTTTCCCCATCACTTTTGAAGTCACTCTTCCTTTTCCTCTTCTTTTTCTTTGAAGCCTTGTGTTCCAGAACTACTAGAATGCCTTGGTCTGTTGGGACTGTGGGATGAGGGTCCACTGGGACTGTAGGGCCTACCAGGGGTGCTGCTGTATGGCATATAGATGTCTGAATCGGGGTTTCAGACGATTCCATATTGTGTTCATTAGGTCCAGCCCCATCTAACACAATATTCCCCTTCTTCCCATCTTGCTTCTTCGTCTCCTGTTCTGTGTCTACTAGTTTTGCTGTATCTACTGGGATTGTTTGGCTAACAGGCTCTACTGGTTCAGGGCAAATTGAGGGCGCTGGGTCTACCGGGATTGTTTGGTCTATTGGAGATGATGGTTTAGGGCATAATGGGTTTGGTGAGTCGGGTTTGTTCTGGGCAAGGTTGAGGGTCCTCTGCATAAGCGATAGATTCTTTGGGTTCTCCACCTGCTCATCTGAGCGCATTCCTTTTCTTCCTCCTCTATTTATTTGTTTTATTTTGCTCTTATCAATTGGAATTGTTGGAACTCCTGGACCTGGTTTAGAGCAAGATTGAGGTTGAGGGTGCTCTGCATCACTTGGTTCCTTTGGCTGTGCCCCTTGGGGCTGGAGCACATTCTTTTTTTTCTTCTCGCGCTTCTTTTTCTGGGGAGTGTCATTCGAGGGTGTTGGATCAGGTACAGGGTGCTCTGCAGTAGCTTCATTTAGTCCTTCCCCTTTTTTCTTTCCTAGGTCTATCTGAATTGTAACGTCTAATGGGGGTTTAAGGCACACTTGAGTATGTTCTACATTAGCTTCATTCCCTTTTTCCTTCTTATCATTCAGTTCATGGTGTAGATCGGAGCATGGTTGAGATTGAGGTTGAGGGTGTTCTGTATTACTGGGTTCCTCCTTTGGTTGTGCCCCTTTATTCTTCTTTTTCTTCTCCCGTTTCTTTTTCTTGGGAGTGTCTTTTGGGGATGTTGGATCAGGTACAGAATGCTCTGCACCTGCTTCATTTGGTTTTTCCCCTTTTTCATCGTTAATCTTGGGTTCAGGGTTTATTGGGATTGGTGTGGCTACTAAGGGTTTAGGGCATACCTGAGGCTGAGGGTGTTCGTTTGGTTCTTCTTCCTCCTTTGCCTTGTTTTTCTTCTTCTTTCTCCTCTTCCTCTTGCTACGCTGTTCCTGTTCCGGAGAAGCCACTGGTTCAGGTATCTCCTCTCTGCATCTCTTCTTCCCGTTCAATAACTCGCTCTGGATATTGCTATTGCCATGGCTATGGGTACTCATCTAGCTAGCTCGATTGTGTTGTGATTCGAACAAAAGAGAATCTGTAAATGGCACATCCAAAACTCGCCAAGCTGAGGGATGCGGCGAACCAATTTAGCTAATTCTACTGACGGAAATTAGGGTTAATGCGGATTCTTTCTCATTGCACAACACAGATGGCCAAACGGAAATTGGAATGTATGTGTTATTTAAAAAATAAAATACAATGAAACAAAATAATCTAATTACTTTAAATGTTTATTTTAATAGAATATAAACTTATGAAAACAACTACTAATTTATGTTGAAATTAATGAATAATTTATTTGAAAAATCCTACATATAGTTTTAACTATGTGAAATGTATAAATTTGGTAATTTGGAAAAAAAATTGGTTACAAGAAAAATATTAATTATCCTTACATTTATTTATTTTTTATGTAAGACCACATATATCTCTTAGAGGCAATTTGAGATTATTGATTAAAATTGAACAGTTTCATGTCACCTGATTATTATATAACAAAAAACTGCACCTTTTTTAATAATAAAATTATTACATAATGAAATTTTTAAATATAACTTTATCATAAAAATAATTGAAGAGTATTAAAAATAAAATAATTACTTCATTTCCATGTTAAAATAAAATCCTAATCTACATATTCATATAATTATTACATAGTTTTAAAGAGAAAAAAAAGTGATGGAATAATGAATATTAGCTAATCCCACTCAATTTAGATATGCTTGATATAAGCAATATAAACTTTTTAAGTATTTTTATAGGGGGTTGACTCATTGACCCTTAATCTAGTTTTATTTACCACTTGAACTAAATTCAAGTGTCGATGTTGAACGATTCTTGATAAAGGAATTTTTGTTAAAGATGTGCACTCTGCGCGACCCATAAATAAACCCACAAAACGCATTAGAAGTATAGGCATCAAAAGTTCGTTTAGCCCTTTAAAGTATTTTTCGCCGGAAATAACAGTTTCGAAGTAAAACAAACACCATTATTCCAACAGAAACAATTTTGATCTCAATGTTATGTCGTAAACAACTAGTGCTAACTATAATCATACAGGTATAAGTGAGTTTTTGCAAATTAATGATGTAAAGTGTCTTAAAATAATGCAACAAAAGTCAACCTTAATTAAAAAAAAGGACGAAAAGTAAAGACAGTAAACTAGTAATTGTGCTCAAAAAATATTGTTACATTTTCAGTTTCTTTTTTAAAAGCCCTGTAGGATTCATGATCAGCAATAAGGAGCGATATTTTCATGTCAGTTCTCCACAAGTTTTTTAGGCAGCCCAAGGGACTTGCAGAAGCGATTACATTCACATTCTGGATGAGATTCTGCAGATTGCAACAAATAGCTGGGGAGTGGTAACAGGTAGCTATCCTTAGTTAAAGTTCACAACTTTAGGACCCTTCTTCGGTTTTACATGGCCATCTTTTGACTTTGAAGACTTGTTCTTGTCGTTCTTGTCACCACTATATATGTCATCTGTCATGAAGTCATCCTCCATATCATCCCCGCTCACAAATTTGGTAACCTGACCACTGGGCCTCACTTCAGTTCTCATTGCTGAAAGAAAGAATGGGGTTATCAGCCATGTTTAATGTATGAATCTTTCTTCCAGATGACTATAAATGCTTAGAAATCCAATATATCAGAAAAAGAGCGTGTTTGTGGAGCCGTTGGGAATGTTATTTCTATCAGAAAAAGAGCGTGTTTGTGGAGCCGTTGGGAATGTGGTTTTGCGGCTTTCCAATGCACAAGCAAAGGATGGTTGGATTTTAAAAACGTACATTTGACACCAAGACAATGTTTGAACAAACAAAGCTAGAAATCATAACTGAATGCAATAAAATTGATGATATACAGAAAGAGTCCAGGCTGAGGCAAGAGGGGCATGGATGATGGATCACTTGCAAAAAAGTTTTATATTTAAAGCACATGCTTCACTCCAAAAAATTGAGTTCATATTGATCTCTATGATGAACATTTGTGTCTAAGAAAAAGACTTCAACTCATGAGCATGAGTCCAAACATTTGACAGCCATGCATATTAGTTACTCTCCTCTGTTATGTTACAACAACTTCTCTTCTTGGGTGAAATCTCAAATAAGGATTAAAACAGAGATATTGATCACTTTGAACAAGAACAATGCAAAGTTAAACAAATTAGAAAAAAAATAAAGAAAGTGAGATCAACATCCAAAAAAATTGAGAAGGTCGGACTGTCCACATCCTCATGACTATCAAGTTTCAAGCCTATAAATCCTGACAAATCATTTCCCCAAACATCCTATATTTGAAAAGTAGTTTTTAACATTTGTGAAATGCAATCAAGCATAATAGTCTACCACCACCAAACTTGAGTGATCTCAAACTTCCCCAGCTCAATTAGCCACTTCATGAGATCCCACGATACAATAGTGTCTATTTTGAACAAAAATAATAGATTCCAGAGCAAAAATATCAGCAATTCTGGAGCATGTGCAACTGTTTTAATTTATCCTAATGCAGCATAGGATCAAAAACAATGAAACTCCGCTACTTGCAAATAAAGGAAACATGGATACATCATCTGCATTGCAAGAAAATAACCTAAGACACGTGAATCTACGCTATCCTTAAGGATTCATTCGCGGAATGTGACGATCCTCAAGATACAACAGATCTTTCTCATACAAATATGAGGAATCAAAACTGGTAAAAATGAAAAACAGTGGACAGAGAAAGGGGGAAAGAGAGAGTGAGCGAAAAACATGGAGAGAATCTGGTACCCAGTACCCAACTGTTTAAGGATAAAAAATATCTCCTCAAAAACTGGGTAGACCTAGTCAAATTTTATCTTATTAAAAAATTAGGTTTTTTCAAATAAGCTATTTAAAATTCAAAAATATTTTTAAATGGAGTTCTCATTTATTATCTTACGATTCATACGATACGACTCCCGAAACACAACGAAATAGGAACTCAACGAAACAAATCGCATGTTGAATCTTGCGAAACAGATGAGTATCGCTTGTATCTCGATTCCAGTTCTGATTCAAGAGATACAATGACATGGGTCATGCACCACCAAACCAGGTCGGGTCGCGCGACCCGGTTCTGGGAACATGCAGAATTTTTTTTAGCGATTTTTTTAAGGAAAGAAGGGGGAAGGGGCCGAAAAGTTGCTCTGTTTGATATAGTTCAAACTATAATAGCTGTTGGTCTCCCCAAGTCCCTTTGTACTCCTTTTACCTCTTGAGGCTATGTATTCTACTATTCTTCTACTGTTTTATTGTCCCACACCCACTGCAGCGTTTTCTGTATTCTACTGGTCCCCTCACTTTTCTCTATTTTTTATTCTATTTTTCTCTAATTTTTATTTCATATATGTTATATTAGCTTATCAATTAGTTTATGCAATGAATTGCGCACTTTTTTAATTGAGAAATGCTAATAATTTTATGTTTTCAATGTATTTTATATGAAAATATATATGTTTATGTTGTTTTTATAATTGATCGTGTATCTTACGATTCATAAAAAGATTTGAATCATGATTCG
This sequence comes from Sesbania bispinosa, assembly GCA_026901365.1. Taxonomy (NCBI): domain Eukaryota; kingdom Viridiplantae; phylum Streptophyta; class Magnoliopsida; order Fabales; family Fabaceae; genus Sesbania; species Sesbania bispinosa. The sequence goes on from QLOH01001006.1 coordinate 188,388, forward strand.
GGAAATAGGTCTTCCGATTCACGATTCGAATCTCGATTTGATAACCATGAGTAAGAATAGTACAAAAACTCACAATCACCACATATTTCAAAAGTTATTTAAAAAAAAACTTTTTCAAAAGAAGACTCTACTCTGGATCACTAACATGGATGTTAATGCGTTGAATTTGGTGTCTTTTGAAATATGAACCAGACCTAAACTAATAGGACATAACATACAAATGAGTTGGTGGAACGTGTTCTATGAACCAAGAGACTTTAGTGTATGCTAGAGGTCTTACCAATCACATTACACCCGCCACAACTCTCGTTGTTATCATTGCGTTGTGTTGTAAGGCCATGCGCATGTCGGGTATTCAATAGCTTACACAAAATAATCTTTTGAAATATGTGGGGGATTGTTGTGAGTTTTTCTACTATTTCAATATCTTATTAAATGAGAACTCCATTTGAAAATATCTTTGAATTTAAATAGTTTATCTGAAAAACCTAATTTTTAGTAATATAAAATTTGACTTGGTCTACCACAGATTTTTAAGAGATATTTTTTAATCCTTAAACGATTGGGGTGTGGGTACTAGATTTTTTTTCTCCATGTTTTGTGCCCACTCTGTCTTTCCACCCTCTCTCTATCTATTATGTTCACTATTTTTCATTATCTGCTAGTTCTGTTTCCTTATACTCATATGAGAAGGACCTATTCTGTCATGGGGATCGACGAATTCCATGAATGAATCCTTAAGGATAATGTCGCGATAATGTCGCTTCATGTGCCTCGGGCTATTTTTTTACAATGCAGAATTTTTCACCAACAATACATTATCGATCATAGTTTTAGAGAGGCAAATAAAGGAAACATGGATGCCAGACAGATTCAACAAAAATGCAGCATTTGATATCAAAACCAGAAAATATAGTAGTAGAAAATCCATTCAGTTTCTTCTGAGAAAGCTTACATCCACCGAAAGCCCCATGAGCAGCTGCAGATCCTTTCTTCCCTTTGTCAGGACAATCCTTTGCCAAATGTGTCACGCCACCACATATTTTACAACAACCACCCTATCAGAAATAAATAGTCTTAACAGATTAGACACAGCTTACAAGGGACAAGTTGGGTTGTTTCAACTGATATCATGATATTTTTACAAGGTCTACTGTGAAGGGAGATGATAATACCTTTGGATAAATTCCATGAGCATTTTGAGGGCAGTTTTTGCTCAAGTGTCCACGTTGTTTACATACAAAGCATTCAGCAAACTTTGTCCCTCCTGCATCACAAATGAACAATTTATGTCATGGGAAAGGTAATTAAAGAGCTCATAAATTTCACTAGCCCTAGATGCTGAACTTCTTCATACAAATTTCAAATTGAAAACTCTATAAACTAACAATGTTCACGCTATAGCATACCTAACTTATCAGGTTTTAACCTTTCAGGGTAATGCATCCAACATCATGGAAAGCATAAATTAATGTATATACTCACAAACCTTCTTGGAGAGGCTGCGGACAATTTGAAAGTGAGTGCCCAGTTTCCCCACAATTATAGCAATATTTCACATCCTTGGACCCAACATGAACCTCAGGGCAATTCTGAGCTCTATGACCACGTCGTCGACACCGCAAACATATCTGCAAAGACCACATTACCATTCAATCACTTCACAACAACGGCGTGGCAAACAAACCAAGTTAAATCAATTAATGTTTATGAAAGAGCATGCTCATTATTTAGGAACAGCTTCCGATTATTCCATTGACCTAACAATATCAAGTTTCTGAATATTTAGAAATTGAACCCAAAAAAAGGAATGAAAACCTTGTTTTTTTCCCATTCGGCTTTTTGGGGACACAACTTGGCAATATGCTCTTTGGACTTGCAGATGAAACAGCTCTCGCCAGGCTTCATACCGGGAACTCGAAGAGGGTGTTTTCTGAAATTGCTTTTAATTCGTTGATCTTTTGAGTCTGCCTTTTTGCGCTTGAACAATGCATTCCTTTTCTTCTTCTTATTTTTCTTACTGTCAGGGTCTTTTGGGGGAGTAGGCTCTGGTTTGGGGAACAATTCAGGGTGTTCTGCTTTGTATCGCTTCCGAGCAAGTCGCTGCCTTTGGCTAACCATCTCGAAGGGTTTCTGACACTGTCACCAAAGCCAGATAGTGTATGAGGTTCCCAACCTATGGCTTTCGGCGGAGGCGAGCTCTAACTCTGTTACTCTACAACGCTTGCTTGCTTGCGGCGAGCCAAATCGAAAGGGTTTTCTTTTCTTTTCTATTTTTCTATTTTTCCTTTATTTATTTACTTAGTGAAAAAACTAAATATGATTATTATTTATTAGTCATCCTTGTTTTTTTTATCATGATGTGATTATTTAGAAATTTGAACCCATAAAAGTAAAAAGACTCACATCATGATATTCATTCTTTGTACAGTAGCTTGAGTTTTTTGGGGGGGTCAATATACAGTTGCTTAAGTTGATCATCTAATTAAAAAAAAAAAGTAGAAAAACAAAAATGAAAGGAGAGATTTTTCTTTGGATGTTGTTATTGACACCACCCTTTTTACTTTTCACACCATCCCATTTTTTCATTTTTCCATTATTCCTAAATTACTCCCTCCCTTGCTCCATTTTTCATCCCTACTTATCTCTCGTTGTATGAGCAAATATCCTATACTCTTGTAATATTTATTCTCTTTTTTGGTAACTATCTTAATTTATGGTAAGTATTTTTATTTTAATTTAGAATAAATCTTAACATGGAAAAAATTAACCATACAAAACTATGTGTGTTAATATCATAGTGGAGGGGTAAGTACTAGTGCTACAAGAGTACGGGAAAAAAATCCTAAACAATTGGAAAAAAAAAAGGGATGGTGTGAAAGGTAAAATAGGAAAGTGTGAATAGCAAAACTCTTTTTCTTTTTCCTAAATTTTAGTTTGTTTATAGGTATCCATACAAAATTGTGATAAAAACAGACGTAAATTATAGATGCTTTTTTTTTTAGAAAATACAATCACACGAGATAGGCCCAACTAAGGCCAACTAAGGCCTAGAGATGCAATCGACTTGTGTCTCAAATGTAGGTGTGTTAATGGGTCGGTTTGGTTCGGTTTTGTAGGAAAAATAAATCCAAAACAAATAAAAATGTTCGATTCGGATCAGATTGGATTTTAAAACCTTTTTGTAAGTGATCCGAACTAAACCGAACCAACCAAGAACGGGTAGGTTTGGTACAGTTCAATCGGATTGGCAACTTTAACATGAAAAAAAAAACATGTTTGTAAAAAAAAATCAATAAACTTAGGTATCAGATAACAAAACCAAACAAACAATAGGAATGATTTCTTAATCTAAATTCCAATTTAACACAAGCAAAACCAAACAGTAAGCAAGCATAGATCCAACGAAACAATATGTCAAAACTCATTTATGGGAAAGATCAAACCCACTTCCAGCTTGGGCGAAGATTGAGAAGAATGACGGCGGCGCGGGATTTTGCAACTTTTGCTTTTGGCTCGTGGCAACGACATGATTTCTTCTGCGAACTGATCAAGACTCACAGCGGCGACAAGGTGGCTTATGCGAACAGATCAAGACTCGTGGCGAAGATACGGTGGGCTGATGGTTTGGAGACCGCGGTGGCATTTGCAATATGTTGGTGGTTTGCGGTGGTCTCTCACGCTCAAATCATAAGTTACTCACTCTACGTCTCACCTTCTCGAATCAAGACTCACTCTACGTCTCACCTTCTCAGAGATTAAAGTTCAATGGCACAGCAGGAATGGGTGGGGATGGCTGGATGAGGAAGATGAAGAACAACAATGTGCTATCAAGGACTCGAGGGAAGGAACTAAACTAATGGACCCTAAATTCTGAACGAAACTTGCAAAATGTATACAGATTTAGTTAGTTTTTATTTTAGTTTGCATGTGTGTGTGTTTGGTTCGGTTCGGGTAACAGGTTCAGGTTTTTCAACCAGTTGCCCGAACCATTAGTGATCGGTTTTAATTGGTTCGGTTTGGGTTGGACCCAAACCAATTATAACGGTTTGGTTTGGTTCGGCGGGTGATGGGTTTCCTGGCAAGTTTACCAGTAGTCCAGTAGTTTTACAGTAAGTAGAGTATCGTATCCACAGAGAGCGGTTTTAACTTGTAAAGTTAGAGTAATTGTATTTTCAATAAAACGTTTTCGCAAAAAGGTTGGTTTTACGGAATGATAAAATAAGCAAAGATAACACGAGATAATAGTATTTAGGACTAGGATTTGATTTCGTTTCATCTCCCCCCTGTGCATTCGAACCCCTTTTTCCTTTATTTATGATCGTACTTGTAATCACCTTAGCATTGTTTAATTACAATAATTATAAGGCATGCCTGGTAATTATCGTACCCGCAAATTCCCCTATAACATCATAAATAAACGCCAAAAGCTATTTTCTACAGGCATTCAAAGTGGCATTTGGCGACCCCGAACATTCCCCGTATTTTGCAATCAGCGCTATCGAATTAACCATACTTTCACATAAGGCACCTACGGAGGGGTGTGTCACTCACTGAACCTCCGATCGTTAGAATACAATCCTTATGCTACGATATGACTAACCCGAGTACCTTTAGCAATCCGAGAATAAGCTTCATGAACAGCTCCATGCTCACCTACCTCTGATACTAGCCGGAGTTCCACTTTTTGTATCCAGAGCACTAGCCTATCATCCCGGCGCACGCGCGGAGTTGATGCATTACACACAGCATAAAGATACCGATAAATTACAAGCATAGAATCATAAATAAAATAGAAAAGAGAATTCTTATACACAAGGGGATTGAATCTACTACATCAAATCCTAATAGAGAGCTTAGCTACTCATGGTAGCCATTACAAACTACTGAGAAATCTGTCACCTTTCCCAATCCTATACTACTTTCCCTCTGTATCAGTGTGTCTGTGACCTTTGTCAAGGGCTCTATTTATAGATTTGGAAAACCTTAAAGGGATCAGGTTGTGATGTCACTGGTGAGTGTTTAATCCAATCAGAGGCGGCCTTTTCATTAATTGACGTCATTTGAGTGAAGCTTGGCCAATCAGGAGCTTTCCCTTCATTAATTGACGTCACTGCGCGCGTTTTCAACAGTCAGGAGTCGCGCGCTTCATGTGCGCTTAGCGCACATGAAGCCTGGCCACTCTGCTCATGCGCTCCACATGCGCTAAGCGCATGTGGAGCGTGTGACACGCTGCAGCTTTCCTTGATTTGTGGATCTAACCTCTTGATTCCTTTCTGATCTTATCTGGTTTTCCTTTATCCCTTTATCCGAATTATTATTGTTTTTATCTGCTTTGGATTTGACTTGAAAGGATTCTTTGCAGGATTCTTTGATTTTCTCTTATTTATTTACTTTTTGAATCTGCAATATCCTCCATTCTGATGTTTTTTCCACTCTTGTTCCAAATCTGCTATAATTCTGCATAAAATAGCAAATTTCTATTTAAAATAGCATCATATTCAAATTTGTATCAAATAAATACAATTATTATAAATATTAACAAAAAGGGATATTTTGGGGCATAATTTACTATTTTAACCTTGATAAGTGTAATAAAAACTATATGAAATTAACGCTAATTTTACACTTATCAGCGGGTTCGTCCAGTTGATCCGAAACGATGAACACCCTACTCAAATGTTCATTAAAATGGCATGGTGTTAGGCCCAGAAAAAAGGTAACTACTTTTCACGCCATCTTTTTTATGTTTAATATTCGGGTGGATCATGATATCAAAATCAACTGAAACTGGTATATTTCTCTATATTATATTCAACGGTTGATCTATTAGTGTAACACTTTTATAAGTTACCAAAATTTGCAGAAAACCCCCTTAAATTAATTATCCATCTAGGAAGTTACAAGAGTAGTTTCAATCATTTAACTTTGAATTTTGGTAGCATTTGCTACCACGGAATCCCTACCTCCATTATTTAGAAAGCCAACACAATATAAGCTTTAAGGAGGTTAGTGATTTTAGTTCCCCAAATTTTTAGCTGGCAAAATAAGAGTGGTTGAGTTTTATTACATTCAGACATGGGTGGAAATAAGTTAATTCACTCATTGAAAAATCATGGCATAGTTTTGTGTGTCTGTTTGGTTTACAGTTGTATGGAATTGATTCTAAAATCAATGGTTAAAAATGAGTTACACACGCTTTACGAAACACGTTGGACAAAAGTGATTTAATTTCAATTCATGCCACTGTTTTCAACAATAATCCAAACATAGGCTATATCATGTTAAGGTTAAACCTTGACCGATTTATTAAATAAATTAAGTCAAGACATTTCTTTTAAGTCTATTCAATTAAATTAATTGAGTTTTATGCTAACTAAAAAGTCTTTTTAAGTGTGTTTGGTAAAACTAACTTATAAGTTAACTCATTGAATTAAAAATGTTTGGTAAAATTAGCTGATAAGCTAGGTAATAAATGTAAAATGTCACAAAAAGACGTAAAAGAAGACCAATAAAAATATGTGTATTAAATATGAGGGATAGAAGTGGAAGAAAAATAAATAAATTACAAGCTACACGCTTGCTAAAGTAACTTGTAGCCTATGAGCTCATAAAATAAGTTAGAAACTCGTGACTCATCAAACACTTTCATGTTGTTCAAACCAACTTATAAGCTATTCAAATAAGTTAGAAACTAGTTTATTGACTCTACCAATCTCAAGCTCAACAAACAATAAGTTTCATATTAAAGTTTGGTTAAACGATTTTTTGAAGTTTTTTTTTTTTGCACAATGATGTGGTATTATGGTGATTAGTAGAGTTAGGTATATGCAAACTGACCCACGAGCTAATCCGGTTAGCCCACATAAACTCGTGTTTAAATTGGCCTACAATACATCAACTCACACATACTCACGTGTTAAATAGGTTGGCCCATAGACAGAGAAGGATCCATGATTCACTTAAAATGGGTGGGTAGAAAAAATATTAAATACAAATTAAATTCATCACATATTTTATTTAAGTCCTATATTTCGTACATCCATGTTATAAAATTCATCAATATATAATAATACTCGTTTCAAATAATTTTCAATACAAATAAATTAAAAGAGCTAAATTTCAACAATAAACATTAAATAATATCAAAATCATATAAAGTAAATGTATCACATTATTTTCATATATTATTTTCTTTCATTATATATATATATTAATATTATTTTATTTTTATATACATAGTATATGCTTGCCCTATTGAATTTGTCCCACAGACAGGCCAATTTGTATATAGCTATGTGTATAATTTCTTACTTATTATAAATTTATTATACTTATATATATTTTAAAAATAAGTTAATTAAAATATTTTTTTAAAATTTTATATAGGTAAACGCACTAATCATCATAAATTGTTTTATCTTAAAAGTTTAAGTTATTGGGTGGATGACACATAATTGTTTTATTCTAACGTGTTCCCTCACACAAAAACCCATCGAACTTGAAGCGTGGACAATACACAAGTCAACCTATGTTGTGCTAGAATTAAACATTTATTTATTGGAATGATGAGGACATCGAACTATTGACCACTTGGTCATAGTGGCTCTCATATCATATCAAAAATCAATTATACCAAAAAAATTTAAGTTGTTAGGTAGAGGATACATGAATTAATGATTTTATTGTGCCACATCAAATCCGCGGATTAAACTAATTTAACCTGCGTAAGATCACAATTAAACGGGCCAAGTTTTTGTGACCCAAATCTACCCATGCTACGAGATATGCAGATTGACGTGCGGACCCATAACTACTGTATAGGTAGAATTTAACATATTTTAAAACTATGATGGAGGAAACTGTGAAGACCTCTAAGAGTCTTTCGTCGGAGGAAGCTGATATTCTTGCTAGGAGTAAGAAAAAAGCCAAAATGGGGGATGGAGAGGGTATCTTGGGTTTGGAGGGTGGTCTCGAGTCTGGTATGTTGAAATCTCAAGAAACCTTTGTAGCAGAGTCTCAACTGGAGGAGGGCGTAGCTGGTCAGGGGACTCCTATTTTCCCCACCTCCACTGGTTTGGCTATGCAGCGTAAAATAGTTTCTTATAAGGATGCTATTTTAGGAGAAAACGGAGAAAGTGAAGAAGGTCCCGAGGATTCGGATAACGATGACGATGAAGAGGAGTTCTTTTCAGAGGATTCTGTTGATGGGGGTATAGAGAAGGATGAACCAGAGGAGGAAATTGATCCTCGATGCCCTACGGTGCGTGTCTCAAGCAGAAAATTCCAGGAAGCTTGTAAGCCTTGGAAGTCAGCAGTCATAGTCAAGGTGCTTGGGAAAAGAGTTGGTTTAAATTTTCTCCATGCAAGGCTTCTTAAATTATGGAATCCTATGGGGGAGATGGAAATCATAGACTTGGAGTTTGATTACTTTGTTGTTCGTTTTTCTAATCCATCTGACTTGAATATGGTTTTTGATGGAGGCCCTTGGATGATTTTAGGCCATTACTTGGTCATACAGAAATGGAGACCTCATTTCTTTCCTCAAAGGGATGAGTTGGAGAGGGTGGCAGTTTGGGTTCGTGTGCCTGGACTTCAAATGGAGTTCTATGACAAAGACATCCTCTGGTGCATTGGAAATGTTCTGGGCAAGACTGTGAGAGTGGACTCTAATACCTTGAAGCCAAGGGATGGATACTGGGGTCAGACTACTACGGAGCGTGGAAAATTTGCCAGACTATGCGTGGAGATAAATTTGAAGAACCCTCTGATTTCTCAGTTCAATTTGATGGGAAGAGTGTATCAGGTGGAATATGAGGGTTTGTTTTTAGTTTGTTTTGCCTGTGGTCATTACGGCCACCGTAGGGAGGAATGTCTGGTTGTCAGAGAGGAGAAGAAAGATCAGCAAAAGGATGGTGACGTGGCTGTACAGAATATTGCTGAGCAGCAGAATGATCGTGATCCGGGTACAGAATTTGATGCTGGTGTTGGTGGTAATTTTGGGCCATGGAATATTGTTCAAAAACAGACGCGCAGGAGGCAGCAGCAGGGCAAAAAGGTGTCAGAGGATACATCCAAGGTTGTTAGAGGCGCAAAAAATGATACTCCCAATCATGGGGTGGGGCCAGGTTCTAGATTTAATGTGCTGGCACAGATGGTAAATGAGGAAGGGAATAATTCAGGTGAGGGAGACCCCATGGTAGTGGTTATGGAATCTCCTGAGGTGGACCCCAATAGTCCAAATAGACAAATTTCCCCTGCCAGCAAGGCTAATTTAAAAACCGTTACCCAAATTAGAAGTGCAGCCAGCAAGCCTTCTCAGGAATTGGGCCAATCCCAAGTGGAATTCTCAGCCCCTAGGCCCGGTTTGGAGCATCCTGTCCTTGCTCGGGTTGAGCAGAATTTGGAGTCTTGTGCTGGAACTGTAGCCCAGAATGAAATCTCTGGGAAAGAGGTAACCCATACTCCTTCTAATCCCCCTATACTAAAAGGTTCTGGTCTTGTAGTCTCAAACTGGAGACCTCCAGATAAGTCTCATACCTCTTCTATGGACAATCAACCTGTAGTTGTTATGGATGTGGTGGAGAGTTCTTCTGATCAGGTTGTGGGCCCAAGGCCCATGGAAGATTAATTATGTGTTGTGTGTTGTTGTTTCTCGACCGTTTGGTCTCTTATCTTTGTTAGTTATTTTGTCATGAATTTTCTCTATTGGAATGTGCGTGGGGCTGGGTCAAAAACCTTCCCCAATCTCATTAAAGACATTAGGAGTAAATATAGATTTGATGTTATGGCCTTGTCTGAGCCTAGAGTTAGTGGTGATCAGGCTGAGAGAATTATCAATAAATTTGGTTTCTCTAATAACTTCAGGGTGGAAACTATGGGTTATTCTGGTGGTATCTGGCTGTGTTGGGATTCGGGGATTGTTGACATCTCTATTGTAGATTTTGGGGCCCAGTTTATTCATACAAAAGTTATTTTAAATGGGATTTCATCCTTTATCACCTTTGTCTACGGTAGCCCAAGGCAGATTGAGAGAAGGATTTTATGGTCTGACCTTTGTCGTCTTGCCAATCAGTGCCAAACGCCTTGGTTTGTTATGGGCGATTTTAACTCTTTGTTAGCTGCCTCTGAAAAAACTGGTGGGACCTCTCCTAATAAGCTTGCTATTAAAGAATTCCAGGATTGCCTTGACATGTGTTCTTTATCTGACTTTGGGTTCAATGGACCTCCCTTCACTTGGCATTGGAATGGTATTAAAGAGAGATTAGACAGGGCTGTGGTTAACTTGGAGTGGAGAATGAACTTCCCAGACAGTAGCCTTACTCACCTTCCAAATCTTAAATCTGATCATAACCCCTTACTTTTGAATATTTTTCCAATTGCTATGCTGAGTCATGGAATTAAGCCCTTTAGGTTCCATGCTAGCTGGCTACTCGATAAAAGCTTCTTACCATTAGTTGAGCAGGTGTGGACCCACAATGATACTTGGGAGGAGGCTCTTGTTGATTTCAGAAGCAAGGTTCTTAATTGGAATTTGAATGTGTTTGGGAATATTTTCCATAAGAAGAGAAGGGTAATGGCAAGGTTGGATGGGATTAATAAAAAGTTGAGCATGGGGGAAGATAAGCATCTCAATAAACTTAAGAACCACTTCTCGAAAGAATATGCTGTGATTCTTGCCCAAGAAGAGCTTCTGTGGAGACAGAAATCTAGGTGTGATTGGGTGAAATTTGGAGACCATAACACCATATTTTTTCATGTGTCTACTATTATCAGAAGGAGAAGGAATAGAATTGAGGGGTTGTTGAATGATGAGGGTGTCCTTGTTACTGATAGGGAGCCCCTTATAGCTCTGGCTACCAATTATTTCAAGCTGTTGTTCGCTATCGACAGACCCTATCACCCTTGGAGTTTTGGAAACATGTTTCCTAGAATATCCATTATGCACCTTAATGATTTGGACCAGAGTTTCACTGAAGAGGAGATTCACAATGCAGTTTCCAGCATGGGGTCCCTTAAGGCCCCAGGACCAGATGGATTGCACCCTATTTTCTTCCAAAAACATTGGCACTTGGTAGGGAAATCTGTTTTCAATCTTATCTCGGATATCAGCCAGCATCCTGAGAAGGTCAACCATATTAATGACACTCTTCTGGTTCTCATTCCAAAGACTAATTCTCCGGACAGAATGCCCCTTTTCCGTCCTATTAGTCTTTGTAATGTCATTTACAAAATGTTAACTAAATGTGTCACGAACAGATTAAGAAGACATATGTCAACCTTAGTTGACCCTACTCAAGCTAGCTTTGTCCCTGGAAGACATACTAATGACAATATCATTGTGGCTCAGGAAGTTTTCCACAGCATGCAGATCAAGAAGGGCAAGAAGGGCATTATGGCTTTGAAGATTGACCTTGAGAAAGCCTATGATAGGCTCAGGTGGGATTTCATTAATGACACCCTTCAGGATATCGGTTTCTCTGAAAGATTCTGTAAATTGATTATGAGTTGCATTACCACCTCTACTACGAAGCTTCTTTTCAATGGTGATGTCATTGACCCCTTCTCCCCTGCTAGAGGATTGCGCCAAGGAGATCCCCTGTCTCCATACATTTTTGTTCTTTGCCTTGAGAGATTGAGTCATTTGATTAATTCTAAAATTCAAGAGGGTGTTTGGAAGCCAATTACCTTAAATAGAGGAGGTCCTAGATTGTCTCACCTTTTCTTCGCGGATGACCTTCTTTTATTTGGAGAAGCTTCTTTGGAGCAAATGGAAATCATGATCAACTGTCTGGATTCTTTCTGTGCTGCTTCAGGCCAAAAGGTTAATGCTAGTAAATCCCTCCTTTGTGTCTCTAGGAATGTCTGTCGTGCTAGAGCTACTCAGCTTAGCTCTCTTGGTGGTTTTAAATTGACAGTTGACATGGGAAAGTACCTTGGAGTCCCTATGATCCTTGGTAGGAAAAAAGCTAAACTGTATGATTATTTGTTGGAGAAAACTCAACAGAGGCTATCTAGCTGGAGGGCAGATTCTCTCTCCTTTGGAGGAAGGGTTACACTAGTTCAAACAGTTGTGGCTGCTTTACCAACTTATACTATGCAGACAGTTTTATTGCCAAAGGTAATTTGTAGAAAGATGGAAAAGATGGCTAGAGGATTTATCTGGGGTTGCTCTAATGGCAATAGAAAGATGCATGCAATCTCTTGGGATCAATTGAAGCTACCTAAGATAGAAGGGGGATTAGGAATCAGGGACCTCCATATGTTCAACAAAGCTCTTTTCATGAAATTGGGGTGGGGTCTTATTAATGCTCCATCTGCTTTATGGGTGCAGGTGCTGAAATCCAAATATGCTTCTGGACATTCTACTATTCCTAATGTCATTAGAAGAACTAATGCATCTCAAGTTTGGCAGGGTATTTGTGCCACCTGGAACCTGGTGCAACAAGGTATCAGCTGGAGCTTAGGAGATGGGAGGAGGGTTTCCTTCTGGGATGACAAATGGCTTAGATCAGGAACAATTCTAAGCTCTGTGGTTTTGGGAACTCAGCATATGGGTTTGGAGGAGACCATGGTGTCTGATATGGCCCATGATGGGTTTTGGAGTTTTGATAAATTCCAACATTTGCTCCCTTCAATAATTTTAGATGAGATCAGGGGTACTATTCCCCCTATGTTGTATAGAGGGGAAGATGCTATTATTTGGTTTCCTACTAATAATGGCTCCTTTTCTACAAAATCTGCTTATCACCTTGCTGCTAGTCATATAGAGGGACCTACTCATGCTGTTTGGAGATGTATCTGGAAGTGCAACATTCCGCACAGGTACAAGAGCTTTTTGTGGAAAATCTTGAAAGGAGGTCTGATGACTAACAGCACTAGAAGAGATAGACATCTGGTCACCTGTGCAAATTGTCCTCTTTGTATGAACCAGGTTGAATCCCCTTTGCATGTCTTGAGAGATTGCCATTTAGCCCACAATCTTTGGCAGTACCTTAGAGTCCAAGAATTTGATCCTCAATTTTTCTCATATGATATTCTTGATTGGATATATCGAAATATTTCTCTTTCAAAGGTGCAATTCAGAGGTATCCCTTGGCCCACTCTATTTACAGTTGCTTTATCTAGTCTTTGGAACTCCCAAAACCAGCTGGTTTTCCATGGAACCTCAACTACTTTGAGTCAAATCATTTTTTCTGTTTTAAACCGAGCTGCAGAGTTTAATCATATCTTGCAGTGTGCTACTACCAACCAGCAGTCTATCTCCAAGGTTAATTCACTTATCTCTTGGAATTTTCCTAATGAACCTTTTATTAAATGTAATGTTGATGCCTCAGTCAAGAAAGAGGGCTCCTTAGCTGCTTGTGGGGGCATTTTCCGGGACAATACTGGATGTTGGAGGGGTGGCTTTGTTAGGAACATTGGGGCTGCTACTATTACAATGTCTGAGTTGTGGGGTATTCTTTCTGCTCTTCAACAGGGCCGATCAATGTCAATTACTAAGCTTTGGATGGAATCAGATTCCTTAACAGCTGTGAATTTAGTTCTCAAAGGATGTGGGAGACAGCACCCTTGCTTTGGTATAGTATTAGAAATTCAGAAGTTGATTAATGGCCCTTGGGAGGTGTTTATTTCTCATACATTCAGAGAAGCCAACAGAGCTGCTGATTGGCTTGCTAACTTTGCCTTCTCATTTCCCTTTGGAATTCATTATATTAATGCTCCCCCTACAGATTTACTTCCAATTATTAGAGATGATGTTATAGGAGTGGCCTTTGGCCGTTGTGCTCGTGTGTAGCCTGGGGCTTTGCCCCCCTTTTCACCAAAAAAAAAAAGAATTTAACATATTTTCTAGTCAAGTATAGTATAATGTGTATTTTTGGATTTATTCTCAAATCAACATAAATTTATTACCAAAAAAAATCAACATAAATTTTATTCCAAGTCTACATGTGATTCAATTAAATATATATAATTAGATTAGACTTCTATCCGCTTTCACCCTGTTATATGAAGATAGCCAGGGAGAGTGAGCATAGTTCCAAATGACCGATGCAGTAAATAATTGGTTATAGTCAGTCTAATTAATTCAACTTATATAATATGATTTTTTTTTTTGGTCGAAACTTATATAATATGATACAAGTTGCTACTTGCTAACTTAGATGAAGCGGATTACTCTTTGGCCCACGGTTGGATTTATGAATTAAGACACGCCGCCCATATTCTATGCTTGGAAATCCCATGTCCTAACGTTGCTTGTTATTCAAGCATAGTGGCATACTTTTTTGTCAGCAGAGGTATAGACGCCAGTAATGATAGGTTATTAAGTTGTGTCATATACCTGTTGATGAGAAAGTGCAACCAGATTCCCATATTCATTTGTCATTGACATATATCTGGCAAAAATAATTATGACAATATTAATAATAAGGAAGACTTAATTAAGCAATTTGATTAGTAGCATAAAGTCATAAACCACACCAACTTCCTTTAATAATGATTATATTATGGTTGGGCATTGGATCCATAGAAAAGAATGAAAGTAGATGATAACTTTGTCATGAAGGATTTTTGTGATCACTACCTCTGCTCTCACTTATGTCACTCTTGGATGACTCCTTTGCTTCTATTCTTGTCCATGGAAGAAGGACCCTACTGTTTTTATGTTTTTCTTAATGGGTCCACCATCAATCTTTGGCTAGAGTGAAAGAAAAGTTTGCACACCAAGGTGGAACTTTGAGTACACTACCTGCCATTTTGATGATAGCTGGAATCGAAGGAAACATATATACTACATATTAAAAAGTATATGGTTCATTTTAGGCACTCGCGTGAGTGATGTGCAATGCTAATCCAAAATTTAAGCGCAAGGATACAAGCAGACATGAAAGTACATTTTGGTTGAAATAATGATGTATCAATCAATATTAATCACAACCAAGACATATGAGTGGCTTTGATATCAAACAATGTTGCTGATATCTAGCACTTGCACAATCTTTCTAGCTTTGTTTTGGATCATCTTTCTAGCTTTGTTTTGGATCATAGAAAAGTAAAGAATCATAATGATAGTCACACATCTTTTTTTACACCATGTTAACGGTTATTTTATTTAAAAAAAACCATTCTACGACATTTTTTTTCCTTACATTTATTAAGGCTTAACATGAGTTGGGTAGACCCGGTCAACCAAATTCAAGATAAAAATGACGTGGTGGGTTGGGTCATTGGATTGAGTGCCTGTTTGGTTTAAATTTTGCACCATTCAGAATCAATTCTGCAGAATTGATTTTAAATCACTTTCGACCAACGTACTTCGTAAAGCGTGCATAATCCATCTTAACCATTCATTTCTAGAATCAATTCTACTCAACTGTAAACCAAACGGACCCTGAATCAAATTTGGTTAAGGGGAACGCGATTAATTCGAGTTGGATATTGGATTTTTGCATTTCCAACCTGAACGACTCAATCAAACCTTACCATAAATATTAAATATAAAAGATAAAAAAAATGATTTAAATATTATAATATCTAAATTTTTTTCAATTGGATCCAACCCAACCTGATCCAATTAAATGTTATTTTTGTGTTTCTTTCTATTTATTTCTCATCTTTTATTAATTTGTATGTGAACTGACTATCCAACTAACTTAACTAGAATATAATCAGGTTGGTTCAGATCGTGTTCAATTAAAAAATAAAGAAAACCGACCCAACATAATAACCTGAACTTCAGATCGGGTCCAAAATACTCTAATCCCATGAGCACCCCTAATATTTATTTTCCCTAAACATAAATTATAATTGATAAATATCAAAATAATTAGGAAGCGAAAATATATAAAATAATTTTAAGCAGCAAGCCAACAATAATTTGTTAAATCTTTCACCTTTAAACTTTTTTTTTTGGTATAACAAAAGATATCCTTCACGGGAGGCAATCCTGTTCGAGTCAGGAACATCCACATCATAGTGGGGCTAACTCTCCATGCGGAGATTTTTTTCATCCACAAAAGTCGAACCCGAGACCTTGCTTAAGGGGAATCAAGCATGTACCACTTGAACCAACCCCCGTTGGTAATCTTTCACCTTTAAACTAATTAACTTGAAAGTAGTTAATATTTTGTATTACATAGTTAAAAAATAAATATAAATAAAATATTAAAAAATAGAAACTAAAAATATAAATTTATTTGACAAATATTATTTTATCAGTGATGAAAAATTAAATATAAATATTTAAGAGGTTAAATTTGGAAAATTTAAAAAAATCTAAATAACAAAATATTGTTTTAATAATGATTAATATTTTTTTTATACTAATAAAATTAGGGTGAGGGGATGGTGCTCTAGTTCGAGGCAAGGAAAGCCTCCGGGCTCTTTGAGCACTTACAGAGGTACTTACATTTTACCTCACCACAAGGGGAGGAGTGGAGGTTCGAACTTGCGACATGCCTGTCAGATACGAGACCCTGTCTTGTTCCACTCGACCAACCCCTCGGTGTTAATAAATTTTACATATAACACTTATTCAAGAAATTCATATATCAATTAAATAAATTTTAAAAACATTTTTTTATTGAATATTTAATAAAAATATTAATTTATATTAATATAAAAAGCTTAGTAAAATATGCCATTAAATGGAAAAAAAATGCGTGACTACGTGATAAAAAAAAGAATGCACTTTTAAGAATTAAGATGAATAGTTAATTATCCATTGTCAACATATAATAATTTTGATGAAAATTCCATGACAAGTTTGAATGATATTTGAGTAGACAATAATTATATATGAAATAGCAAACAAAACTGTGTAATTGATATTGATACTAGATAGATAGATAGATACAAGGTGGCTGCTAGTGTGAGTCATCAAAGTTGTGCACCACCGGTGGTGCACAACTTTTGACCTGTTATAGGGAGTAAATGACCTGTTAATTATTTAAAAATAAAGGGAAATGAATAAAAAAAATAAGTTTTACAATTTGCTAGGTAGTCCTCCCCACTTTTTCCCTTTCTTTTTCTATTTGTAAAATTTCTCCCTCTATATTTTTTATTTATTAAAATTCTCTCTCCTCTTTTTCACTCATCTCTCTCTCCTCTCTCTCATCTATTTCTCTCCTTTGTTTGTCTCTCCCTCTCCTTCTCTCCCCCTCTCTCTATTTCTCTCCTCTCTCTCCTATGTTTCTCTTCCTATCTCCTTTCTCTATCCTCTCCCTCCTCTATTTCTCTCTCTCCCCTCTCTTCCCCTCTCTCCTTTGTTTCTCTCTCCCCCCATCTCCCCCTTCTCTCTCCCCCTCTCTCTTCTTTCTATTTCTCTCTCTATCGCCTTTCTCTATCCTATCTCTCCATGTTTCTCTCTCCTCTCTCTCCCATGTTTCTCTCTCTCCCCCTTTCTCCTTTCTCTCTCCTCTATTTCTTTCCTCTACCTCTCCCTGTTTCTTCTCTCTCGTCTCTTTTTTATCTCTATTTCTCTCTCCTCTCTCTCCTCTGTTTTCTCTCTCCCCCATAATCCCCTCCTCTCTCCTCTATTTCCCTCCTTATTTCTCTCTCTCCTTTGTTTCTCTCCTCTTTCTACTCTGTTCTCTCTCTCCCCTCTCTCCTCTTATCTTTCTCTCTCCCTCATCTCCCATCTTTCTCCTTTATTTCTCTTTCCCCTTTCTCTCATCTCTCTCCTCTATTTCTTTCCTTATTTCTCTCTCCTTTCTCTCCTTTGTTTCTCTCGTCCCCTCTCTCCTTCTCTCTTTCCTCCACCCTCCCCCTCTCTCCTTGTTCTCTCTCCCCTCGTTCTCTCTCCCCTCTCTCTCCTTTGTTACAACATGGGTCCTCCCACCAACCCATGCATGCATGCAAAGTCCCACGTCAAAATTCAAACAACAGGTTTGCATGGATGTGTTCTACGTCCTAATCTTGTGTAATAGTACTAGGGTTCTTTCCTTGTAGGCTTGACCCTTTAGAAGGGCCAAAATTCCATTTTTGAATTTTGCAACAAAAACTCTCACATTGCTTCCTCTTGGGTTGGAGCCGTCAAAAACCAAATTTCACCTTTTTGGAATTCATTTGATATTTTTAATTAATTTAACCTTGTTTAATCACAATTAATTCACAATAATTACCAAACAAATCAAAAAATCACCAAAATTTACCACGTGGGTCCTCTCACCAACCCATGCATGCATGCAAAGTCCCATGTCAAAATTCAAACACAGGTTTGCATGGATGTGTTCTACGTCCTAATCCCGTGTAATAGTAGTAGGGTTCTTTCCTTGTAGCCTTGACCCTTTAGAAGGGCCAAAATTCCATTTTTGAATTTTACAACAAAAACTCTCCCATTGCTTCCTCTTGGGTTGGAGCCGTCAAAAATCAAATTTCACCTTTTTTTGAATTCATTTGATATTTTAAATTAATTTAACCTTGTTTAATCACAAGTAATTCACAATAATTACAAAACAAATCAAAAAATCACAAAAATTTACCATGTGGGTTCTCTCACCAACCCATGCATGCATGCAAAGTCCCACGTCAAAATTCAAACAACAAGGTTGCACCCATCAACCTTGACCACAAAGATGGCCATTAGGGTTAGGGTTCATAGAAAATTTCATGTGAAAATTCAAACCACAAGATTGAATGCATTAGTCCACAAATCAAAGTTGGTACTTAGGTCTAGGGTTCTTACTTTAGACTCACAACATGCAACCCTCAACCACTTTTTCTTGAATTTTCTGAGAGAGGGAGAGGAGAGAGAGGAGAGAGAAAGAGGGGGAGAGAGGAAAGAGAAAGGAGACAGAGGGGAGCAAGAGAGAGAGAGGAGATGAGAGAGAAGGATGAGAGAGGGTAGAGATAAGAGAGAGAGGGGGAGAGGAAATAGAGAGAAGATGATGGAAAGAAGGGGATAGAGGGATGAGAAGAGATAGGCGAGAGAATGGTGGACGAGGAAA
>QLOH01001007.1:0-75000 GCA_026901365.1 Sesbania bispinosa
GTAGTTCTGTTGTTGATCTCAAATCCACAGCTACTCACCATGGAACAATTATTCTTACTAGTTCAGCAAACATGTGATAATCCTTATAATGAGAGGTTGAAAGACAGTTATAAGATTGATTGGGTTCCCCTTCCATCTTCTGATACATGGACTGATGCTGAAGATAGTAGTTTTAATTTTCTTCTCAGATTTTGCTTGGTATGCTGTTCAGAAACCAAGGTTACATCAGGAAAATGGAACTACAAGGATGATCCCATCTGGTAACACTGGATTCCAATGGGAAGGTCACAAATTTCAATGCTCTTGATATGATCAAGATTTGGGGAGCCCAAGCTTATCCCTTTTCAGCTTCAAAAGAGGCAGAGCTCTGGCAAAACCAGATGACAATGCAACTTTTGCTGGTGAGATCAATCCTCTCCTGCTTACTGGGTAGAGTCTTATTATTAGTAACATATTCTAATACAGACTTCAGTAGTTTTATTAAATGTAACATGCCTAGATTTTGCATTGTGTTGTGTGTCAGGTTGAACAAGGCAAAAATTTTGTCTTTATGGGAGTGAAAACATGGCTTGGATCCAACAATTCAATGATATCATAACTGAGCTCAAAGGAGCAGGTTTGCAGCTGAAACAATATATGTTGGTAACAGTCGGTTAGGTGAACATTTAAAAGGATAATGGCAAGAACTGGTGAAATAAATCTTAGTGATCCACTT
This sequence comes from Sesbania bispinosa, assembly GCA_026901365.1. Classification (NCBI taxonomy): domain Eukaryota; kingdom Viridiplantae; phylum Streptophyta; class Magnoliopsida; order Fabales; family Fabaceae; genus Sesbania; species Sesbania bispinosa. The sequence goes on from QLOH01001007.1 coordinate 716, forward strand.
CCTTTACCAAAGTGCATTCTTTTGGCTTCGGTTGGAGAGTATGAGAAGGTCTAAACTCAGACTAGGGAAGACACCAAGTTGTGATCATGTCCTAGCAGAGTTGTCAGCTTTGCTTGACATGGATGATAAAGAGGAAGGTTGAGCAGTGATTGGAAGTGGGTGTTCAACTGATACTTTTATGCTTCAAGGGTGCAGGTGATGGAATTCTTAAGGAACTATCCTTTGGGGAGACAAGATAGACCAGTTGGGATTGTCAGGTGCCCCAAGAACTCTTAGACCCTATTTTGGGGTCATAGGCCATACTTAAGTAATATATTGTCATGATAACATTGTTGTTGTTGTTATTGTTGACATTGTATCAATTTTTACTGTAATGTTTAAAAAATATACTTGTTAACTTATGTAAGAGTTAGATTTGTTAACCTGTATAAAGGCAGGCCTAATAGCCTAACTAAAAATAGTCTTGTTGGTATATTAAAAAACCTTATTGTAAAATATATTTATGAATAGGCTTTTAAGTCAGATCAAGATCACCATGTAAAAGGTTACATCAGACCTTAAAAATAGATCTATATCAAGCAAATAAATCATGTCAGGCTTAAGTTTAGAAAGTAGAACTAAGCCCTTTAATATAGGACTTGACTTACTGTCCATTTTCATCCCTAGCACTATACCAATCACACTTGGTTGACACTATTTTGGCAAAGTTTTAATTTGAAAATCATCAATTCTGACTAATGTGGGAGATAGGATTCAATTCACATTACTAATACACTGCTAGGTGTTTTAAATGGGTCATGCAGAGACTATACTGTTAAAAAGCCATCCTAACTCACATTCACAGGTTGAAATGAACTATATCTACAATGAAAGTTTTATTTTTACAATATAAATTACTTATTCTTTCACTTGTAAATTTAAAGAACACATAAGAGCTCATATATAATATATGTACATATCAAATGTTCAAATGAAATTACATACTTCAACTCAATCATACAAGTTAAAAACCAATTCTGTGCACTACTCATTCAACCATACTAAAATCTCAAAAATGGAAATCCAAACTTCATGATGTAATGGCCAACACACAGTCATCCATAAAATATTTCACTACACACAGTTGGCACAATCTCAAAACTAATGCACACAGTTAACCCTGAAAAGCTTCACAACCTATACAAAAGTTTTGATATCAGTGTAAACTGCTCTGTTGGTGTTTTCTTCTTTACACTCAAGAATGGCTTGAACATCAACAGTACTCAAGTCCTTCAACAACATTCAGGGCAAGGAAAACCATATGGGTGCCTGCAGTTAATGTAAAAATGTGAGCTTCCATTAAGATAGCTAGGAAAAGAAACCATGTCCCTATGGGATTGAAATCCTACCAAAAAAGGACAGACACAGCTGAAGATATTTGACAAGAATTCAAACTTGTCATTCTATATAAAGTTGCATTTTAACTCTTTGATTCCGTTTAAGGGAAAAATACTTTATGCTTGTTAAAAACAAAGGGGCCTATAATGTTGTTTCCTATTAAGTAAAACTAAGTAAGCAAAGAGTTCACAATTATATTAAGGATTCCCATATTCAGGATATGAAATGGAAATCAGCTCAAGGAATAAGTTAAGCCTCATACCTGGGAGGAAAGAAGCATTTATCCGCTTTGTGTGACCAGGTTATCTGCATTGCCAAAATAGCACAAAAAAATAAATGGATATAATTTTCAAGTATCATTGTTGTCAGAAAGTTCTCTCTGCACAAAATATTACCAATGGACATTTGTTAACAGCAATGACATCTGAACTGTGAGTAGGAGTGTAAATAAGTAGAGTCAAAATATTTCTCAAATTGAGATCATTTATTTAAACAAGCCAAATTTAAAACTTGAGCTTAACTTGTCCAAAATTTAACAGTGACTCGTAAGTCACACGAAGTTAAAGAAACAAAGGGAAACTCACATTGCACCACCTCCAGCTGGGCCAATTGTTTGAATGCTGACATACCAGTCATTGCAATGCATTAGCTGCCCCTTTGATTTTGATCCTGTTTTCCAAATCAACATGCTATTGTGTCACAATTCCATACAAAAATGATCTCAAATTATTGGAAGGAAATGACAGCTTATGAAAGGAATAAAATATTTACCACACTCTATTTGAAGAAGGAATAAACCAGTTGCAATTGTCTCCTAAGTCCAGCAAAAAGAATACAATCAGACAAGTCTATAACAAAGATAACATTTTCAGCTAATTAAACTGAATAGCTATATAAAGAAAGAGGTGCACTTACAGACATAATATGCTTCAGAACAAAAGCAATATTAATCACAGGTACAATGTGGAGCCAGACAACATTGTCATGAAGGATACTTGCAAGAGAGGTAGGATAATGCCTACATATCATGCCAAGTAAAAAGACATGTTTCAAATAAAGAAATAAAAGGCTGAATCACAGTAATTGCCACTTAAGGTGAAAAACTAACCCCTGTGATGCGAGCAAGGTTAACAGGTCCACAAGTTTTTTGCACTGATGGGTAAGCTGATAAATTATAATAGCAATACCTGACTAGTAATGCACCTCTTTCTTTATATAGCTAATGTCCACAGTTTAAGTGCACCTCTTTCTTTACTTTAATAGCAATCACTGCTTTTGGTTCAGTTTCTTCCTCAGCAATTACTGACTCTTCAGGGGGGGATAAGATTGTCTAAATGCTGGGACAAGGCTTACAATTCCTATGCTTGAAACATTGCTTGAATCTTTTAGAGCAGAAATACTTGACCTTTTAACAAATAAGCACCCAAAGCCTGATGGGTTTTCACCAAAAATTTTGTAAAATGAACAAATCATAAAATCAGGCTTAAACAAAGACATTCCCAATGTGCCCATCTCCTTAGGTCTCAAAGCACATAAATCAAGCAAGACACTCCACCCATTTTCTTGTGCCATGGACATCCAAACATAGGAATATGGTGCCCCAGTAACCCTTGAATGAAGTGGGAAAACAAAAAGACCACCTTTTCTCTTTCCCTTTTACTTGTTATCATCTTCTTTAATTTTCTCAACTCAAGTCAAGATTAGGCCATGAGAATTCAGCTGATAACACATTCACCCTTGCTTCTTGCAACTCTCAACCATCCTATCCAATGCCTCACTGTAAAACGGAAAAGAAAGCGCGAAAAGAAAGAGAATATGAACTATAGTTTTCTGAAATGCTTCTGTGTATTGAAAGAGAGATTGATACAAAGATATATATAACACCTAAAAAGCTACAACAAACAAACCAACTAACTGCTAAAACAGATTAACTAAAAACAGAAAACAAACTAAAACAGAAAGCTAAAACTAACTGCTAACTGATACAAAACTAAAAGCTGATAGAATTAACTAATACTCTAATACCCCCTCAAGCTGGAGAGTAAATGTTAAGAACTCCCAGCTTGGACAAAAGATGTAGAAAAGGAGTTGGATCCAAAGGCTTGGTAAAAAGGTCAGCATGTTTTCTTTGCTAGAGATGGGAAGAAGATGAAACAATTTAGCTTGTAATTTTTCCCTAACAAGGTGACAATCATTTCCAAATGCTTAGTCCTTTCATGGAAGACAGCATTGGCTGCAATGTGGCGCGGTGATTCACTGTCACAATAGAGCAAGCAGGAGTAACAAAGGGAGGCAGAGATCCTGTAACAAATATGTGAGCCATTGTAGCTCACAAAACAGTCATGGCTAAGGCACGATTATCTCAAAGAAGACCTGGAAACAGTATTTGTGTTTCTTTGATTTCCAACTAATTAGGGAATCTCCCAAATAAATGCAATAACCAGTGATGGACTTTCTGGTGTCGCGACAGCTGCCCCAATCAGAGTCACTGAATCCCTTAGTTGAAGATTGGAGGTGCAAGGGTAGAAAATTCCTTGACCAGGAGAACCCTTAAGTATCTCAGGACACGGGTGGCAGCTTTGTGGTGTAGAACAGTTGGGCAAGCCATGAATTGGCTGAGTTGTTGAACAGCATAGGAATGTCTGGTCTGGTGGTTTGAGATATAAGAGTCTGCCAACCATTGTTCTATAGCTAGCAGCATCATGGTAAGGAGCACTGTCTTCCTGAATAGAGTTGACAAGATGTCGAAACCATTGGTGTAGGGGCAGGTTTGCCTGCAAGAAGACCAAAATCAGAAAGCAGATCTAGTGTATATTTTCTTTGAGATAAGTTATGCCAAGATGGGACTGGCAATTTCCAAGCCAAGAAAATATCTTAAATGACCCAAGTCCTTGATTTTAAAATGATGGTGGAGGTGTTGCTTGAACGAGGGCAATTTCATCTTGATTAGTACCTGCTAGGATAATGTCATCAACAATAGACTAAAAGGACAGTCAGTTTAGACTGAGAATGTTTAAGAAAAAGGGAATGGTCAGGAGCAGATTGTTTGTAACCAAGAGTTAAGAGAAAACCAGAAAGTTTAGTAAACCATTGCCTACCAGCTTGTTTAAGACCATAAATAGACTTATGAAGTTTACAAACAGGTTGGGTTTAGGGACAGATAAGGCCCTGTGGGAGGGGTTGCATATAGACTTCCTCCATCAAATCTCCATGCAAAAAGGCATTATTAATGTCTAATTGGTGAAGAAACCAGTTTTGACTAAAGCAACAGCAAGTAAAAGTCTAACAGTTGTCAATTTGCAACTGGGAGCAAAAAGTATCAAAAAAATCTAATCCTCAGATTTGATTATATCCTTTTGCCACTGATAGAGCCCATGAGCAGGAGGGGTCATCAGGGGACCAATTGTTTGGTCAACACAGCCAAGGCCCAAGGATTTGGAGAGTTTATTCTAGAAAGAGAAGAGGACACGTGGCAAACCAGCAAGTAGAGGAGACGGTTATGCATAGTGGAGAAGTGGTTGGAGCAAAGGCAAGGATTGAAAACGGAAGAGGAGGAGAGAACGTGGTGTGCAGAATTATTGAGAAAAACGGCCTTGGCTTGGGACCTGCAGCTCTAGGGTCTAAGGGTATCATTCTTGTCTTCTTAGTAAATCGTCTTGTATTGATCTTTTCTTCATTTAGGAGTGTTCTGGACGTGTTATTTCTTCTCTGGCTGTTCTGTTTGAGTTACTGACGAATTGAGAGTTTCATCATTGGTCCGACCTGCCGGATCATGGGGGAAACGCGTCTTCAAACTCGAGTAGAGGCTAATGACTCTCGATTGACGAACGTCCGAGAAACGGTACAACTTTGCTTCGGTCTTTTGCGGCTTGCAGGAGACGATAACAAAAGAAAAGGAAGAACAAACGGAGTTTCGCGGTCTCGTCGCAAAATTCTAAAGGATCAGGGCAGACCTCAAGGCGAGGAAGAGGGTCTGAATTTCTGGGTCACATGACCCACGTGGGGAACAAGAAAATGACGCTCACAATAGTCCGCTAAACGAGTGGAGCTGCCCTCATTTGAAGGTAGTGATCCACGTGGGTGGCTACTAGGGGCAGAAACGTATTTTCAAATCCATCAAACTAGACCAGAGATGCGGATTCCAATGGCTCAAGTATGTATGGAAGGTCAAGCTGTCCATTGGTTCACCATTTTGTTGAGGTATACCCAGAGATTTCATGGGAGCAATTTAAGAGAGAATTTGTGGAGCGATTCAGTGGCCTTAGATATTCAAAACCCATATGAAAGACTGGCAGCATTGAGACAGAAGGGGACGGTGCAAGAGTACATAGCTGAGTTTGAGTACCTATCAGCTTTGGACCCCGACAACCAGAGTTGCAGTATGTGGGTTATTTCTTAAACGGGTTAAATGAAGATATCCAAAATTGGGTCCCGGGTCCATAACCCAGAAAACCCGAATCCAAGCCATGAAGTTAGCCCGTAATGTGGAAGTGGCCCTAAAGAAAGCTGGGGAGCGTCAACTAAGTGGTCGAATGGGCCGCAATCAAGACTATAAAGGCCCAAATTAATGGGTCATTTGAAATATGGGACCAATTGGCATAAGAAAACTGGAGTTAGTGCTGTTTTGGGAGCTAATGATGACAAATATGTAGGAGGTGCTGCTGGAAATATGAGATCAGAGGCAAGTTTCAAGCGTGGAACTCACAACTTGACAACTAAGAATGGGAGGAACGTCGGCGAAAAGGGTTATGTTTCCGCTGCGCACAACCTTATAGCCCAACCCACAAATGTCCTAATCCTAAACTACGAGTAATGCTTTTAGGGGAAGATGAGATCGTAATGAGGACGGAGAAATAATTGTGGCTGAAGCTGAGGAGAGGAGATAGTGGGGGAAGAAGGAGAATGTAGTGTTTTGGATTCTCAAACAGTGTTGGAAGGTGTGGCATCAAGAAGGAAAATCTTCAACCATTGGAGACTTTTAAAAGTGGAAGGGTCACTAAATGGAATCCCTCTTCTAATATTGGTGGACAGCGGAGCAACACACAATTTCATCTCTCCTAAATTGTCAAGGCATTGGGAATTCCAATGCAAGAGATGGAAAAAGGGTTAGGGATTCGTTTGGGAGATGGGAATAGAGTAGTTACCAAAGGAAAATGCTCAAAATTGGAGGTATCAGTGGGAAAATACACTTGTGAGATTGATGCTTGGGTTTTGGATATGGGGGGGCTGGATGTGATTCTTGGTGTTGCGTGGCTCAGAACATTAGGAGATGTTACAACTAATTGGGAGACCATGACAATGAAGTTTAGTAGTCAAGGAAAGGAAGTGGAGTTACGGGGTCATGATAGTCAGTGTCTTACGTCTTTACACAGTTTGATTGGGAGTGACGGGATACAAAATCATAGAGTAAAATGTGGGCTGAATGCGACAGTTGGAAATTCAGTACAGCAGGAGGAATTAACTGAAGTTCAAGTAGCAGAATTGCAAGCAGTATTGGAGAAATTCTTGGAAGTTTTTCAAGAACCTAAGGAATTGCCTCCACCTAGAAGTTATGATCATGCAATAAATTTGGTACCAGGGCAGGGACCTGTGAATGTTAGGCCCTATAGGTACCCACATTTCCACAAGGACGAAATTCAAAGACAGGTTCAAGAATTGCTTCAAATAGGAATCATACGACATAGTAACAGTGCCTATTCCAGCCCAGTCATTTTGGTGAAAAAGAAAGATGCAACCTGGCGGATGTGTGTGGATTATAGAGCGTTAAATAAGGTAACTATTCCTGACAAATTCCAATTCCTGTGGTGGATGAATTATTAGATGAGTTGCATGGATCTCATTATTTTTCCAAATTGGATTTAAAATCGGGTTATCATCAAATTAGAATGAAACCTGTGGATGTTGAAAAGACAGCTTTTAGAACTCATGATGGACATTATGAATATTTAGTGATGCCTTTTGGCCTCACAAATGCCCCATCAACCTTCCAGGCAGCAATGAATGAGATTTTTAGGCCATTCCTAAGAAAAATGGTGCTGGTATTTTTTGATGATATTTTGGTGTTCAGTCGGTCATGGGAACAACACTTAGAGCACTTGGAGACTGTTTTAGAGGTGCTACAGCAGAACCATTTTAAAGTTAACCAGAAGAAGTGTCACTTTGGCAAGCAAACTATTGAATATTTGGGCCATTTGATATCAGGCAGCGGTGTTGCTATGGACCCTGAAAAGGTTAAGGCAGTTTTAGATTGGCCTGTTCCTAAAAATGTAAAGGGGGGTCAGGGGTTTTCTCGGTTTAACAGGATATTACCGCAAGTTTGTGGTTGGCTATGGGAAGGTGGCTAAACCTTTAACGGAGTTGACGAAGAAGGATGGTTTCAAGTGGGGGGAAGCTGCTCAACAAGCTTTTGAGACTTTAAAACAATTAATAACTGCAGCCCCTGTGTTGTCATTACCGGATTTCTCTAAGTATTTGACATTGAATGTGATGCTTCCGGGAGGGGTATTGGGGGCGGTATTAATGCAAGAGGGCAAGCCAATTGCATTTTTTAGCAAGGCTCTTTCAGAAGGCGCATGGGCTAAGTCAGCCTATGAGCGGGAGATTATGGCTTTAGCTTTGGCAATTCAACATTGGAGGCCCTATCTATTGGGGAGGTAGTTTAGGGTATTTACAGATCAAAAGAGTCTAAAATTTCTTTTGCAACAAAGAATATCAACTCCAGACCAGCAAAACTGGCTTGCAAAATTAATGGGATACAGATTTGATATTTTCTACAAGCCTGGTTGTGATAATGGGGCAGCAGATGCCCTTTCTAGGTCTCATGGAGAGGCGGAATTAATTATGTTATTATCTTTCCCAACATGGATGGAGGGGCAGGAACTGCAGCAAGGGGTATCTCAAGATCCACAGCTCCAAAAAATTGTTGCTGACATACAACAGGATCCCTCATCTAGACCAGGATTCTCGCTGTCCCAAGGAGTTTTGTACTACAAAAATAGACTGGTAATACCTGCCAACTCACCATGGATTTCAACTTTAATGGAGGAATTCATTCCACACCACAAGGCGGGCATTCGGGCTATATCAGAACATATAGAAGGTTGGCTATTAATTTGTATTGGTTCGGCATGAAAAAACAGGTACAAGAATTTGTCAGGAACTGTGAAGTATGTCAGAAACAGAAGTATTCTGCACTATCACCGGAGGCTTGCTGCAGCCTTTGGAAATTCCTGAGGTAGTGTGGGAGGATATCTCAATGGATTTCATCACGGGATTGCCAAAATCTAAAGGGTGGGAGGCAATTTTAGTGGTGGTTGACAGACTGTCTAAGTATTCACATTTTATTTTGTTAAAACATCCTTATACAGCCAAAAGCATTGCAGATCTGTTGTTAAGGAGGTTGTGAGGTTACATGGAGTTCCAAAGTCAATAGTGAGTGATAGGGATCCTATTTTCATGAGCAAATTTTGGCAAGAGATATTCAGGTTGCAAGGAACAAAATTAAAGATGAGTACAGCTTATCACCCTGAAACCGATGGGCAAACCGAGGTCATCAATAGGTGTTTGGAGGCATATCTAAGGTGTTTTGCAGCAGAGCAGCCCCGTAGTTGGGCCACATGGATTCCATGGGCTGAGTTTTTGGTACAATACCACTTTCCATGTCTCTATTAATACTACACCTTTTGAAGTTGTATATGGTAGGAGACCACCTACAGTTCTGAAATTTATACCAGGAGAAACAAGGGTGGAGGCAGTATCTAGGGAGTTGATGGACAGAGATGAAGCATTGACACAACTGAAACTTCACCTGACCAAGGCACAAGCTCAAATGAAGAAAACAGCAGATAAAAAGAGGAGGAACCTGACCTTTGAGGTTGGGGAATGGGTCTTTTTAAAATTAAGACCCCATAGGCAGCAAACAGTAGCACGAAGGATTAATCAAAACTAGCTCCTCGGTACTATGGCCCATTTCAAGTTATAGCTAAGGTGGGAGCAGTTTCATACAAATTACAGTTGCCTGAGTTTTCCAAGATTCATCCTGTTTTTCATGTTTCACAACTAAGAAGGCAGTGGGGAATAGACCAATTAATCCTACTTTGCCTGAAGGCATGGATGCAGAAATGGGAGATGTGGTAGAACCAATTCGTGTGTTAGGTGCAAGGAAAGAAAGAAGACATGGGGAAGACATCATACAATGGTTAATACAATGGAAAGGAAAAACAGTTGAGGAAGCTACTTGGGAAGATGATTTCATCATGAGAAGTCAATTTCCTGCATTTAGTCTTGAGGACAAGACTGATTCTGAAGGAGGGGGCAGTGATAGAGCCCATGAGCAGAGGGGTCATTAGGGGGACCAATTGTTGGGTCAACACAGCCAAGGCCCAAGGATTTGGAGAGTTTATTCTAGAAAGAGAAGAGGGACACGTGGCAACCAGCAAGTAGAGGAGACGGTTATGCATAGTGGAGAAGTGGTTGGAGCAAAGGCAAGGATTGAAAACGGAAGAGGAGGAGAGAACGTGGGTGTGCAGAATTATTGAGAAAAACGGCCTTGGGCTTGGGACCTGCAGCTCTAGGGGCTAAGGGTATCATTCTTGTCTTCTTAGTAAATCTTCTTGTATTTGATCTTTTTCTTCATTTAGGAGTGTTCTGGACTGTGTTATTTCTTCTCTGCTGTTCTGTTTGAGTTACTGAATTGAGAGTTTCATCAGCCACAAGTCTGGCTTTGTATCCTTCTAAGGAACCATCAGAATTATATTTTATCTTATATACCCATTTTGATCCAATAGCTGTTTTACCATGTGGAAGTTCAGCAAGAGTCCAAGTATGATTAGATTGCAAAGCATGTAATTCATTCTGCATAGCTTTCACCCAATGGGGGGATTTAACAGCTTGAGCATAATTTTTGGGTTCAGTGTTAGTAGTGATAGAGAGAGTGAAATGAAGATAATCAGGGGATAAAGAATGATATGATAAAGTAGAAGATAAAGGGTATCTAACAGTAGGTGAAGCAGCAGAATGGTGTTGAGCTAGTAGATTGCAATGGTAGTCAGTGAGATAACTTGGGAGATGCTTTTCTCTAGTGGACCTTCTGAGTTGAATTTGAGTAGAATAATCTTGAGGCAAAGAATCAGATGCTGCAGGTAAAGCAGCTGGTGCTAATGGGGATTGTGGATGAGAGGCAGAATCCGATATTGCATGTGTAGGATCAGCTGCTGTTTCAGTAGTGTTGGAACTGTCAGGGATAAGTCTGTTAGAAGGATCGTTATCATCATAAGTGAGAAAATCAAAATTTTCAAGGGTATCTTTAGTAGTTTGATTTTCTTTGTCATTGTTATTAGACCGATAGGGAAAAACATGCTCATAAAACACAACATTCCTGGATGTGAAAATCTCTCTAGTGCATAAGTCAAGAACAACATAACCTTTGGTTCCTGGCTTAACTCCTAAAAACACACATTTCCTTGCCCTAGGATCAAGCTTATTTCTATTGTGAACAAGGGTAGAAGCAAAGCAGAGGCAGCCAAAAACTCTTAATTCTAAATATGTTGGTGGCTTATTATTCATGATTTCAAAAGGGGATTTTCCTTTTAAAACTTTGGTCGGCATCTTATTTATGAGATGAACAGCATGATTAATGGCATATGTCCAGTAGATTTTAGGGAGATAAGAATGGAAAAGTAAAGACCTAGCAACATTTAGAATATGCCTGTGCTTTCTTTCAACAATAGCATTTTGTTGCGGTTGTCTCAATGCATGAAGTTTGATGTAAAATTCCATTTGTGTTATAAAATTCTGTCATGGCAAATTCTAATCCATTATCACTTCTAATGACTTTAATACTTTTATTAAACTGAGTGCAAACCATAGCATAAAAATTCTGGATTAGGGTCCTAGTTTCAGCCTTAGACTTCATAAGAAAAGTCCAAGTATATCTACTAAAATCATCAACAACAGTAAGAAAATGTCTATGTCCATGTATACAAGTAATAGGGATAGGTCCCCAAATGTCCATGTGGACTAAATCAAAACAAGAATCTGAATTAGTCAAGCTAACAGGATAAGGTAATCTGGATTGCTTGGCAAAATGACAATGTTCACAAACATTATTAGAATGAGATTTCACATAAGGAAAGTGACTATTTATTTGATCAAAAACAGTACTAGAAGGGTGTCCTAATCTGAAATGCCAAAGATCAAAAGAATGAACAAGGTTCTTGGAAGAATTAACAAGAGGAACATTTATATCAATGGCTTGGGTCCTTGAAAGGCTTGGTTTGTAGAGAATGTAGAGGTTGCCTTGAGTCTTAGCAAGACCAATCATCTCCTGAGTATTGAGGTCCTGTATAAGACATGAAAATTTATCAAAAGTAAGCTTACAGTCTAGGGAATCAGTTAATCTTTTGATGGAAATAAGGTTGCAGTTAAATTCAGGTATTAAAAGAACATCATGAAGATAAAATTTGTTAGAAAAGGCAACTGTCCCAGCAACTTTGGCTTGGGCAATGGTTCCATTAGGAAGCTTCACCTTAATAAGATCTATGTTTTTGTAGGTAATAAAATGAGACAGATTTTGACTGACATGGTCAGTAGCACCACTATCAAGAATCCAAATGCTTGTGTTCCATTTGGATTCTTGTTGAGTTGAAAGGATTTTACCTGGTTCTTGTTGGAACTGGTTGATGGTGTGCAGATTTTCACCAGAATTGGATTTTCTAAGCAGCTCCATGAGTTGATTATATTGTTCATTGGTGAGATTGTTTTGGGATTCATTTTGATCCTTATTTGGTGTCTTACCAGCATTTGTATTATTGGAACCAGTTGAACTAGCAGAGTTTACAGCAGCATTGGCACTCTTGCTTCTGAACTTGAAGTTGGGTGGAAATCCATGTTTAAAGTAACATGTCTCAATGGTGTGACCTTCTTTTCCACAGAAAGAACACACTTTCTGGCTGGTACTTGTGCAATTCCTGAAATTTGATCTTCTTCTTCCTCTGCCTGCAGCTGGTTTTCCCCCAAATGTATTTCTTGGATTTGTGAAATTAGCAATGAGGCCAGATTCTTGAACTGATGATCCACTGACTTGCCTTTCTTGTTGTATGACCATGGAATAAAGCCGCTGCCAAGGGTTCTAATCAGGAGAGGAATAAAGCCGTTCGTTGGACAAAAGAGGAGCATGGGTGAGTTTCATAATCTTCATTGTTAATTGAGGTTTTACATTTACGGTAATCGGTTAAAATTCACATAGGTCCACCACATGGACCCATGTGAATTTTGTTAGTTTAGTTAAGTTCTATTTATGCAATTTCAGTTTTCAACCTTGGTTCCTCTGTTTCACATTGATTTTGGGTATTGAATTTCAGACGCTTTCTGGTGGGACTTGAGAACTATGGCAGAGGACATTGGAAAAATATAGCTCGCTATTCTGTAAGAACAAAAACTCCTACCCAAGTGGCAAGCCATGCTCAAAAGTACTTCCTAAGGCAAAAGCTTTCTGGAGGGAAAGATAATAAAAGGAGGTCTAGTATCCATGATATCACCACTGACAATCTTACAGAACCTACAACTAATTCAGGTCAAGACAAGCCTCTTTTGTTCAATGAGTCTCTCATGCCAATTATGCAAGCAGAAGGGATTAATCACCTCATTGAGGAGCCACTCATGGAGGTTTTCAATCCAAATTATGAGTCTCTCATGACAAATGTGCAACCAGAAGGGATTAATCACCACAATGTGGAGCCACTCATGGAGGTTTTCAATCCAAATTATGATGAAATGTTCATGTTTCCCTCATCTGATATCTATTCCGAGACCCTCAAGTTTCAAGGTCAGCAGGATCTAGACAAATGTCTTTTTCATCATGCTTATGCCCAGCAAAATGCTCAAGGTTTCGGAACCACTTCTAATGACTTCAATAAGGACGCTGTTTTTGGGTTTTGGTGACCATTGTTATACTAGTTCTCCCGCATGGTTGTAAATATTTGATTTATTTATCAACAACAATAATGTTTCATCCATTTCAGTTGTAAATATGGAATGAACTTCTTTAAATTTTCAATTCTCTTAAAGTCAGCATTTTGTTGTAAATTGTTAGAGAAATGAAAGATTTCAATTCTCTTTAAGTTTTCTTAGCATTTTAATGGTTTTAAATTATTGGCATTTTGTTGTCTTTAAGTTTTCAATTGTCTTAATCAAAATGAAAGATTTTATTTACGTGTATATTATTTTGTTTTAAACTATAAACTAGATATAGACCCATGCGTTGTGTGGTTACTATAATCTTATAATTCATTTTTAATAAAGGGGTCAAAAGTATGAAATGATAATAATAAGAATAAGAATGAAAATTTTAGAATATTAAAATAATATTAAGAATTGTAAGTGGGTATATTATATTATATATTAGAGATTGGTATTGGTTTGATTTCCTTCAATGGGTTGTACATAAAGTAATAAATTTCATTTATAACTTTCATGGACATAATGGTGCATGATGATAAAATAATGATTAGGAATGAAAATTTTAGAATATTAAATAATATTAAGAATTGTAAGTGGGTATATTATATTATATATTATATTAGATAATATATTACTAGGAAAGTCAAAATGTAGAGGTGTTCCCTCATATTATTGTTCTTGTAGCAGTTAGACATAGATGGTGATTTCAGAGTTGATGTGGCAAATCTATAGCCCGCGGTTCAACTTTAATATATATAATAGATAGATAGATAAATAATAGATAATAATTAATAAATAAATAGATAATAGATAGAATGTACACGGATTTATGCAAATGAATAAATAATGTTATAAATATTGTTAAATAAAATATAATATAAAACATATAAAATATAATGACAATATAATTGATGTTTTTATGTTAAGTTGAGTAAAAGCTTTCAACTTCTCATTATCTATACTTACTTAATCGGGGGTAATGTGTCAGACGACTTTTCCACTGTTCATTAACTATTCATCCTCCTCTTTTTTTTTTTAATTTACACGCTAACAATCGTTTCTCTCTTTTTTTCTTTTTAAAATTTTTCTGTCAAACGTTTTTCTTTTTTTTAAGAAAAAATATTTTTTTTAATTTTTTGTTTTTTAAGATGTTTTTTTAACTAAAGAGTTGTGGCTCAGTTGGCAACACAAACTGAAATTGTGGGAAGAGCTCCCGCGTTCGATCCTCACTAAACACACTTTTCGGGAGGTGTGAGGAGCCTTAACTGTGACTAAGCCCCAAACAGAATTGCGCCTGGTAATAGAGGATGTAAGGTTCAAATATCCCCTCAAAGTGGTTTTAATCATGACAACCAAATCAAATGGAACTTAGTATAATTCTGATTTCAAAGAAGACTAATCATTTTCATTTGAGTATGTATCCAGAAGCAACAGGTCTAATCTTGAAGAAGGAGAAATATGAGAAACATAAGAAGCATGAAATACATGAGAAATTTCTTTCCAATAACTAGCAGAAGCAGCAAACTAAAAAGGAATGACAAATCTATGAAGGACAACTTGAAATTAAAATGAGTAAATTCAAGATAACTCATTCAAAGTAATCAGAAGCTGTTAAGCACTTCTCATATCTTCTAGAAGCATGAAGAAGCTTCCAAAGAACATCAAATGAAGACATATTAGAAGGGAGATTCACTTTAAGAGAAAATTTCAAGAACAAAGCAATAATAGCACTTTATGCTCAAGACATATCATCTGTGGAACCTCAAATAGTTCACAGAAGCATGAGAAACATCTGCAGTTCATCAGAAGTAGAATTCTGCAGAAACAGCACATTAACAGAATTCTGCAGAAGCAACATACACATATGAATTCTGCAGAAGCAGCAAATTAAGGCAGAAAAATAAAATGATTCTTCTGATGATTTAGCTGAGTTACACAAGTTGAAATACACTTGAAATAATCCAGAAATCATCCTCAGAAAATTCACAAAAGCATTGGTGAAGAAATGAGCCAGTTTTGCTGTCTGCAGAAGCAATTTCTGCAGAAGCATGAAGACCAGTCAACAAGACAGCTATACCAGTCAGCTTTTACAGCTGTACCTGAAAGGGACTTGTCAAAGCATCACAGCTGGGTCATTTTGACTGCATTCCAACGGCTACAAGGCTCCTCACCTATAAAAGGAGGTGCTCTCTTCACATTGAGATACACCTCTCTCTCCAGAAGCATAAAACAATATCTGGTCTTACATTGCCAGCTTCTGGAACATTTTTTCTCTCTCCTCAGTTTTTCTCTCATTGTTTAATATACATTGTTGAGGGGGAGTTTTGCTCACTAGAAGCTGCTGCTGCTGTTCTGATTGTAATCTAGTGAGCTTTGTGAGCTTTGTGTACTTTACCTTTGTAGCTTTGTGCTTCTACTGAGTCAGAGAGATTGGTTGGCTGTAAAATCTCTTGTGACTGATCAGGTGAAGTATTTGAGAGGTTGTAAAGGCTCAAGTGTGAGCCTGTGAGAGATTGGGATCTGCAGAAGCAAGTTCTGCAGATTTCAGGTTATGTGCTTCTGCAGAAAGTACTGTAAGAAGACAGAACTTGTTTCTAAGTGTTTGGTGTTTCTGAAAGAAGCCTGAAGAGGTTGTGGGAAAAGAATACTAGTGGTAGTGTGTACCCAAGGTTGTAATTGAGTTTGGTTAGTGAGAAAATCCTACTTGAGGTAGGGACTGGATGTAGCCTTTGGTTGGAAAAGGTGAACCAGTATAAATCCTTTGTGTTCTCTTCTTTTCCTTACACTCTTAGTTATTGCATGATCATAAAAAGATTTTAAAAGCTACCTAATACCTAAGTAAGTGTTAACTTAATTGATTCCATCAAAGGAATCCTATTTTCAGCATAATAAGCATTATACTTAAAATTAACCTTTTGGGAATCCATCTTCTGATAAAGCCAAGAACTTACCTTGAGCAGAATTTTATTAGAAGATAACTTGCAGAATTTTAAAAAGGAATCACAATTCAACCCCCCTTCTTGTGATCCAACCATTTACTTCAATTGGTACCAGAGCTTGCCTCTTGGGTTGAACTCACTTAACAGTGAAAGAGGAAAAAGATCAAGGGAATGGCAACCATGGAGCTGCAATGTTTATTCCAGAAGGATCATCAACAAACAGACCACCAGCATTTAATGGAAAATACTATTACTATTGGAAGGACAGAATGAAACTGTTTTTGGAATCCCAAGATATTGATCTATGGGATATCATAGAAACTGGAAATTACATTCCTACTGCAAGAAGAACCAGAGTTCTGGGGCCTCTCAAAGAATGTGACTTCGAAGTGGTTTGAAGAAGCACCAAAGCCAAAACCTAGAGAAGAATGGACACAAGATGACAAACAAAGGTATCTTCTAAACTCCAAAGCTAAATTTTTTCTTCTTTGTGCATTAAGTAGAAGTGAGTATGATAAGGTTGCTGGCTGCAATACAACAAAAGAAATATGGGATACCTTAAGAATTGCTCATGAAGGAACAGACCAAGTAAAAGAATCTAAAATCAACATTCTAATTCATCAATATGAAATGTTTAATATGATTGAACATGAATCTATAGATGAAATGTTCAGTAGGTTTACTATCATTATAAATGATTTAAAATCTCTTGGAAAAAGCTATTCTAACCAAGAACAAGTAAGAAAAATACTAAGGAGTCTCCCAAGAATATGGAGACCAAAAGTCACAGCAATTCAGGAAGCAAAGGATCTAGCAGTACTCAAGCTAGATGAGCTTCTTGGCTCTCTAAAAGTTCATGAACAGGAGCTCATGGATGAATTGCCAAGGAAGGACAAATCAATAGCTCTAAAAGCAAATATATCCAGAAGAAGTGTTTCTGCAGAAGATAAACCTTCAGAAAGAGAATCATCATCTTCTGAAAATGATGATGAACTAGCCTTCATATCTAAAAGAATACAAAGGCTGATTAGAAGAAAAGGCAAAACCAAGAAATTCTTCAATTTCAAGAAGGAAGGATCTAAAGGAGAAAACAGTAAAGGCTCTATCATCTGCTATGAATGCAACAAACCAGGACATATAAAGGCAGAATGTCCACAGCTGAAAGAATCAAGGCCATTCCAGAAGAAGAAGGCTATGATGGCTACATGGGATGATTCTGAAAGCTCTACAGAAGAAGAAGATAAAGTAGAAACTGCACATCTATGCTTCATGGCTGGAGAAGCTGAAGAAGATGAGGTAATTACCTATACTCCTTCTGCATATAAAGAACTTGAAGATGCTTTTGAAAATCTGTTATCTGACTCACACACACTTGCACAAAAATGTGCTTCTCTTAAAGAACAATTAGTAAAATCAAAAGAAGATAATGACAAGCTTAGAGAAGATAATAACAGGTTAATTAAAACCAATTATTGTCTTCAACAATCTCATTCTAAGTTATCTGAACAAATCAAGAATGTAAGAAGCAACTCTGCAGAAGCAGAGAAAACTGCAGAACTACAGAAGGAAAATATGCTTCTGCAGAAGAAGATTGATGAACTTCAGAATGATTTATGCAAGTTTGTTAACAGCACTCATAACCTAAATCAATTGATAGGAAGCAGTAGGGAAACTACTGATAAAAGAGGATTAGGATTCACTTTAGACAAAAACACAAAAACACATAAAACAGTTTTGTCCCAGCCAAAAGGAAACCTCCTCATTGCTCTTGGTGTAACAGATTTGGACAGTATGATCAAAACTGTTACAAAAGAAATAGAAGTACCAGAAGAAAGGTATCTAACATCCAAGGACCCAAGAAAATTTGGGTACCTAAATCATTATTGTTTTCTGATGTAGGGACAAGCAAAAGGATCCAAGAAGAAAGAGCTATGGTTCTTGGACAGTGGCTGCTCCAGACACATGACTGGAAACAAGAGCAAATTCACTCAACTCCACATGATAGAAGGTGGAACAGTAACATTTGGAGACAACAACAAGCTCAAATCAAAGGTATTGGAAAGATAGGTATGCAAGGTTCTACCCAAATTAATAATGTATACTATGTGAAAGGGTTAAAACATAATCTTCTTAGCATAAGTCAGTTATGTGATAGTGGCTATGAAGTTATGTTTCAACCTACATTCTGTGAGATTAGAGAATCATCTACTAAAAGGATATTGTTTTCAGGCATTAGAAGCAAAAATCTATATAGCATAAGTCTAGAAGAACTCCCAAATCAAACCTGTTTTGCTTCTTTTGAAAATGACAAATGGATTTGGCATAGAAAAGTAGGTCACTTAAGCATGAAGTCTATCTCTAAGTTATCCAAACTAGAACTTGTTAGAGGACTACCAAAACTAAGATTTGACAAAGACAAAATATGTGAAGCATGTGTAAAAGGAAAACACATCAAATCTAGCTTTCACCCTAAGAATATAATAACCACCAAAAGAACTCTAGAGTTATTACATATTGATCTTTTTGGTCCTACCAAAACACCTAGCTTGGGAGGAAAGAAATATGGGCTTGTAATAGTAGATGATTACTCTAGATTCACATGGGTTTTGTTCCTAGCAACTAAGGATGAAACTTTTGAATCTTTCAAGATCTTTCTAAAGAAAGTTCAAATGAAAGAAATCAAAAGGTAGCTTCTGTAAGGAGTGACCATGGAGGGGAATTTGAAAACTACTTTTTCAAAAACTATTTTGATGAAAATGGAATTTCCCATAACTTCTCTTGTCCTAGAACTCCTCAACAAAATGGAGTTGTAGAAGGAAGAATAGAACCCTCCAAGAAATGGCAAGAACCATGTTAAGTGATAGTGGCATTCAAAAATACTTTTGGGGAGAAGCTGTCTCCACTGCATGCTATATACTTAACAGAGTTTCTATCAGAAGCATCCTTAATAAAACTCCATATGAACTATGGAAGGGAAGAAAACCTAACATTGCTATTTTCACATATTTGGAAGTGAATGTTACATATTAACAATAAAGACAACCTTGAGAAATTTGATGTTAAATCTGAAAAGGGAATATTTCTTGGATATTCCATTACTTCCAAAGCATATAGAATCTATAATCTCAAGAATCAAACAATAGAAGAAAGCATGCATATTGTTTTCAATGATGCTAACTCACCTTCTCAAGCATGTGAGAAGCAAGATTCTGATGATGAAAGTCAGTCAAAGAGTATACCTTATGAAACCACAGTTCTACAGAAAAGGATGCAGAATCTGCAGAAGCTGCAGATCCTACAGAAGCAATAGGTGCTTCTGGAGAAGATTCTGACAGACAGAAGCAGAATCTGCCCAGAAGCTGGAAATCTGTGACTTATCATCCTCATAACCAGGTGATTGGAAATGTTGAGGAAGGAGTAAGAACCAGAAGACAATTAACAGGAACAATGACACTGCATTTCTCTCTCAAGTTGATCCAAAAAATGTACAAGAAGCACTTGATGAAGAATCATGGGTTGAAGCCATGAAAGAAGAACTAGACCAGTTTGAGAAAAACAGAGCCTGGACACTTGTGCCCCTGCCAAATAATCACACCATAATTGGCACTAAATGGGTATTCAGAAACAAAATGAATGAAGAAGGTAAGGTTATTAGAAACAAAGCAAGGTTAGTAGCTCAAGGCTATAATCAACAAGAAGGTATTGATTTGATGAAACTTTTGCTCCAGTAGCTAGATTAGAAGCTATTAGAATTCTTCTTGCTTTTGCTGCTTTCAAAACTTCAATCTTTATCAAATGGATGTGAAGAGTGCTTTCTAAATGGTTTCATAAATGAGGAGGTCTATGTACATCAACCTCCTGGTTTTTGAAAGCAAAAAGTATCCTAACCATGTTTTCAACTAACCAAAGCTTTATATGGTTTGAAACAAGCCCCTAGAGCTTGGTATGAAAGGCTAAGCACTTTTCTTTTGCCAAAATCAATTTTCAAGAGGTCAAATTGACACCACTCTTTTCAGAAAAACATTCAAGAAGGATCTCTCATAGTTCAAATCTATGTTGATGATATTATATTTGGATCCACTAATTTAAAAATGTGTGAAGAGTTTTCTGATCTTATGAAGGTGAATTTGAAATGAGTCTCATGGGTGAATTGAAGTTCTTCCTAGGACTTCAAATCAGACAAGAGAAGCATGGTATCTTCATAAATCAAGAAAAATACACTAAGATCTATTAAAGAAATATAAAATGGAAAGTTCAAAATCCATGGGGACACCTATGCATCCCTCTGCTGTCTAAACCTAGATGAAAATGGTAAACATGTTTCTGAAAAGGAATACAGAGGAATGATAGGATCCTTGCTATACTTAACTGCCAGTAGACCTGACATTCTTTACTCTGTAAGTCTATGTGCAAGATTTTCAATCCCTGTCCCAGAGAATCACATGTTGCAACTGTGAAAAGAATTCTTAGATATCTGCTGGAACTACAAGTCTTGGATTATGGTACAAGAAAGGCACAGATTTTGAGCTCACAGGTTATTGTGATGCTGATTATGCTGGAGACAAATTGGACAGAAAAAGTACTAGTGGAAGCTGCCAATTTCTTGGAAAATCATTGATCTCTTGGTCTTGCAAGAAGCAGCCCACAATAGCCTTGTCCACTACAGAAGCAGAATATATATCAGCAGCAAGCTGCTGTTCTCAAATGCTGTGGATTAAACATCAAATGGAGGACTATTGCTTAAGGTACACCAATATCCCTATATTCTGTGATAATACTAGTGCAATTAACTTGTCTAAAAATCCAATCCAGCATTCTATATCTAAGCACATTGACATTAAACATCACTTCATTAGAGATCATGTCCAGAAGCATGACATTGAATTGAAATTCATTGAAACTAAGCTCAATTTGCTTATATATTCACAAAACCTCTTGTGGAAGATAGATTTGTATGTCTTAGAAATAAAATTAATATGAAGAACCTTGATGATTAATATCTGTGTTTGTTGATTAACAAAAGAACATCTAGAAGATCCATTAGCTGCAGAAGCACTAAACTGTAAGGATCACAGTTGCAATATACGCTTCTGGAAAGTGAAACTATCAACTTCTCCTTCTGCAGAAGCAAAGCTAAGAGAGCTTTATAGAAATATCCCTCCTTCTGCAGAATCTGCATGAAAAGATGCTTCTGCAAGAGATAAATTCTCAGCTTTGATATCATCATTCTTCAAGGATCTAAGGCAAAAATGCTTTTGTTAAACCACTTAGCTAGAAAAACGTGAAACAGTGATGTTGACTAACTAAAGAGTGGATAGTCACATCACATATGCTGGGAAATGTCCTGTCTGGGCACAACATTGTTTATCCTTCTATGCAAAGTCAAACTACATCCATAGCCTTTTTCAAGAGCTACAAAAGGATATGGAAAGCCAACTTTTGTCTCAGCTGAAAGAGTACAAAGTAGTTGTTGCATAATTAGGGAAATTTAAGCAAATGACCGTTGGTCATTAACCAACCCCTAAAAAGCTGCGCACACATCTCTCTCTCTCTCTTCTCAAAAGAAACAACGGCTAGTTAGCTTCCCTTTTAAAATACCTCTTAGCTGAGAAAGACATCCTCATTCTCCTCCACGATAAACTCTCCTCAACTCTGTCACATTCTTCTTCCTCTGTTTCTAAGCTCCTTGCCCTCATGAGAATTAGCAGTTGCAATGGAAAGAAAGACCACTCCTCTTCAGAATCTGAAGACTTATCGTAATGGGAAATTAGATTGTGCCCTATGAAGATCCAGAAACAGCTGAATCCCCTGCACTCAGTCAATCCACAGAGCAAGTATCTGTTTTTGCTGAACCTCAATCCCAAACAGAACCCCAAGACTCTGAACCTCATATCATATCCCAAACTGAACCAGAAGCCACTGAACCTCAACCAGAACCACAACCTAAGCCTTCACCCTCAACGCTTCCTACTACACCAAAGCCTTCTGTGAAAACCATCTCTAAAGAACCAGCTCTCTCTTATGTCTATGTTAGAAGGTCAGATAGGAACAAGGCTAGCTTCAAAACCATAGAATGACCCCAAATAAACCCATAGAAATAGAACCTCATTCAGCTACTCCTCATCTCACACAGCTGCTTCTCTTCTAAAAATGAAAGCCCCAAAGCGACAAAGGAAAGGAAGTATGCTCAAATCAAGCTATGAGGAAAGCAACTCTTCAGAAGCATCACTTGACTCCAATCATGATCTCTTTGAAGATGAGAAACTGCTGAAAATCTCAATGAAAAATGGGAATGAAGGCTGTCATTCCTGGGAAAAGATTCTAATCAAAGAAATCAGAAAGTGTGGATGGGACATTGGACACTTTGTCCAAAAACAAGATTGGGGTGATTTCTTCTCAGTGAGGGAGCCAATCTATGAGAGACTGGTGAAAGCATTTTATGCTTCTGCAAGTCAGTATAAAAGTGATGGCAATTCCTTGGTTGTAGAAATCAAAGGAGCAACAATGGTGATCACAGCTGAGACCCATTGCAGAAGCAATTGGATGTGAAGATGATCATCCTCATCTATATGATGACTGTTTTTCTGCTGCTGACATAACTAAGGAAGAAGTCAAGAAAAAAGTATTTTTAAAACTCCTCCTCTCAGCCTCAATCAAGCAAACTAATTACCAATCTGTAGACTGTTTCACAAGCTGTGCTGCTACTCCATCTTACCAAGAGCTGGAACTCTAGAAAAGGTCACAGACCATGACTAATGGTTATTTACCATCTTCTCTCTGGTAATCATTTTCCTTACCCTACCTCATCCTTAGAAACATGATCATCATCCGCAAACCCCCAAAGGGCATATGCAAGGCCTGCCCTATGGGATGCTACTCACCAGAATCCTTCAGACAAAACAATATCTCCCTAGAAGATGAAGCCTCCAGTAGAAACTACAGCTTCTTTGGGAAGATAAATGTTCAAAGGATGTTGATCAAGAAGCCTGAGCCATCCAGTGATTATTCAAGCCCAAGTGAGGAAGAGGAAGCACTGCACCTAGGACAAAGAAGAAAAAATTCCAAACCTTCTCCAGAAAGAGGAAAGGTATCTCTGCAGTACTTCTGAAGCCTCTGAAGAACCCTCAACCAAGAATCCAAAAATCTCTTCTCCTTCTCCTACTCCAGAAATATCTGCTAAATCCTCATCTTCCACATCACTATCATTGGACCTATGAAGAAGCTGCTTCACAACCCAAGTCTACTTCAACAGAAGCACCATTAGAAGAAGATCCTCAGAAACTATCAGTGCTTCTGCAGAAGGTATGGCAGTTGACACACTGGCCCATCTTGCTCAAGGCTCCCCATACTCCCCTCATTCACCTCAGATTGCTTCTCCAGAACATTCTCCTTCCCCAATGAAAACTCTTCCAGATGAAGAAGCACCAGAAGTTGAGAAACAAGCAGAAGAAGAAGCACAGAAAACAGCAACTGCTTCTGCTCCTTCCTTGGGTACATTTGGAACTAGTATGGTAAATCAGTTCCTTGCTTCTCCTATTTTAGATTCTGACTTACCTACTGCTGCACCTATCCTAGACAATATTCCAGCTATTTCCTCCCATCTGTCTTCCATGAACACCTTTATCCAGCAGCTGAGCAGTGAGAAGCCACCAGAAGCAGCCACCAAAGAAAGGGCTGATCCTCAGCAAGATGCCCCTGCTACTACAGACCCATCATCCAGTGCTTCTCCTTCAAAATCTGTGGAAAGAAATATACAGAAGGTGAAGTCTGACATGAAGAAGCTTTTTTCAATGTCAACACCTTACAAAAATACTGTAAATGAGATGATTGAGAGGTTCACTCAACATCAGTTTTGGATCAACAACTTTGTTCTTCCTGTCCTTGCACCTCAAGTACCTCCATGCCTTTCACACAGTTTCAGCCCCCACAGAATCTGCTTCAGCCTTCTACCTCTTCATCATCTGATCACTCCTCCCCATCCAAGTGATTAATGATGATCCTGCTTCTCTCCATACATTCCCTTAGGTTGTTTTGATTGATGACAAGGGGGAGAAGGTAGTACTAGGAAGTTAAGGCTAAATTTTAGGGATCAGGGCTGATACTTGGCTGATTTTTTTTGTGATCTGACTGTGATCAATATCATTTGATGTACTTCTGATTAATCATGAATTATGAATGACAAAAGATGTTTTTTGATGCATATTGATATTAGTTGTTGTATATTCATATGTTTGTTGATTATACATGCTTCTGTTGCAAATTAATTGATCCAAATTACAACTCTTTCATAAAATTTGCAACTATAATAAATGCCAACATTCAGGGGGAGTTTGGTATCAAAAAGTCAGAATTATCTAAGCAAATTTGAATAAGTTGTCATCATCAAAAAGGGGGAGATTGTAAGGTTCAAATATCCCCTCAAAGTGGTTTTAATCATGACAACCAAATCAAATGGAACTTAGTATAATTCTGATTTCAAAGAATACTAATCATTTTCATTTGAGTATGTATCCAGAAGCAACAGGTCTAATCTTGAAGAAGGAGAAATATGAGAAACATAAGAAGCATGAAATACATGAGAAATTTCATTCCAATAACTAGCAGAAGCAGCAAACTAAAAGGAATGACAAATCTGTGAAGGACAACTTGAAATTAAAATGAGTAAATTCAAGATAACTCATTCAAAGTAATCAGAAGTTGTTAAGCACTTCTCATATCTTCTAGAAGCATGAAGAAGCTTCCAAAGAACATCAAATGAAGACATATTAGAAGGGAGATCACTTTAAGAGAAAATTTCAAGACAAAGCAATAATAGCACTTTATGCTCAAGACATATCATCTGTGGAACCTCAAATAGTTCACAGAAGCATGAGAAACATCTGCAGTTCATCAGAAGCAGAATTCTGCAGAAACAGCACATTAACAGAATTTACAGAAGCAACCTACACATATGAATTCTGCAGAAGCAGCAAATTAAGGCAGAAAAATAAAATGATTCTTCTGATGATTTAGCTGAGTTACACAAGTTGAAATACACTTGAAATAATCCAGAAATCATCCTCAGAAAATTCACAAAAGCATTGGTGAAGAAATGAGCCAGTTTTTGCTGTCTGCAGAAGCAAGTTCTGGCAGAAGCATGAAGACCAGTCAACAAGACAGCTATACCAGTCAGCTTTACAGCTGTACCTGAAAGGGACTTGTCAAAGCATCACAGCTGGGTCATTTTGACTGCATTCCAACGGCTACAAGGCTCCTCACCTATAAAAGGAGGTGCTCTCTTCACATTGAGATACACCTCTCTCTCCAGAAGCATAAAACAATATCTGGTCTTACATTGCCAGCTTCTGGAACATTTTTCTCTTCCTCAGTTTTTCTCTCATTGTTTAATATACATTGTTGAGGGGGAGTTTTGCTCAACTAGAAGCTGCTGCTGCTGTTCTGATTGTAATCTAGTGAGCTTTGTGAGATTTGTGTACTTTACCTTTGTAGCTTTGTGCTCTACTGAGTCAGAGAGATTGGTTGGCTGTAAAATCTCTTGTGACTGATCAGGTGAAGTATTTGAGAGGTTGTAAAGGCTCAAGTGTGATCCTGTGAGAGATTGGGATCTGCAGAAGCAAGTTCTGCAGATTTCAGGTTCTGTGCTTCTGCAGAAAGTACTGTAAGAAGACAGAACTTGTTTCTAAGTGTTTGGTGTTTCTGAAAGAAGCCTGAAGAGGTTGTGGGAAAAGAATACTAGTGGTAGTGTGTACCCAAGGTTGTAATTGAGTTTGGTTAGTGAGAAAATCCTACTTGAGGTAGGGACTGGATGTAGCCTTTGGTTGGAAAAGGTGAACCAGTATAAATCCTTTGTGTTCTCTTCTTTTCCTTACACTCTTAGTTATTTCATGATCATAAAAAGATTTTAAAAGCTACCTAATACCTAAGTAAGTGTTAACTTAATTGATTCCATCAAAGGAATCCTATTTTCAGCATAATAAGCATTATACTTAAAATTAACCTTTTGGGAATCCATCTTCTGATAAAAGCCAAGAACTTACCTTGAGCAGAATTTTATTAGAAGATAACTTCCAGAATTTTAAAAAGGAATCACAATTCAAACCCCCCTTCTTGTGATCCAACCATTTACTTCAGAGGATACTTGTGGTTAAAAAAATGTTAATTTTTTTTCACTTGTCCAATATATCATCTGTCTCATTATTTTATTCATTAATAATTTAGTCTATTATCTCTCTTATTTATTCAATCTATACTAAAATAGTTTCCAATGTGTCATGTTATGTTTTCTCACTTACATTCTTTTAATTTTTTCATTATCATTTTAATAAAGTGATTTTTTTATGAACCACATGTTTATACTCTACGTGACACGGTACTTCCTTCTACCCTTTTCTTTCTTTTTTTGTTTTCTTATCACACATTCGTTTTCTTTTTATCATTCTTATATTGGAATATTTCCTCTCATTATTCGTTCTTATAATATGTTTAATTACAATAGTGTTGTTTTATAAATCACGAGTATCCTCCACGGGGACAATTGTGCTCTTACCTACCGTTTTCTTTCCCCCACTTTTTATTACACTTTAATTTTCCTTTTCATCATTATATTAAAATAGTTTATCTCATTATTCATTTATACTATTTTATTTCATTACATCATTTATCTCTCTATTTTATTTATTAATGTCTTCATTTATTATCTCTCTTATCTATTCTATTTGTCTATTTATTTCTATCCTAAAAATTGTTCACCCAATACACGTGTCACGCATTCTCAGTTTCAATAAATGATTTTTTTATGAGCCCATGTATCTTCCACAAGAGGTATTCATTTCTTGCCGCTTTCTTTTTTTCTTTTTTTATCAAACATTTATTTTCTTTTTTTAATTTTATTACATAAAATTATTTTCTCTCATTATTCGTTCCTATTAAAATTGACTACCTCATTAAAATTGTTTTCCATGTTTCATGTTTCTCACTTACATTCTTTTAGTTTTTTCATTATCGTTTCAATAAAGTGATCTTTTGTGAACCACAGGTATATACTCCACGGGACACAGTCCTCATTCTACTGTTTTCTTACTTTTTTTTCTCATCACGCATTCATTTTTATCATTCTTATATTAGAATATTTCCTCTCATTATTCGTTCTTATTAATATGTTTAATTACATGAGTGTTGTCTTATAAATCACGAGTATGCTCCACGACCACGGGAGCAGTTGTGTTCTTACAACCGTTTTCTTTCCCCCTTTTACACACTTTAATTTTTTTTATTATTGTATTAAAAACAGTTTATCTCATATTCATTCATATTTTTTGTTTTATTACATAATTTATCTCTCTATTTTATTCATTAATGTCTTCATTTATTATGTCTCTTATCTATTCTATTTTTTCTCTATCCTAAAATTATTTTCCCAATACACGTGTCACACATTCTCAGTTTCAGTAAAATTATTTTTAAATAAAGTCCATGTATCTTCCAAAGAGGTAGTCATTTCTTGTCGTTTTCTTTTTTCTTTTCTTTTTTTATCATACATTCATTTTCCTTTTTTAGTTTTATTATATAAAATAATTTCTCTCATTATTCATTTTTATTACTATGTCTCATTACAAGAGTGATTTATTTACAAACCACAAGTATCCTCCACGGGGCTAATTGTGCTCTTACACTTTTCTTTTCTGTTTTTCCCCATTTTTATCACACTTTAATTTTTTTTATTATATCAAAACAATTTTTCTAATTATTCATTCATATTTATTTGTCTCAAATTTGTTACTTATTCATTGTAGAAATAACTTTTTAAACCATTTATTTAATTAACAATATTTTTGTTATTATTGGAAAAAGTTGCATTTATGCATAACCTAGATCTATACATTACTAATAAATAATATATTTGTATACATTAATAAAAAACATTTAATAAAACAGTTTTTGTTGTTATCCATTCCTGATTTTTCAGTACATAAAAACATACACCAAGAAATATAATAAATGTATTGATTTAAATATTTAATGTGATTTTTCTAATATATGATTTATCTCTCTATTTTATTCATTGCTATTTTAAATTATTATCTCTCTTATTTATTTGATTTATTTATATATTTACCCTATATTATAATTGTTTCCATAATACATGTTTCGTGTGTTGAAACTTCTATTTTTTTTTAGTTTCATTATTCTCACATTAGTAAAGTGATTTTTTTAATCACAGGTATCCTCCATGGGAGGTACTCTTACTCTTACCTTTTTCTTTTTTCTTTTGTTTTTTATCACACTTTCATTTTCTTTTTTTATTATTATATTAAAATATTTCCTCTCATTATTCGTTTCTATTAATATGTTTCATTATAAAGGTAATTTTTACGACCGAGGGTATTCTCCACGGGAGGCAGTTGAGCTCCAACCGTTTTCTTTTTTTTCTCACACATTGATTTTATTATTATACTATTATTATATTGAAACAATTTTTGTCTTCATCCTTTCCTAATTTTTCATTACATAAAAAGATACATTAAAAATATAATAAATTTGTTGATTTATATTAGTTTAATGTAATTTTTTCAATATATCATTTATCTCTCTATTTTATTTATTAATATTTTAACTTATTATCCCTCTTATTTATTCGATTTATTTATTCTATTTACTCTATATTGAAATTGTTCCCACAGTACACGGTGGCAGTATTGCTCCTACCATTTTTATTTCTCACACATTAGTTTTCTTTCATTATTATTATTGTTATTATATTAAAACAATTTTTGCATGATCCATTTAAGTTTTTTTATTACGTAAAAACACAAGAAATATAATAATTGTGTTGATTTAGTGATTTACATTAAATTTAATGTAATTTTTAATATATCATTTATCTCACTATTTGTTGTATTATGCAATGGTGCACGTTTAATAGTTGTTGAGCTTGTCGTCAATGTCATTGGAGCATTTGTTGTTGGCGCTAATGGGCAAGGGGACAAGGTATATATTCATTGCATGAACCTGATTCCAACGGATAACGTGTCTTCAATAAAGTTACAGCGACGCCAGTTCCCTACTTGTGTTTGCTTTGCAATGACCATTAATAACAGTCGGGGTCAAACTTTGTCTCGTGTGGGTTTATATTTTTCACGACCTGTATTCAAACATGGTCAATTATATGTAGCAATATCTGAGGTGAGAGTCATAGGCGGTCTAAAGGTTCTTATTGTTGATGACAGTTTATGTCGGGCATCCATGACTGATTACATTGTATATACAGGAGCCTTTAACAAGATATAAATCTTATGCAGTTCACAGTAAATTCATAGAACCATGATAATTGTTATTTAATATAATAAAATATCAATGTATCAATTATTGTTATCAAATTAATTTGTTTAGAACCCGTGCATAGCACGTGGTTACACTAGTTATAAGGGATAAAGGAAACTAAATGATAAATCATGTGAATTTTAATTACTATAAGAGAAGAGCATGTGGAGAGATTATTACAAGTTGAGAAAGTGAAAGGGTTCAAGATTGAAATGGTGACACGTAGGATAAAATAGTGAGGTGGCAACAATAGTGTACAAATGGCAACACCATATTTCACGGTTCAGCTTTAATATATACTAGATTTATACTCGCGTGTTGCGCAATTAAGAAAAGAATTTGTAATTAGATTTAAAAATGAGTTATTAAATATATAAATAATAACAATAATATATAATTAGTTTATGAGATTTAATTTAACGAAAAGAATCAATAATTTTAAAGGAAATATAAAGTTTGAGACATTGAAGCTAATTAAGCTAGTAAAAAACAATTTTTAATTTGTTTAATTAAAATATTTTTAATGATTGAGTTTGTGTCAATAGTAGAATTTTTTTTTGTTAAATGTCGCTTTTTTCTTGTGAACTTTCAATAGTAGAGTGTGTGTCAATGGTAGAGTTTTTTTGGTTGAATGTGGTTTTTTTTGTGAACAACCAATAGTAGAGTTTGTGTCACTAGTAAGTGAAGAAGAGGAAGGATGATTGTCAGTTATTAATATTTAATACAGTAATGGATGGAAAAGGTAATGATGGATTTGGAAACCTTCACGGTGAAAAAGAGTCGGTGTGTTTGGGAAGCTTAGACATTAGATTATATTTGACATGGCAAAAATATTACAAGGAAAAAAAATAGAGATGAGGATGGAGGATCTAAATTTTTTGTATAGATTATTATATAGATAAAGATAAAGATGTAAGTAGTACATCTAGTGATTCCTTTATTACTCATTCTTACAATTATTTATATATAAATATAATCATTTATATCAATGTTTTTAAAACCGGACCGGTAATTGAACCGGTGAAGGCACTGGTTCACGGTTCGGTGGTTCAACCGTGGTTGAACCATGGTCGAACCGGTAATAATTAAATATATTTTTTAATATTATATAATATTTTTTTAGTAATAAAATAAGATAAAATCATATAGAAATCAAGATATATAAGATTATAAATTAATACAACAAGACCTTATTATATGTGTTATATGATAAAAAAATTCACAATAATTAACTAAATAATAAATATTTATGTGTAATCCTTAAAAAGTTATTTTTATTTATCTTAAAATATTTAGATTAAATAAAAAAAATTGATTTTTTTTAAAATGGTCGGTTCAACCGGTTTTCTGGCACCTGTTCTTTAATGGTTTTCACTGGTTCGTGACGGGTTCGACCGATTCTTGACCGGTTCCCACCGGTTCTGAAATCAGCCGGTTTTCAGGGTTGTATGGACCGGACACCAGGCCGGTTCCCCGGTCCGATTTTGATAACTATGATTTATATACATATGTTTTCTTCAAATGTGTGGTCAATTATAAAAGGCTTCTTGCCTTCAGCACCTTCAAAAATGCACTTTCAATTAACTAAAATTAAAGCTATTTTTAACTCATGTGCTCTATTTGAAGTAGATGAGATACTCATTAGATTTACTTACATTTACTTTTTCTTTCAATTTCATCAAGCAATGTCTCACAATGATTGTAAAAAGCATTAGTAGAAAAAGTCTCATGTTGTAGTGAGAATATAATTCAAACATGTTGTCAAGTGATAATAGTATTATATAGTAAGCAAAAATCCAGGCTTGTAACCGTTCACCAATCAATGCATTGTAACCGTTCACCAACTCATTGCAAGCATTCAATGTTGCAATCGTTTACTAATTTATTAGCTAATGATTAATAATTAGGTGATGAAAGTTTTGGAGACAAAGGGTTGTAAACTCGGTCTAATGTGTGGTTTTTATCTCTATATTGCAAGGAAAGACAAAACCTAGAGGTGCTACATCAGATTTTTTGCTTATTCAACTTCAATATAGTAAGCAAAAATCCATGCTTGTAATCGTTCACTAATCAATGCATTGTAACTATTCACCAACTCATTGCAAGAATTCAATGTTGCAGCCGTTTACTAATTGATTAGCTAATGATTAATAATTGGGAGACGAAGGGTTTTGGAGACAAAGGGTTGTAAACCCAATTTAATGTGTGGTTCTTATCTCTATATTGCAAGGGAAGACAAAATCTAGAGGTTTCACGTTATATTTTTTGTTTATTCAGCTTTAATATATATAATCGATTTGACATATTTTAAATCTGATGTTATATTTGAATTATTAAATATAATTAGATTTTAAATGACATTTATATGGAATGAATTGTAATGAATTTAAATATAATAACGGTTGAGAAATAGAAATGATTTAATACTCGTTAATTATGCATTGATGACCATGGAATGAAGAATAAAATAAATAAATATTGTTAATGGTATGTAACTGATTGTGGAAATTAAGTTTACAGTAAGAGTTATATTTTTTTTAAATTAATATTTGACTTTAATTTTTTATTTTTAATATTTTTTTCAATTTATTTTTTTATAGAATAAAGTTTAAATAATAATAAAAATGATATTAAATATATTTAAAATAATATACTAATATTATATAGGAATATAAATACTGGCTTAAAAGAGAAGGTTCAATTTCATCATGCAATGTCTCGCAATGATTATAAAAAGCATCGGTAGGAAAAGTCTCATGTTGTAGTGAGAATATAATTCAAAGATTTGTCAGGTGATAATAATATTTATAGTAAGCAAAAATCCAAACTTGTAACCGTTCACCATATAATGCATTGTAACTGTTTACCAACTCATTGTAAGTATTCAGTGTTGCAGCCGTTCACTAATTTATTAGCTAATGATTGATAATTAGGAAACGAAGGGATCCAAACTGGTAAACCGTTCACCGATTAATGCATTGTAACCGTTCACCAACTCATTGCAAGTATTCAGTGTTGCAGTCGTTCACTAATTTATTAGCTAATGATTAATAATTAGGAAACGAAGGGTTTTGGGAGATAAAAGGTTGTAAACCCGATCTGATGTGTGGTTCCGATATGATAAAATAAATACTTGTTAATTATGCATTTTTTTTGGTGACATGTTAATTATGCATTTGATGATTATGGAATGAAGAAATAAATAAATAAAATATTGCTAATGGTAACTGATTGTGGAAATTAAATTTATAGTAAGAATTATATGATTTTTTTTTAAGATTAAGGTTTGACTTTAGTTTTTAATTTTTTTCATTTTAGTTTTGATAGAATAAAGTTTAAATAATAATAAAAATGATATTTTTTTGACTCAATAATAAAAATGATATTAAATATAGTTAAAATAATATATTAATATTATATAGGAATATAGATATTGGCTTAAAAGTGAAGGTTCACCTTACTAATTGCACTGATTTTTTTAAAGTAATACTATGCAAAATTAATTTGCACCTATATAATTAGTTTTAGTGTTCTGTATTAATTAATATTAAAAGTATTAATTAATATTAAAATAAAATAGAGTAACCATTATCAATAGTATTTTCTGTCGGCTACTTTATTACCTATTTTAATTTTCTTTATATTTTATAGTTATAGGGGAGATTTTAAAAAAATAGCATAAATAACTGTTTGTAATATAATGAAAATAAAATATAAAATATGGAAGCAATTTATTTACAAATTACTTGAAAATATGGACGCAACATCGCTATTTTTTTCCTATTTCTCTTTCGTAATTACCAATTGTTCTAGGCCATGATCTTGAATTTGTTTTCACCTTCTCTTCATTACAAATCTTGGTGAAAGCTATTGAGCTTAATTTCTATACTACGCTTCTTCTAGATCTATACTACTCTTCCAAGATGGCGGCAAGGTCATGGTGGCGGACATGGCGCTAATGTCGTAAATGGTGGTTTAGAAGAGGAGGCTATGACAGTCACGAAAAGGGGGAAGAAGATTAGGGAGAAAAGGCCTTTGCTAAGGCTGAGAAAGATGAAAGGGATACCTTCTGGTTGTTCTTGACGACGATTAAGAATGTGACATCAACGTGCGAAACTGTGGCAGTGAGGGAGAGAGCGAAGCACGGGAGGAGGAAAAGGAAAAAGAATATGGTCCAGATGAGAGAAACGACATCCATGTAGGTGGAGAGGCATGTGTTACTGCCTCAAGGTGGTGGACTTGGAGAAAGAGGGTTGTGAAGTCAAAGAAAATAGATCTATCAATTTTGGAGTAGGTGTTCCTGTGGGTATTGTGTGTGGGTTGCTATCTCTATATTACAAGCAAAGACAAAATCTAGAGGTGCCAATATTAATATGTACATGTGACTCATGTTGCTTCAAGTAACATGATTTGTTTACTTGATTTCGTTGAATCAGGAAATCCGTGCACATGTGACTTGATTTTTAATGAATAAATAAAAAAATTATGTTACCAACTTTATATATTTGTTGCCTTTACCTCATTTGCAATTATATATCAAATAACCAAATAAATCCAAAAGCAAATACACACACCTAAAAGACAACTCGGAACCAATATGTAAAAAATAGGCCTACATTATCATTGATTAAGAAACCATTTACAATTGTCAATTACATAAAACCATTCATTTAATTAGCTAAACCCAAACCAAACGACTCTCTCCCCCTTTTCCCTAATTCCTAACCCATCATAAAACCACACTCACTTTAAAGTACAGTTACATTTAGAGCACATAATCCCAACACTACAAAGCTCACACACCAAGCAAACACAACAAAACACATTTTGATTATCCAAACTTTTCTTTCAGCCACAAGCTTCATCTTCAGCTTTGCATTCTTCAATTTCTGTCCGGGTCCCTCATGTTGTTTGAAAGGAGTAGGATTAACTTCTTGCCACACATATATCTCTTAACTCGTAGGTACTCGCTCCTTTCATCTCCCACCTTTGTCGCAAAATTCACCAAAGTTCAATGGCTGTGTAGTGTAGTTTATATATGTTGGGGGAACCCTGACATGCAGAGGAATGGAACAAAAATGGTCTCATTTTGGGGATATAGGGTTCTGTAATTATTTTTTATTGAAAATTGTTTTTTAAAATTTAATAAAAATAAAGCTTAATTAGATGAGTTAGCTAATTAGGGTAAAGTACTGGGACGAAAATCAAAGTTGACCAAAACTATAGGGATGAAAACCATTAATTCACTAAAATGCAAAAATGTTCAGATATTAAAATTACTACTTGAATAAATATAGAAAATGGGTGTTTATGTCTCTCTCTCTCTCTCTCAATGCAGATGTCAAAACAAGTAATATTATATTTCACCTATACCCTACCCGTTGTTCTTCTAACCAGGTCAGTTTGTATGAAATTTTATATGAAAAAGTATTTTAATTATAAAAATCTTTAACAAAACAATAAAAAATTAAATATTATTTTAAAATATAAAAATTAATTGTTAAAATGTCTCGAAAATATTATAAAACACAAATCAATACTCTATATTATAATTCGAGACCTCGTTTTAGAGAGTGTCACTACTTTCTCTCTCAATGATTTTAAAGATTCTCTTTCTTCTTTCATTAGATGGTGAATTTCACACATTACTTGCGAGAATGAGATTATCTCTTTCAATCCTTAATACTAATACCATCTCTCTTCCTATTTGAGTTTTTAAATTCTAATACTAAATTTTAAAATTTATTAAGATTCAAAATATAAATATTTATTCTTATCATTATGATTTTAATTAATTTAATTATATCTTATTATTAAATAATAATGTAAATTAGATTTCAATAAAATATTATCATCTATTATAATTTAAAATTGAATAACTATTAAAAAATATTATTTTTTAATTTTTAAAAAAATAATTTAATATAAATTTAATTTTGATTATATAAATATATCTTTATTTAGCTATTACGCGAATTAAAATATACTCGTATAAACATTGTCAATCTAAAAAAATATACTGATAATGGATATTTGTTCAACTTATTATTTATTATATGATAAATGTTCTCTTGCATTTTATGTGAAAGATAATTCAATGTACAATGATATTTGTACACTTCCTCTTTTATATATGGTGAGCAATATTTTTAATTGGTGTAGAATATAAAATAACATTAATTGTTGCATAAGGTTTATAATCTTAGGCGTGTCTTAATCATAGTTTGAAAGATTAGATCAAACTGGTTGGTTTGATGATCTAATTGGAAACCAGCCTGTTGATTGGTTCGTTCAATCCCAAAAGCCTAGTAGTTATTAAAACTGGTGAGAACTAATAAAAAATCAGTAAAAATGGTGTCAAAAAATAGTTGAACCAGTATTTTTCTAAAAGTTCAAAATTTTTACTTATAATTTTTTTTATTTAATCCAAATATTTTAAAGATCAATAAAGACACATGTTTAAGTATTGCACATAGATATATATTATTTTACCAATTATATATATTATTATCTTTGTCTTACAAATTAAGCTTATATTAAGGTCATTTATACTAATTGGAGACTTAAGAAAATGCCCTGCAACTTAAGGTCACTGAAGCCCCAAATTAAGGCATTGAGTTTGTTGGTTAAGACCATGATGGATGTGGCTATGTGTATCATTAAGTTTGAATCACTTCCCCTTCAACATGTAGAGCTGAGCAATGACATATACCTTGTTACAAAGTCTCTTGTACATGAAGCTGTATACTGGATTACCAGAAGCAGTTTGGCATGTTTTTCTCAAGTCATGGATTTCACATCCAAGAAACATGAGCAAGTGCATGTTCTTTCCCTTGAGGCTTAGATCAATAATTTCAAACATTCATAATAACAATTATGTATTTTACATAGTGACTCAAGATTATTGATACTTTTCAAATGCATGTAAAGAAAATGACTTGGGGTGCTATTTTGATGTATTCACACATTGCAGGTATTCAGATTCAACAATAATTGCTGCTTGGGAGCTCTCAAGTTTGGCGTATAGGTTAAGTGACTTATGCAGCATTCTCAGAGGACAGGTGGATGTGTGTCACCGAGAAATAGGTCACTTTTCAGCTTCATAAGAATGCTTATAATGGAAGGTTTATTAAACAATTCTGAGTTATGCACTAATATCAGTGACATATAATAATGTTTCAGAGATAAACTTGCATGACAGGCTGTTGAATCTTGTTCACGAGGAGCACATTGATAATCAAAAGGTTCTCAATTTACTTTTTCCTTCGAAGAATTACTTGCCATTCAAGCATTGCTCAACACAAGTAAGGTATTATGCTCTTTGATGGTCATTTGTGTGCCAAGAAAAGATTTGCCTCTTATAGAAGAGTTAGATCAATAGATATATCCATACATCTACATTTTTTGGTTCAGCTCAATTGGTAAATCAAATTTGATTGAAGTAACAGATACAGGAAATCATATATACCAGGCATTGCAAAATCAAATAATGAGATAATAGAAAATTGTACTTGTACCTTCAACTTGAATTCACTGATATAAGTCACAGCAACATATAAAATGAAGGCTTTCTGACAGGATTTTATAGTTTTACTTTAACATTATATTGTTATTGTTTACACAGAAGAGAACTTAGGAAACTGAAGCCTTATGAATATTCTAATTTTAATTCTCTATTTTCTACAGCTTGGTGTGTCCTAACTGAAAAATAAAGTAGTTCTGTTGTTGATCTCAAATCCACAGCTACTCACCATGGAAAAATTATTCTTACTAGTTCAGCAAACATGTGATAATCCTTATAATGAGAGGTTGAAGGACAGTTATAAGATTGTTTGGGTTCCCCTTCCATCTTCTGATACATGGACTGATGCTCAAGATAGTAGTTTTAATTTTCTATCAGATTTCTTGCCTTGGTATGCTGTTCAGAAACCAAGGTTACATCAGGGAACAATGGAACTACAAGGATGATCCCATCATGGTAACACTGGATTCCAATGGGAAGGTCACAAATTTCAATGCTCTTGATATGATCAAGATTTGGGGAGCCCAAGCTTATCCCTTTTCAGCTTCAAAAGAGGCAGAGCTCTGGCAAAACCAGAACTTGACAATGCAACTTTGCTGGTTGATATCAATCCTCTCCTTGCTTACTGGGTAGAGTCTTATTATTCGTAACATATTCTAATACAGATTTCAGTAGTTTTATTAAATGTAACATGCCTAGATTTTGCATTGTGTGTGTG
This sequence comes from Sesbania bispinosa, assembly GCA_026901365.1. Classification (NCBI taxonomy): domain Eukaryota; kingdom Viridiplantae; phylum Streptophyta; class Magnoliopsida; order Fabales; family Fabaceae; genus Sesbania; species Sesbania bispinosa. The sequence continues at coordinate 38,550 of QLOH01001007.1, forward strand.
TCAGGTTGAACAAGGCAAAAATATTTGTCTTTATGGGAGTGAAAACATGGCTTGGATCCAACAATTCAATGATATCATAACTGAGCTCAAAGGAGCAGGTTTGCAGCTGGAAACAATATATGTTGGTAACAGTCGGTTAGGTGAACATCTTAAAAGGATAATGGCAAGAACTGGTGAAATAAATCTTAGTGATCCACTTTCCTTTACCAAAGTGCAATTCTTTTGGCTTCGGTCGGAGAGTATGAGAAGGTCTAAACTCAGACTAGGGAAGACACCAAGTTGTGATCATGTCCTAGCAGAGTTGTCAGCTTTGCTTGACATGGATGATAAAGAGGAAGGTTGGGCAGTGATTGGAAGTGGGTGTTCAACTGATACTTTTATGCTTCAAGGGGTGCAGGTGATGGAATTCTTAAGGAACTATCCTTTGTGGGGAGACAAGATAGACAAGTTGGGATTGTCAGGTGCCCCAAGAAACTTCTTAGACCCTATTTTGGGGTCATAGGCCATACTTAAGTAATATATTGTCATTGATAACATTGTTGTTGTTGTTATTGTTGACATTGTATTCAATTTTTACTGTAATGTTTAAGAATATACTTGTTAACTTATGTAAGAGCTTAGATTTGTTAACCTGTATAAAGGCAGGCCTAATAGCCTAACTAAAAATAGTCTTCTTGGTATATTTAAAAACCTTATTGTAAAATATATTTGTGAATAGGCTTTTAAGTCAGATCAAGATCACACATGTAAAAGGTTACATCAAACCTTAAAAATAGATCTATATCAAGCAAATAAATCATGTCAGGCTTAAGTTTAGAAAGTAGAACTAAGCCCTTTAATATAGGACTTGACTTACTGTCCCATTTTCATCCCTAGCACTATACCAATCACACTTGGTTGACACTATTTTGGCAAAGTTTTAATTTGAAAATCATCATTCTTGACTAATGTGGGAGATAGGATTCAATTCACATTACTAATACACTGCTAGGTGTTTTAAATGGGTCATGCAGAGACTATACTACTGTTAAAAAGCCATCCTAACTCACATTCACAGGTTGAAATGAACTATCTCTACAATGAAAGTTTTTATTTTTTACAATATAAATTACTTATTCTTTTCACTTGTAAATTTAAAGAACACATAATAGCTCATATATAATATATTGGTACATATCAAATGTTCAAATGAATTACATACTTCAAACTCAATCATACAAGTTAAAAACCAATTCTGTGCACTACTCATTCAACCATACTAAAATCTCAAAAATGGAAATCCAAACTTCATGATGCTAATGGCCAACACACAGTCATCCATAAATATTTCACTACACACAGTTGGCACAATCTCAAAACTAATGCACACAGTTAACCCTGAAAAGCTTCACACCTTATACAAAAGGTTTGATATCAGTGTAACTGCTCTGTTGGTGTTTTCATCTTTACACTCAAGAATGGCTTGAACATCAACAGTACTCCAAGTCCTTCAACAACATTCAGGGCAAGGAAAACCATATGGGTTCCTGCAGTTAAATGTAAAAATGTGAGCTTCCATTAAGATGGCTAGGAAAAGAAACCATGTCCCTATTGGGATTGAAATCCTACCAAAAAAGGACAGACACAGCTGAAGATATTTGAACAAGAATTCAAACTTGTCATTCTATATAAAGTTGCATTTTAACTCTTTGATTCCGTTTAAGGGAAAAATACTTTATGCTGTTGAAAAACAAAGGGGCCTATAATGTTGTTTCCTATTAAGTAAAACTAAGTAAGCAAAGAGTTCACAATTAGATTAAGGATTCCCATATTCAGGATATGAAATGGAAATCAGCTCAAGAAATAAGTTAAGCCTCATACCTGGGAGGAAAGAAGCATTTATCCGCTTTTGTGACCAGGTTAATCTGCATTGCCAAAAGAGCCACTCATGGAGGTTTTCAATCCAAATTTTGATGGAATGTTCATGTTTCCCTCATATGATATCTATTCTGAGACCCTCAAGTTTCAAGGTCAGCAGGATCTAGACGAATGTCTTTTTCATCATGCTTATGCCCAGCAAAATGCTCAAGGTTTCGGAACCACTTCTAATGACTTCAATAAGGACGCTGCTTTGGTGACCATTGTTATACTAGTTCTCCTGCATGGTTACAGTAGATTACGTTAGACTATTTGATTTATTTATCAACAACAATAATGTGTCATCCCTTTCAGTTGTAAATATGGAATGAACTTCTTTAAGTTTTCAATTGTCTTTCTCAGCCCCGCTGCCTCCAATTTCTAAAGCTTCAACATTGTCAGTGGACTCTTTGCTGTCATTGTGGTTATGAAGTGTCTCCTGCAGTGATGCAGATAATTTGAAACAATTCTATATATCCATACATACACATATCTTAGAAAAGTAAAAGCAGCCACAGCACAAAAATGGTGCTACATTCTGATATGTCATCATATTAAAGTTAGAATAGAAATCACAAAACATGAAGAGGGCAGAGATTTCTCTGATTGATGAACATATACGTTAGAACTTAATATACATACCGGAAACCAAATGCAGGCAATTGCTGCTGCAAATGCAAAAGCTGATATTATAAAGCAGGGCAAGAAATATGGAAACCTGCAAGGTGATTTATGTTTTGACAAATGACATCACACAACAACAAGCAAGAAAACAAATTTAAAGAAGAAAGAGGGAAAACAAACTTGAACAATTAATTCTTTTTTTATAAAATCAAAAAAGAAAATAATCAACAACAATAAAAATCTACTTACTAATCCCAAAGGAATCCTTTGAAACAGATGTGGGTATTTCAATGCTGGATGTAATTCAAAATTTCACAAAGTATTAGAGAAACAAGTGGCTGAAGGATTTGCTTAAATGCAGCAGAAGGGTTTCTATATTTATCCTTTCCTGTCCTCAATTTGAAAAATGAATTTCAGGCATCAGCCTTCTCAATATAAAACATACACCAATGGGAACTTAGATTGAATGGCAACTCATGTCTTTCAATATTAGTGATCTTATGTCCTGTTCAAAATCCATGGCTTTTCTAAAGAAGTATTTCACAGCAAAGGGAACAAATAAAAAAAATTACCTGAGCCAAATAACCTCCCAATGCTGGACCAATGACTAGACCTACCCCCCAAGCTGCAACTACCTGAAATCATATCACACTTTGAATTATTATATGATGGACAAGTGCTTCAAGAAATGATAGTAGACAAAGGTTAATGAGGCTTACATTTGAGAGTCCTAGAGCTTGCTTCTCTTCTCTAAAAATTTCAGAGGTTGTGGCTTGCATATATATTAATGGAAGCTATAGTTAGATGGAATAGAGGAGTTATGCATAGAAACATGATATGATACAAATTCAAACTTCTAATTTTTCCCCAGTGGATGAAGAATTAATCTGCTAACTACTAGGTATATATACAGAGAAAAAAAAAGCACCTTTATAGGTCCAAGCGAACCATTTAAACTTCCAAGAAAAAATCTCATGCTGATAGCCATCCATAGATTTGTACTAAGACCAAATAACGTGTTGAAAATGACACTGAAATCAAACAAACATCACTGTTGTTATGGGAAAACATGTAGTATACATCAAGGAAAGCATGAGTTCAGTCATCAGTGACATATATACTTACACTGTGATAACCCCTATAATTATAACAGGTTTTCTACCATAGCGATCAGATATCATACCCCACAATATAGATGTCAAAGATCTGCCAAGCATGAATGCAGATCCTACAACATTTTTGTAGTCATATGTTGATCAGTTAGAATTATTTAAGGAGTAGAATACATCAAAGAATGGAAGTCCTAAAAGAAATCTTACCCACATAACCAGCATAGGTACTGATATTTTCCTCTCTTTCTGCAATATTAAATCCTTTATCTGAAAATAAATATTAATTATATGTTTATCTTAAATGTTACAATATTGAGGGTTTGTATCATGTGCAGCAGTAAGGTCAATCATTAACTAAAGTTTGATTTCTTGAGTGTTTCATAATCATAACTGATGAGAAGGGAAGAAGGAAAAGCAATAAAGCAATTAGAAATCGATATAGGGACATCAAGAAGTTTGCAATTATCAGTTAAAATCTAAATTATAATGTACAAGGGTCCAGAAATTGTTATATTGAGGAAAAACAATGAATAGAACTTTTTTTTTTCAAGAACCATTTCTGGTTCTGTTAATTTGAGAGAATGTTATATCAGTTCATGGTACCAGCAAAACAATTCTATATGCAAGCCTAAATTGAAATTTGAAGTAGTCTCATTATAGGAGAAAACTCATCAAATTCATCTACATTTACCAAGGTCCACACAAGCCCCACTTACACAAATTGATTTCCAGAATCAAACATCCCAATTAAAATGGAAGAAAATTTTGATGAAGAGGTTTATCCAAGTACAGTAGATCAGCAGATGGTACACAGTGTATGTGTATGGAACTTCTTTATTGTATTTTTAATTAAAAGTAGATATAAAATGAAGGTGATATGGAAACACCTGAAAAGATTTCCCAACATAAGTTTTCAAAGCATGCTCCAAGAAATAACATTGTCACAAAATCAAAGCTGCATTTTATGAGGGAGGTAATTAACAGTATATTCCAGTAAAAAATAGTTAAACTCACCATAAAGTAAACAAAGGGAAAGAGTGAAGATACAGGCAACGCTGTACAAGATTAAAGAAAGAGACATCAGAGAGAAATATAGAAATAGAAGCTGTTTCAATCTGCTAACTAAGGAATTAAAGACATGAAATAACATAACCATTTACAGCATAGAACAAAACCCTGATTCTAGTTTAATATAAACTTTGGCTGAAAAGAATGAAAATCTTTCAAATAGTATCAGCTTTGTTGCTGGTATAAATCAAAGATGAGGAGTGTTTTCTGTTTTAATATATAAAATTAGACACTAATTTTGTTGAGTTTTGGAAATTTTGCAACCACTTTTAAGGACCTTGCCAAATCTTAGATGCTTACAAACTCAGAACTCAAAATCAATTCCAAAAGAGAGTTTTGGAACATGTTCAAAAGTGAAAAAAAGTTCAATGCTTACTGCCACATAACACCACTATCCATATATAAGAAAGATTTCTAATGGAAACATCAGTTTTCAGCTCTTTGGCTTGATCTGCCTTACAACCAGGGCAATTCTCATAATACTGTTTCTTCAGCAATGATTGTCCAATATTCTCCTCTTCCATTTTTGTAAGTTGTTTCACACAAATTCCAGTTCCACTAATCTCTATCCTTTCATGTGCAATTTCCTGCAAAGAACACAGAGATCCTGAAGGACAACGGAAAAGGAGAGATATCAAAGACAATGCATCTGCCACTTCAACTCTATGACCATAAAAATCAAAGCTTGTCCATACAAGCATAAGATAATAATAAAATAACTTTTACATTATTTTAATACCTCTTGTGTTTTTCTTATTTCTTTCTTCAATCAATGTACTAATAATCAAATCAATGGTAATTTTAATTTTTATTAACCATGCCTACAGGTATTTTGTTGACACGAGAATGGCGTAACATTGCTTACTTATTTTTTTCAGGCTAACTTTGGAGTCGCAAACAAATTATTTTCCATGATTTTTGTCACAAAACTAAAGTCACCTCCAATAAATGCAATAAAAGAGGACTTCATCAAATGTAATAATAATTAATGATCTTGGAAGCTCAATAATAAAGAGGACATTCAGTTGGCTTGCCAAGTGTGGCGGGGTACAGTGTAGACTAAAGAGTTAGTTATATGTTTTTCATGTTTCCAAGTGATTTTAATTTTTTTTTTCTATTTACAAGACAATTCAGTCAAAAATATATATATTAAGAAAAGTCATTAATGCATTGATTTTCAAGAAATTACTTCCCCTGTCCCATTTTACTTGTCGTTTAAGATTTTTACACATAAATTAAGAAATGTAATTAATTCTATCATTTTTATAAAAAAAATTAACTGTTTTCCTACTATACTCCTATCACTCATTAATTAAGTTTTTTCTCATTTAATTTTTCTTTTCATTAAAATTAACTAATCACCCATGAATGAATTAAATGATTGCTTTGGAAAATGTTAAAAGAGTGGAGTCTCTTCCTATTAACAAAGCTATATTAATTATAAATTGTGAGTTCCCTCATCAAAAATAAATTACACAATATTCTAAGCTATTCCACTCTAGTAATATTAAATAATTGGCACCATACTCTAAGCCACTCAAACAATAATTATAGAGGGCATATTTGGAAAAAAAATTAAATATTTCTTGAAATTGTAAAATGACAAGTAAAATGGGACAATTTTTTTTCTCTAAAACGACAAATAAAGTGGGACGGAGGGAGTACTTTATAAGATTACAAGTTTACCTCTATTTAAAATTAAACTCTACTACCATGGTAATTATGTCACTTTAAAACCTTTAATAGTTAACAAGGACAAATATGAGGAAAAAAATAATAAATGCTTCTAGATTTGCATACTTTATCTTATAGATAAGACCATAGAAAATTTTGTCTTATAAATAAAATCGGAGGGAATAATATTGTTTTAATTAGCATGTAGAAGATTCATAATACGAGTTTTGATCCTTCTACACTCATTTTTTTTACAGCTCCTATGCACTTTATATTTTCTTCCTATCTCTCTTATTTTCTTATCACATTTTTCATTTCATCTCACTTCATTTCCTTTATTCTTTCTATCTCAATTTTTATTTTACACTTCCACACTTCAAAATTTAAATGTAAAAGAATCATTTTCCTTATTGGGAGTATAAGTAGAAGGATATAATATTTTTTATTTTTTTCTCCATCTTAATTTTTTATGTCTTTTTTTTCAATCACATTTTTCATTTCTCTTTTTTTTATCATGACTAAGTTTTAATTCATCGTGCATAGCATATTTTCATTAATATAAAAAGTTAATTTAATTACATGACATAAATTATCAAATTTTTAAACATACAATTATACTTAGTATGACAAGATCTACAATTAATGTTTTTTTAGGCTTCATTCTATACTTCTCATTGGTTTTTATCCATATCTTTATAACATGTTGTGAGAATAAAATATTTTTTGAGTGATTAACACTCATAGATATAACTAAATAAAATTAAAAATATATTAAAGTAATAATAATAAATCTATTAAAAATTGAATTTGAATTATTTTATTATTATCTTAAAAATTGCTAAAATATGATATTTTTATAATTAATTTTATTTAACTTTCATCTTTAATAATTATAAAAGTTATGTGTTTTTAATTCTTAATTAGAAATTAAAAATATATTATTTTTTATATAAAGATTAAAATTAAATGAAACATAATTAGTGATTAAAAATAATGTGGTTGTACTAGATACATGCTACAAAAAGTACTCTATGTTACGAATTGCCTCGGTGCATAATTGACGTGTATGATTGTTAAATTATCTTGTTGCTTTATATAAGGTCCCCTGACCCTTCATTTTCCGTTTTTTTCCTAAACATGTTGGGAATAGGTTGTGTCTAGTTGATTGGATACTTGGATTTGTTATCATACTATAGTTGGAATGCTCATGCACGAACAAAACAATTTTTTAAATTTTTATACAAATATTATATTAAATTTTAGTCACGAAATAATAAATTTGTTAGGTAAATATTTTTATTTATCTCTTTATTTATAATCTACTTTATTCATATTATGATATATTGGTTAAATATATTTTTTTCTTGAAAATATTATATTTTTTAAATTAATTCTTTTAATTTTTATTTTATGTTTAGTCTCTATATTTAAAAAATAATATATTTTTAATTCTTTTCCAAAACATTTTTAGGAACTAAAAATACATGATTTTTATATTTTTAATGACTAACAATGAAAATAAAAATTTAAAGAGGAACTCATTTTTAAAAATGTGATATTAGGTATAAAACAATATATTTAATCCTTGATTCTTTTGTTAGTATTTTATCTTTTATACTCATAATATATTATGTTTACATAATTTTGAGCTATTATATTGATAGTCTATCTATCATATTCAACAAATTTGGAGTAACTATTTTTACATATTAATATTGTGTTATATTTATATACTTCATCTCCCTTTTTTTTTATAAAAAAAGTAACGAAGTTTTAACCTTGAATTTCATGTTGACTTCCATTTGAATAACTATTTCTACGTAAAGCTTTGAGTAACTATCTCAATATAAAATCAAAGTTAATTATTAGGGTATGTTGAAAGTGCCTTATCTTTAATCTATTACCCCTTGGATATTGAATCATGAGATGTATCATTCTTAAATTGTTTATCAAAATTTAAAAATTTTAAATTAATTATGCATATTTTTTTATAATTTAATGTTTTAATATATATATATATAAATTTAACTAAATTAAATAATACATACATTACTTATACTTTAATATTTTTAAATACTTTTCTTTTAATTTATACTTTTGAGCTTTACCTTCAAATTAATGCTTGTAGAGGTTGGAGGTTCATACATATAGCTAGTCTTAGGAGACTATGAGTTGCATCATTGCCGGGCCTTTCTAGAAACAATTAGGCTTTGTTTGGTGGGAGTAGAGAAATGGAGAGAAAAGAAATGAATAGAAGAGAAGTGGGAAGAAAGGAAATGGAGGTGAAATAGAGGAGAAATAAGGGTTGTTTGGTGTGAGTGAAATAAGTGAGAAATAGAAGAGAAATGTGAAAGTAGATTGTTGGGTGTGAGTGAAATAAGAGAGAAATAGAAGAGAAATGTGAAAGGGGTTGGTGTGGGACCCACCATAAAGTGCATTTCTTCCCATTTCTCCATAAATTTGAAGAGAAATACAAAAGGCATGAGACCCACCGAAAAAGTGCATTTCTCCCCATTTCCACTGTGCCACCAAACAAGGGAAATATGTCTATTTCCCTCCACTTCCATCCATCTCACTTCTCCTCTCCCCCATTTCTACTCAAACAAACAAACAAGGGCTTAAAGACAGGCATACATAAATGAAAGAACCTTTTAGGTTGTGGCAATTTGATTTGTCCATTGGTGGAGCCATTGAAAAAATGAAAGAACCTTTAAAATAATCCCCAACTTTTTATAAATTGACTTTAACTTAGTTTTTACCATACATACACACTCATATATGATGACAATAAAATTATTCATTTGATGTGTGCCCTAAAGAAGTAAAAATAGGATCACCGATACTTTGTACAAATCCCCTGCAACTTAGTCAAAAATAAAATCCTAAAACACCACTTTAATTTGCCTTTAATTTCAACTATATGTCCTCTAAATGAATTAATATCTCTAACAAAGACAAAACAAATTAGGAAAAGTTTTTTTCCACACCCAAAAGTGTACACCCACAGTACACTTTTGGGTGATCAGTAATTTTTTTTGGCATGAACAGTATTTTTATTTTATTTTTTTTGAATGAACAATAAATTTTTTTTGTTTCCATGAACAGTGACTTTTTTTAAAAAAATCTACAATTAACCAGACTGATAACATAGTTAACCAGAAAATTGTATAACATTAACCATCAATTCATTCTCAGTGATTACTTATGTAGTAATCATTATGATCAAATAACTATTCAAGATGAACTTTGTTTTCAAGTGAACATGTGGTTAATACCATATAAGTTGGTGATTAATTGTGTTATTAATCTGGTTAATAATTTGTTTTCAAGTGAGCATGTGGTTAATATATACCATATAAGTTGGTGGTTAACTGTGTTAATAATCTGGTTAATAATTATAAGTGAGGCAAAAAATGGTTAAATGTGAGTTATTATGTGGTAAAATAAGTTGATCGAGTGGTTAATAACAAAGTTAACCAGATTAATAACATAGTTAACTACAAACTTATATGGTATTAACCACATGTTCACTTGAAAACAAAGTTAAAGGTTTGTCATTAATAACTGTTCAAGATGAACTTTGTTTTCAAGTGAACATGTGGTTAATACCATATAAGTTGGTAGTTAATTGTGTTATTAATCTGGTTAATAATTTGTTTTCAAGTGAACACGTGGTTAATACCATATAAGTTGGTGGTTAACTGTGTTAGTAATCTGGTTAATAATTATAAGTGAGACAAAAAGTGATTAACTGAGTTATTATGTGGTTAAATAAGTTGCTCGAGTGGTTAATAACATATAGTTAACCAGATTAATAACATAGTTAACTACCAACTTATAAGGTATTAACCACATGTTCACTTGAAAACAAATTATTAACCAGATTAATAACACAGTTAACCACCAACTTATGTGGTATTAACCACATGTTCACTTGAAAACAAAGTTCATCTTGAACAGTTATTTGATCATAATGATTACTACACAAGTAATCACTGAGAATGAATTGATGGTTAATGCTATACAATTTTCTGGTTAACTATTAATTGTAGATTTAAAAAAAGTCAATGTTCATGAAAACAAATAAAATTTCTGTTCATTCAAAAAAAATAAAAAACACTGTTCATGCAAAAAATAATAAAAGTACTGTTCACCCAAAAGTGTACACTGGGTGTACACTTTTTTTTACAATTTTTTTTACAAAAAAGTCTGATTTTTTTCCTAAAAAAATGTATTACTGGTTAACCAGATTAATAACCTAGTTAACCACCAACTTAAATGGTATTAACCACATGCTTGAACAGTACTTTTTTAAATGTGAACAGTACCTACTTTTTAAAAAAAAATTATTGCCGGTTAACCAGATTAATAACCTAATTAACCACCAACTTATGTGGTATTAACCACATGCTCACTTGAAATCAAAATTAAAGGTTTGTCATTTTGAACAGTTATCTAAACTGGTATCAATATTAACCATTTGAGCAACTTATTTAACCACGTACTAACTCATAGTTAACCACCTTTTGCCTCACTTATAATTATTAAACAGATTAATAACATAACTAACCACCAACTTATATGGTATTAACCACCTGTTCACTTGAAAACAAAGTTAAAGGTTTGCCATTTGAAGTTATCTGAACTTATATCAATATTAACCACTTGAGCAACTTATTTAACCACATAATAACTCACAGTTAACCACTTTTTGCCTCAGTTATAATATTAACCAGATTAATAACACCGTTAACCACCAACTCATATGGTATTAACCACATGTTCACTTGAAAACAAATTATTCACCAGATTAATAACACAGTTAACCACCAACTTATATGGTATTAACCATTAACCAGATTAATAACACAGTTAACCACCAACTTATATGGTATTAACCACATGTTCACTTAAAAACAAATTATTCACCAGATTAATAACACAGTTAACCACCAACTTATATGGTATTAACCACTTGTTCACTTAAAAGCAAAGTTAAATGTTTGTCATTTAAAGTTATCTGAACTGATATCAAGCAACTTATTTAACCACATATTAACACACAGTTAACCACCTTTTGTCTCACTTTTAATTATTCAAAGTGATTAAATGTTAACCACTTGAGCAACTCATTTACCCACATATTATCTCACATTTAACCATTTTTGTCTAATAACTCACACTTAACCACCGTTTGCCTCACTTGTAATTATGGTTAATGCTATATAATTTGGTGGTTATCTATGTTGTCAATATGGTTAATTATAGATAGAATATTTTTTAAAAAAACAATCAGATTTTTTTGTGAAAAACATGTCACTGTTCACGCAAAAAAAAATTGGTAAAAAAAAAAGATGCTCGGGTGTGCCGTGGGTGGTTACTGTGAGGGTGTTGAAAAAAACATTTCTGTATTCCCATCAACTGATATTGCTCCATACCCCTCCTTCTTTTACTAGCTATTTCGCTACGGGTAAATGTACGCGTCCCGCAAACAGTGCGGCACGCAAATGTAACGCATTGTTTGCGGTGGTATTTTTTCTTTTTCTTTTTGAGTTTTCACTTTTTTAAAATATTTTTATTTATTTTTTTATTTTATTATTATAATTAGTTTTAGTTATTTATCTCATTAAATAAAAATACAGATCAAGAAATACAATAAATAATCAAATAAAATTTCTTCTTTTACTAGCTATTTCGCTACAGGTAAATGTACGCGTCCCGCAAACAGTGCGGCACACAAATGTAACGCACTGTTTGCAGTGGTATTTTTTCTTTTTCTTTTTCTTTTTGAGTTTTCACTTTTTTCAAATATTTTTTATTTGTTTTTTATTTTATTATTATAATTAGTTTTCGTTATTTATCTCTTTAAATAAAAATATAGATCAAGAAAATACAATAAATAATCATATAAAATTTGTGTTAATCATTCATGTAAACACGAGGTTAATTACGTGTCCAGAAACGATGAACATATTAAAAAATGTGGTTAATGGTATTTCTGTTTGTGGTTAACGGAATAGAATTTTTGGTTAATTGCAACTCCTATTAACACGAGGTTAATTATGTGGCCAGAAACGGTGAACATATTTGTAAATGAGGTTAATGGTGTATACATTGGTGGTTAACAGAGTGAGATATTTAGTTAATTGAATTTTGAGGTTAGTTGTGTGCACAGAAACAGTGAATGCACTAGTATATTTGGTTAATAAATTAAAAAATAAATAAAATAATTAAAAAAAATGAGGTTAATGGTGTTTCCGTTCGGGGTTAACAGAATATGATTTTTGGTTAATTATAACTCCTGTTAACACGAGTTTAATTATGTGGTCAGAAACGGTGAACATATTTGTAAATGAGGTTAATGGTGTATACATTGGTGATTAACAAAGTGAGATATTTGGTTAATTGAATTTATGAGGTTAATTATGTGCACAAAAACGGTAAATGCACTAGTATATTTGATTAACAAATTAAAAAGATAAATAAAAACAATTTAAAGAAAAGGAAAAAGAACCGCACACAGACTGTGTACAATTGCACGCGCACTGTGTGCGGTATGTATATCGTTACTCTTCAGCTACAAGGGGGTGATTTCATCACTTTAATCATGAAGCATGCGGCAACAAAATAAGATTACCAACAATTAACAATTTATATATCCTTCAAGCGAGTGCCAGAAGCTTCTCTAAATCATCATAATTAAGGTAGAATGTAAAGGACACATGAGATGTGATATATTACATATAAAGTACAAAACCCCCCATTCTAGCCTGAAAATGGTCAATAGAATTAAAACCATAATAAATTCAAGTTTTAATTTTCCCATGACTCTGGTAGGAGTCACTCCATTATCACAAGAGATGATTAGGTACTCCTCTCACACTTACAATTTGTTGTGACACAATTATCACAAGAGATGCTTCTATGGAAAATGTTTAGGCAATAAAGGAAATTTTGCAGCTAGTTGAATTGGCGGTTGGGCTCAGAGTAAAATTTAATATAAGCAAGCTCATTGGGGTTAATGTCGATGAAGAATGGTTGGGGTTGATGTCACAATTTCTAAATTGTAAAGTGGGGACCTTTCCTTTTGGTTTTATGGGGCTGCCAATTTGAGGGCATTCTAGGAGAAAGAAGACTTAGGAACCAATTATTCATAAAGTGTACAAAAGATTATCTAAGTGGAAGTGTAAATCACTGTCTTTAGATGGTCATAGTGTTCTCCTAAAATCTATCCTCCATTCCATCCCAAACTATTTTCTTTGCTTTTGGAGGCTCCAAAAAGTACTATTTATAACTTGAATATCTTTTTAAAATTTTGCTTTTGGTCGGGATAGTGAGCCTAATAAAATTTATTGGGTGGTATACGAAGACGAATGTAGGGAAAAGAAACACGATGGGTTAGGAATACATGATTTGAGAGCTTTTAATTTTGATTTATTAGCTAAATGGTTAAAGGTTATTGGTTGAAAAGAGTAGATTATGGCATAGGGTGTTATCATATAGTTATGGTGATTCTCTTAATGGTATGAGAGTTAATGTGATGAGAATCCAAGGGGGTTGGATTCGTTTTACGGATCTATCTAGATTGGAATGCTCATAATTAGGAAATTTGGAAAATGGTTTAAACAAGAAATGGAAAAAGGTAAGAAGATGGAATGGAAATTGAAAGACGTCACACTTCCAAGGATGGAAGATAAGCCTAAGAGTTATACACACAAAGGGATGAAGGACCTTTGATAAAACTCGATTCTTGAATTAACAAGAAAATTAGAGAAACACTCTCCAATATGAAATAAAAATTCTGATTCAAACTTGTCTTGTAAAATTCTGCATGCATGATGCGCCCCTTTTAAAGGTGCCTACAATTCTTGCATGGCTTTTCACATTCAGCCACTTAATTCTCCTAATAATTCTATTAAAATTTAGAAACATAACTACCAACAATTAAACTAATAAGCCTATAACTACCCATGTAGCCCCATTTAATCCTACTAATAAAAATAAACTTAGGAAATAAAACTAATAAAATTCAGCCTACAATCCTCCACATGTGGCCGCACATTTAACATGGATTTTGTAACAACCAACAAAAGAATAATAGGTCTTGATTCAGCCATGAAGTAGCCGCTCCAATTGCTAGACATAACAGCCCCAAAATTAAGTGTTGGTGGCTCCATCAATTTGTAACCCCCCATGTTGAATGCTAGCCGCCCCTCTTCAAGTGTTGTAACAACTCTTGAATGCTAAATTATTTTGTAACCTCCCTTGTCTCTTGAACCATAATTCAGCCTTCATAATCCTTTAATTGGCCGTCCCATGTGATGAATTTGATTCAACCATTTATTTAAAATAAGAAATGAAAGAAAACTTCATTAAAAACCATGTCACCATCTTTTTTTAATTTTACCCGGTTGGATTCACATCATACCCTCCAACTTCGAGAAGATTCGTCCTGAATCTTAAAGTTTTATTTGCTTAATTTAAATCACTAACTACTGCAGAAACTCAAAAGCTTCCTCCTGGATCAAACACAACTTGTAAAAATTCATATTTGGTTTTTCCTTCCTGATGCATCAAAGAAATCTTCCTTTTTGATTTCCAAACCCAAACATCATGATCATGGGCAATTCTTCTTGTCAAACAAACCTGCAGAATTTCTTTGTTAAACAAATGTAATTCAGTTTCAAAATCAAAAGACTCCATGTGTTTGCCTTCAATATCCTCATAAGTTTGGCTTTCAATAGTGGGTTGAACGTATAATGGAGCACTAGGAACAATATCAACAAGCTTCCTCTTCAAACATGGGAGTTGGTGTATTTCATTCACATGCCCATCCTTTTGTCCCTGTAAATTAACATCACAAATAGTAGAAGAAAAATCATTAACAAATAAAATTTCTTCGCTCTTTTTCTCCTTTTCTTTTTCCTTTTCTAATTCTTCTCTTCTCTTCTCTTCTCTTCTCTTTCTCTCTCAATTTCTTCTTTTTCTTTTCTTTCTTTCTCAATCTTTTCTTCTTTTTCTTTTCTTTCTCTTTCTATTTTCAACTTCAACGTTTGTTGATCCTCACATACTTGACTTGGTGTTAAAAAATTCAACTTAAGCTTACGTCCCTCATGACGCAAAGAAAGTGAAAGCATATCGGGATCAAGTTTTTTATTTCGAACCAAGACCATCCCAAGAGAAAATGACATGATTCCATGGGAGCGATTTCACATGAAACTTCATCTACGTATTTCCCAAT
The DNA here is from genome assembly GCA_026901365.1 of Sesbania bispinosa. NCBI lineage: Eukaryota > Viridiplantae > Streptophyta > Magnoliopsida > Fabales > Fabaceae > Sesbania > Sesbania bispinosa. The sequence goes on from QLOH01001007.1 coordinate 54,165, forward strand.
AGTGAATCCAAACTTTGTTTTCCCAGAATGAAGATGTGTTGGTAAGCTGAGTTTCTCCACCAACCTTTGGCTCACAACATTGTTGTAGCTTTCGTAATCGAATGCAATCAAACACACATTACCTTCAACTAAACACCTTGAATAGAAGATCCCTTTAGAATCTGCCATTGTAAATCAAACAAATTAAAAGTAACAAGATAACATGTAGTTGTTGTTTGAGAAACCTTACCCACTCAAGTGTTTGCACACAATTTAGGCTTTTATAAAAATGAAACACTCTTGTCTTTTTCCCCTCTATTCCTCCTTGAATTCTTATCAAACCAAGAAGAGAAAACACAAAGTAATTCACCAATCTGTGTGCAGCCAAGTAAACACAAGAAAAGCTAACAAAAATGACTCAATTGATGAACAAGAGAAAGAATTAAACACTAGGACAGCAACCAGAATTTTGTGCAAGACAACAAAGACTCTTTCTGAATTGAAAATCATACAAAACACACAAGAATAAAAACTGGACAGAAAACTCTGAATTTTATACACAAACAAGGAAAGGAATTTGACTCAATTTGAAGCCAGTAGGTGCAGCAAAATTCAGCAAGTATGCCCAATAAAGTTGCAGCCAAACAAAGTGAAATTGAGTGCAATTTGCAGCCAATAAGTGCAGCCAAGAATTCAGAATTTTACAACTAACAAGGTGCAAAATTTCTTCCTTAAATCAACCACAATATTACCTTAAAAATGAAGAATTTCTAGCATGAACCATTCAGCCCAATTTTTTTTTATAACTCATTTGCATGCTTTCTTTTCTTTTATTTCTATTGTTTTTTTTTCAGAATTCACAATTTTAAAGGCCTAACTTTTGCAATGGTTCAGCCTAAAAAAAATTGCAATAAGGTAATATCAAGGTATGATAAAAAATTCAAGGAAAGAAATTACCCGGAGTGCAGCCTTGCAATTCCTAGAACCGGAGCTCTGATTACCAAATGATGAGAATCCAAGGGGGTTGGATTCGTTTTACGGATCTATCTAGATTGGAATGCTCATAATTAGGAAATTTGGAAAATGGTTTAAACAAGAAAATGGAAAAAGGTAAGAAGATGGAATGGAAATTGAAAGACGTCACACTTCCAAGGATGGAAGATAAGCCTAAGAGTTATACACACAAAGGGATGAAGGACCTTTGATAAAACTCGATTCTTGAATTAACAAGAAAATTAGAGAAACACTCTCCAATATGAAATAAAAATTCTGATTCAAACTTGTCTTGTAAAATTCTGCATGCATGATGCGCCCCTTTTAAAGGTGCCTACAATTCTTGCATGGCTTTTCACATTCAGCCACTTAATTCTCCTAATAATTCTATTAAAATTTAGAAACATAACTACCAACAATTAAACTAATAAGCCTATAACTACCCATGTAGCCCCATTTAATCCTACTAATAAAAAATAAACTTAGGAAATAAAACTAATAAAATTCAGCCTACAATCCTCCACATGTGGCCGCACATTTAACATGGATTTTGTAACAACCAACAAAAGAATAATAGGTCTTGATTCAGCCATGAAGTAGCCGCTCCAATTGCTAGACATAACAGCCCCAAAATTAAGTGTTGGTGGCTCCATCAATTTGTAACCCCCCATGTTGAATGCTAGCCGCCCCTCTTCAAGTGTTGTAACAACTCTTGAATGCTAAATTATTTTGTAACCTCCCTTGTCTCTTGAACCATAATTCAGCCTTCATAATCCTTTAATTGGCCGCCCCATGTGATGAATTTGATTCAACCATTTATTTAAAATAAGAAATGAAAGAAAACTTCATTAAAAACCATGTCACCATCTTTTTTTAATTTTACCCGGTTGGATTCACATCATAATGGATGTAATTGGTGGAATTATTTGTGGTCAATTGATAATTGTGATGTTTTTAAATCAGACTAGTTGACAAGTATATATGCTAAAGAAGTGTGGGATGGGAAAAATATTTGTTTTTGGAAAGACTTGTTGTGTGGTTCAAATGCTTTATGTAATCAATATAGTAGACTTTTTTCAATTTCAAATACTAAAAATGCATCTATAGCAGACATGGTTGTTGAGAAGGAAAGAGGTTTTGTATAGACATGGAGCTGGTGTAGAAATTTATTTCAATGAGAGATTGAACAACTAACACAATTGTTAGTTGAATTGCATTTTGTACATTTACAGGAAGGAATTGAAAGTTTGGAGGTTGGTCAAGTTGGTTCTTGAAAGAAAAAAATTAACAAATAAGTCTATACAAAATGCTTTCATCGATCACTTTAGTCCCTATGTCAGTGTCCATCTAGTAACGCTAACAAAAATGATGATTTGACACGTTAAGTGCCACGTTGGACTATTATATGGAATTCTCATGTGGTTATAACACGTATGAGGGACTAAAATGACAATAAGTGGTAAGTTTGAGGAACAAAATTGACTAAAACAAAACTTTCCAGATCTAATGCAAAAACTATATATATTTCTTCCCCAAAATTTTCCCTAATTCATGTAAACATCTAAATTATAATTTTGCTTTGAAGGCAATTAGACAACATTGGGGGCATGATGAATGGGAGATTAGAGCATTCTCATAAGCACCAAATACCTCATGGAGTGGTTCTGCGAGCTGCATGGAGATTGCATAGGAGAAAAAAAAGGAAATAAGTGTCGGAAGATCAATTGTTATTAGGATCTACCACATTGAGATATTATTAGTCTCCCTAAAAAAGTCATTGCCACCAAAGTAACTATAGACATAAATTTTTATTATAAAACTTAAAAATATCCCAACAATAAGTGTGGAAACTCCTCAAATAAATAATTGACATATAAGGTAGAAAATAGACAACCAATTGTTATGAGTGTGCAAGTGAGGAATAAAGGGCAAACAAGTGAGGAAGTATGGACAGGTCCTACCGAGAGCAATGAGTAAGTTGAGTGCTCTATTGTGTGAGTAATTAAAAAGTGAGAGGTATTGTGAGATAGAATAATAAAGGCGTTAGGAACCACTATACCCTTTCTTTTTGTTTAATAAAATTATTCCTTTGCTTTTCATTTGGTATCAGAGCAGGTGGTCAGGGACTAACTTGTTCGAGCTAGTGTATAGATCAAGTTTACGGTCGGGGATTATGGTACGTGGAGAATCTATAGGTTCACAGTTTAAGACTGTGAGAGTTGTTGGTCTGGGACCAAGCTCAATTGGTTGAGTGTCGGACGCTAACCAATCTCCATGGTGGATCTCTCATCCTCAACTAGCTCGATTGAGAGACTTAACAACAACATTTATGATACGTGGATCATTCACATAAAATACTATTTGCTCGGGCAAGATTTATGGAGTGTTGTTGGTGGTGTAAAGACTATCCCACCGACTGATGAAGAGAATTAAAGGCAATTGAAGATCCGAGTTAGGAAGGCATTGTACACATATTGTCTATCATCATGGAGGATATGAGTTCTTACAATGCATCAAGGAAGGAATTGATCACAACACCAAATGAAACTTGGGCTTCTTTGACGACGCTATTTACAAGGAAGAATGATGCCAAGTTGTTGCTGCTAGAAAATGAACTTATGTCGCTTAAACAAGGAGACATGGTGGTAAATCATTATTTTAGTAAAAGATAAATCTATTTGCGATGAAATTATAAAATTAAATCCTAAGAATACAATTACTGAGGCGAGAATGCGGAGAGTGATCATTTATGGATCAAATCCAAAATATAATGGAAATAGGTCATGTTTATGTTACGTCAGCACAAGCAACATATGTAGACAAGACAAGAAAGAATGAGACAACAAACTTGTGGCACGCAAGACTCGAACATGTGAGCTATACTCGGTTAAAGATCACGATGAAGAAATCCATGTTAAGAGGCCTACCAAACTTGGACATACAAGATAACAATGTCTTTACAGAATGTTAGTATAGAAAAGCTCATGAGCTACCGTATGAAGAATTGAAATACAGAGTAGAGACCCTGTTAGAATTGGTGCACTCAAATGTAGTTGGACCGATGAAGTAGCCATCAATCCGTAGAAATCAGTACATGATCACATTCATTGATGACTTCTCCAGGTATGTGTGGGTAGATTTTATGAAGGAAAAATCTAAAGCTATAAAGAAATTAAAAAAATTTAAAGAGAAGATAAAGAAAAAGGTTGAAAATAAAATTCAATGCTTGCATGAGGGAGAATATACCTCAAATAAGTTCAATCAATACCTACAGAAATACGGTGTAAGGCGGCAACTAACCGACCTAAATACTCCGCGACAAAATGGAGTTGTAGAGAGGAAGAATCAACATCTGGAAGAAACCTTCAAGAGTATGTTGCATACTAAAAATGTTCCACCATGATTTTGGGCATAATGCATAAAGCCTGTTGTTTACGTCATCAACAGGATACCTCAAGCTAAACTTGGATTTTTCTTACCGTATTAAAAACTATAGGGTACAAAGCCTTTAGTGAATCATGTTCGAGTATTTGGATGTGTTTTCTATGTGTTCTTGCCGAGTCAAGAGTGTAGCAAATTTCACACAAAAGCAATTTGTTGTATATCTATTAGTTATGACAGCCAACAAAAAGGGTGGAGATGTTGCGATCCAACAATTGGGCACTGCTATGTATCCAAAAATGTAGTGTTTGATGAAACATCATCGTGGTGGTCTCCACAAGCAATGTTGTTGCTAGATTCAAAGGAGATTGAGGAGCAGATGTAAAAACAAATAGAAGTACAACCAAAAGATGAGAAAAATGTAGCCGACACAAGAAGTTGTTAATATTGAACCATCAAGTGATCAAGTTAAAGCAAGATCTCCAGATAGAGAGAAAAGTCATTGGCAAACAAGAGTCCACACCATATTTTTGGAGAAAATAATACCAAGTCAAATAAAGGAATCAGAGGAGGAAGTTCACTAGCCATAGCTAAGAAGATTTAGACGGACTCGAAAGCCAAACCCTTAATATACCAGTGCAACATTGGTGGAAGATAATGGCATAAAAGAGCCAAGCACTTAAGAAGATGAAATTTTTTTAACAAGAGATAAAAGAAAAATAAGTGAAAGTGTGGATAACTCCTAGAATGAACAATTAATGATTAAGTTGAGTGATTTATTGTGTGAGTAGTTAGAAAGTGAGAAATATTGTGAGATGGAATAAAACAGAGGTGTTGGGCACCGTTATACTCTTTCTTTCTATCTAATAAAATTGTCTCTTTGCTTTATAATAAGGTTCCATTTTGCCATTTTGGTAGCAACGCTATTATATATACTAACCTAAAAAATACATAGGAATCTTAGGAGATAATTTTTGCACATGTTCTCTCTCAAAGTTAATGTTATATAGAGGGGTATTTGGTTGTTTAAAACTTGTGCATATCATTGTCATGTGAACTCAAATTACTCTAGTGTTGTAATTTTTTCAGGATAGTGAATTCAATTGCATGTATTTTGCTTAGGTTGATGGTGGGGTGGAGAAAAATTCTTCAATGGCAATGGGAATTGGAATGAATTATGGAGGAATAAGGAATACACATCCAAGACTAAAAGTTTGTGCATTGAAATTAGGAGTCTAAAGCATTTTGTAATTGGAATGTGTGTGTCATGGTGTTGCATATCATGTTATTAGATTTAAATTTGTTGGTGAAGTAGGTAATATGTTTTAGAGTTCAAGTGATCGATGGTGGAATGAGGTTGAGTACTAGGAGTCATTACTCTCATCCATGACTGTAATATTTTTACTTTCAACATATTTAATGTCAATCTATGTTTTTGAAATGAAGATATTTTGTGTAAATGTTCTATTTAATTTCAATAAATGAGTAAATGAATCAGTATGATGATAAAGCATACAAATAAATTTAAAGTGAATCAAAAAATTGAACACAAGATCATACTCCATTACTTACTAAATTCCAGTGATCAGATTTGGAGCTGTCAAAACGGGCCAGCCCGGCTCACGCGGGCTGGCTCACCACGGGTTGGACGATAAACGGGCCGAGTCGGGCAAGCTCACTTTGGTGGTGAGCTGCAAAAATACCAACCCGGCTCGACCTACCACAGGTTGGCTCGCTTAATTTTACAAAAAATATTAAAAAAATAAAAAAATTTAACAAACACAGTACAATTTTAGTACCTAATTTTATTCACATATTACTCATAACAGTTCTTAATTTAAACACAATTACAAACACAATACAATTTTAGTACCTAATTTAAACACAATACAGACCTTAATTTAAACACAATACAATCCCAAATTTTAACAAACACAATACACTCCCTACACAGAATTAACTTAATCAAGAATCAACAAAAAATTTGCCTATATATAACAATGAATCCTCACAAAAATTAATACATGATTAACTTAATCAAGAATCAACAAAGTTTACCTTACTATACCAGTAGAAGAGCAAATCAGAGGAGCAAATCGGAGGAGCAAATCGGAGGTTGCAGGAGCAGATCGAGGCTGCCTGCTGGACAACGCGACTTGCTGGAGAAGAAGAACGACAGGCAGCGGCGCTAATGGCTGGACGACGGGCGACGAGCAGTGGCTGGGGACCGGAGCTGATGGCTGCGCGGCGGGCGACGGCGCTGCTGGACGACGAGCTGATGGCTGCGCGGCCGGCGACGAGCTATAGGCAGCGGCACTGATGGCTGGACGACGGGCGACGGGCAGTGGTTGGGGACCGGAGTTGATGGCTGCGCGGCGGCACAAGTCTTGGAGAGTTGGAGGACTCAGAAGGAGATTAGGGATTTCAGATTTGTTTCTGAAATGTGCCCCAATTTTTTTTTCTTTTGACAAGTTTTTTTTAACTTAAAAAAACGGGTTGGCCCGGGTCAACCCGGCCCAAACCCGTCTTAGCTCGCGGGTTAGGTGAGTCAGGTCAGATTTACCCGGGGTTAAGTGAGCTGTGATTTTTGTAACCCAACCCACCGGTGAGCCGGGTTTAGGCGGGTTGGCTCATCGGGTTGGGCTCGTTTTGACAGCTCTAATCAGATTTCATAGATACATTAGTCAAAAGACATAACATTAAAAATAGTTATACAAAACATAACATTGACGAAGAGTTGGTGGTACAAGTGAGAATGTTTGATCTACCACCCATTATGCCTCCAATCTTGTCTAATTGTCTTTGAAGCAGAATTAGGGTTTATATGTTCACATCAATTGGAGATAAATTTGGGGAAGAAGTTTAAAATTTTTTTATTTACATAAGGAAAGTTTTGTTTTAGTCAATTTAGTCCCTCAAAGTTACCACTTGCAGCCATTTTAGTTTCTCATATATGTTATAGCCACTAGGGGTGGAAGTAGGCCAGGTCAGGCTTTGTAAGGCCCAAGCCTGGCCTACCTGATAATTTTGCGGCCTAAGTCTGGCCTATTACCTGTCATAGGCCAATTTTGTAGGCCTGGCCTGTTTGATAGCCTGGCCTGGCCTATTAGCCTATTTCATGTTCAATCTTTTAAATAGGCTAATAGGCCTATCATTTAGTAGGCCAATACAGACTTGTAGGCTAATAGGCCTACTAATTAACCAAGTAACTAGGCCACTTACAGAGGCCTTTAAATAGGCCAATGGGCCTATTCTTAAATAGGCCTGGGGCTAATAGGCTTATACTTCTAAATAGGCCACTGTATAATCATAAATTAATATCTTTTGAAATTGAGAATGATATTAGACATTTTCTGCATAAAACAGTGTATACATTTTCAGTTCAATAACATTTTGAACAAAACATAATAATAAAATTATGCAAAACTATTATGGCCAGAAATATGTAGACTTTTTATTCCAAATAGGAAGGTCATACATGACAGCTTAAGAAACCAAAACAGAACATTTGTTCCAACCAAAAATGAGGTGTGTTCCCAAGTGTAGCAATCACACAGAGTGAAGCAGTTGCAAGAACTATGAATATGAAATTTATTATTAATTAGAGTGAAGAATTGGATTATATTATCCAGGAGAGGAGGGGCAAAAAAAAGGAGATATATTACAGACCAAAACAACTCAGCACCCAGAAAAGTTCATGAGTTTTCTCAGCCAAACATTATTATACTTATATTCATATCACATGTATGGATGTTCATGTTTGTCTTTTATCTACACAAGAAGTTAGCTAGTATTTAACAAGTGACAAGAAGAGGAAGAAAGTAAACAAAAAAAAAGAAATGAAAATAAAATTACTAGTTTAGCACGCAGCAGAGCACCATGAAATGAACACTGATAAATAGGAGAAGGAGAACTTTATTAATTGCTTTCTGTGACACACAATGATCACTGTCAAGATCAAATGAGATGGTTAGTGCAATGCAAGGGACCTACGTGGCAACAACCTGCGGTGGAAGAACTTGTTTAGAATACCCAATGTTCGGTTAGAGCTAAAAGGGAAAAAATGACTAAACGAGGGAATGAGAATCCCACTAATTAAAATTAGTTCAAAGAATATGTTTAGATACCCAATGTTCGGTTAGAGGTAAATTTGTTAACCTTAAAAAGCTAACCACTAAATAAATTGTTAATTGCTCCTGATATCAAAATTGTCAATTCGCTTCATTGTGAATTCCAAGAACTCACAGAGTGTTCTACAATACGATACAGTGATAACATTTAATAAATTTGTTAACCTTGCAATAGTGCATAGCAGTCTCAATCACAATCAGAAAACCATCTATTACAATCTTAGCACATTTATCACATTCATAACCATAGAGTGTGCTAGAGAAAATGTAACAGGAACTCACAGAGTGTGTTATGATTCGAGTGAACGACGAGTGAGGTGGCGCGGTGATGGATCTGAACGGTGGTCGGTGGGGAAGAGAACGATGGACAGTGGTGGGTGGCGCAGCCGATGGGGAAGGGAACGAGTGAACGACGACCAGTGGTGGGCGGTTGGTGGCGCAGCGGCGTGAACGATCTGAGCAGCCTGCAGTGGAAGGTGGCGCAGCAGGCAGCCTGATAGAAATGTTGAGTGAATTTGTGATGTGTCTCTGTGGATAGTTTTTGACACTACTGTTCTAGGTTTCTAATTTTAGAGAAAAAAAAATCTTAATTAAATAATTAAAATAAAAAATAATTTATTATATATATGAAATTATGAATATGTATTATAAAATATAATAGGTTCTTTAAACAGGTTGGCCCAACAGGCTACATAGGCTTTTTTAAAAGCCCAAGCCTGACTTGTTTATTTAAATAGGTTTTTATGAAAGCTTGAACCTAACTTTTTTATTAAACAGGTGATGCCAGGCCTAAACAGGTCAGGCCATGTCAGACCTAAACAGGCCGGGCCATAGGCCCCTATCGAACGGTCTGGCCTACTTCCACCCCTATTAGCCACATAGGACTGTCACATAAAAGTCCAATGTGGCACTTACCATACAAAATCATCACTTCTGTTAACTTTATTAGATGGACACAGATGTATGGACTAAAACGACTAATAAAAGCATTTTTCAAGAGACTAATTTGTTAATATCTTACTTCCAGACCCCCAAATTGACTAACCTGCAATCTTTCAGAGGACTAAAATGACTATTTACTCAGTATCATGTAAGAAAAAACATTTATAATAAAACAATAACTTATAATAAAGGAAATTAAGGTCCTAGAACACTCCATAATGTGATGTCCCAAAAGAAAGAGTGAACAAAGAAACCAAATATGTCATGTAGGGAGGATATATATTACTCCAAAAGTTAAATCACGTGATAAACCCTTCCTACAAAATGAAAAGCACCTTAAGAAAGTAGAAGGATAACTAAAAAAAACTGCAAATCCAACCCAATAAAGCATACTTAAAATTAAGAACAAACTACAAATTGTCTAAAACATCAATGAGCAAAACCAATACCTTAAGAACATGTGGTGAAACCTTCACATTTCAAGCACAATTTATACTAAAAAGAAAATAGACATGATCATGACATATATAACTCTCGAGCTCAGGGACAACTATTCCAAAAGAAATTTAAAGCCTCGACCTCCAAGTATAGTCTGACCCATTATGCCTCCAAATAAATACCCCCTGCGATAAGACCCAAAGGGGGGGGGGGGGGAAGCTTTTGTACCACATGTTTGATTAGCACATATAGAGGTTATTCTAAAATCATACAATTCATCTTCCCACTATCAAGGTTAAGCACTGCCATTGTATGAAACCTATTGTTTGTGCATGTATGTTGTCTTTTGTCTATAGCACCACCATTTTACCACTAACTTAAGTGTTGGAGTGTCTTATTCAAATATCTTGTCACCCATTAGAAGAAAAGTTTCGTCAATGCTAAAGCCAATAAAAACATTTTGGTGAAGGTCTTTTCCATCATCCTTTAGACAATACATCATAATAGATATATAAACCAAGTACCTCATATTTTTTTTATATGTGCGCTATTGGAAAAGGCTCCTCTAAAGTGAATTTATTTAAAATGAAAAATAAGTGGTTATTCACCATTTAATTTTTATGGTTTGTGAATGCAATGTATTTTAAATTATAAATTAATAATAAATATAACCTTATTTACTCATTTTAAGAGTCTTATCCAAGGTTATGATACAAGAGAGGCATTTTTAGACTTCAAGACTGAAAATACAATGGCTTGGGTAAGAAATATTGCTCACTAGTGTGTTTACCCGTGCGCCGCACGGGGTATTATTAAGAAATTGAATTAAATTGAGTTAAAATGATATACTATTTAAATTTTCAAATTCTATAAAAATGCATCGTAAGCTAAATAGAAAAATAATTGTAATATTTATATTTGCCCTTATAACTTAAATTTAAATTTTAATATGTTTTTATGTAAATTTTTCATTCCCGTATAATAGAATCTTATATTATAATTTAAATATTAAAAAATTTTCATGCAGATATTATCAACCTAAAATTTAATATTTAATTTTATTATTACTGTAAAAATGCATCATAAGCTAAATAGAAAAATAATTTTAATATTTATATTCACCCTTATAACTTAAGTTTAAATTTTAATATGTTTTTATGTAAATTGTTCTTTCTCATATGATAGATTCTTACTTTATAATTTTTTGATTTAACCACAGGTATCCTCCACGGGAGGCAATCCTGTTCGAGCCGAGAACATCCACATCATGGTGGGGCTAACTCTTCCGGTGGGAATTTTTTTCTTACTTTATAATTTAAATATGAATAAACATTCATGTTATTATGTTTCCATATATATTTACATTTATAATTTAGATATGAATATGATTAATATAAAAACCTTATTCATATATAATAGAAGTATTTAATTTTATTATTAATATAAAAATGCATCATAATCTAAATAAAAAATAATCGCAATATATGTACAATTCTATATGTGTGCTATTAGAAAATGATCCTCTATAATGAATTTATTTAAAGTGAAAATTAAGTGATTATTCAACCTTTGATTTTTATGGGTTACGATTATAATGTATTTAAAATTAAATTAATAAGAAATATAAACTTATTTCTCACTTTTAAGAGTCTTGTCCAAGGTTATGATAGAAGAAGAGCATTTTTAGACTTCAAGTCTGAAAACGCAATCTTTTGGGTAAGAAATATTGCTCATTTGTTTCAAATGCATAACTCAATAACTTCTAATTATTTTAAATTACTGATTATTATATTTTCTTTTATTTTGGGTACAAATTTTTTTATGTTATTTAAATTGCACATTGTTTCATAATATAGTGTTTGGATGTTGGTTAACATTTTTTAGTAAAATAACTATTTTTTTAAGTTTTTATCAAAAAAGTTAACAAAAAAATAAATTCTTTCTTTAATATAATTAAATTAATTCAAATACGCTTATATGTGTAACCGAAAATAATATGTGTAACAAAAAAATACGCTGAGATGAAAAACAGTAATCCACAAATTTCATAATCATATATATGCATATTTGTGCATGTAACATCAAGTTGAGTGACCATGTTGTAGCCTAATTAAGGAGTAATAAGCCCCATTTGATCCAACATTCAATAACTCTGAGTGGGATCCTTGTTCCACCACCTTCCCATTTTTAATCACAACTATGGAGTCAGCACTTTGTATTGTTGACAAACGGTGAGCTATAACTACACATGTTCTTCCAACCATCAAAATGAGCCACAAGTGCCATTATAATCCTGAAAGAGTCTTTCGAAGAAACTGGAGAGAAAGTCTCTTTATAATCATTGCCTTCCTTTTGAATAAAGCCATTGGCAACAAGACGAGCCTTATATCTTTCCACATTACCCATGGAATCCCTTTTGGTTTTAAATATCCATTTACAACCAATAGGCTTCACACCTTCAGGTAAAGTGACAAGATCCCAAACGTCTTTCATGGACTTTATTTCCTCATTCATGGCATCAATCCACTTTTGAGAGTTAGAACTTTGCATGGCTTGATAGAAGTTGACTGGGTCATCTTCCATCATTCCAGCGTCAACTTCATGTTCTTGGAGAAAAACAAGACGTAATCTGGAAAATGTATAATTGCATTTCTCCTCTCTCTAGTGGATCTCCTTAATGGCAATTGTTCTTGAGGTTGTTGAGTTTGTTCTTCAGGAGTAATATCTTGATTTTGAATAGGGAGTTCGTTGACATTGTCTTGTTCTGGGTTTGTTATTTGAGCAATGTCAGGAATAGAAACCTGATCACTGTTAATAACAGATGTAGGAAGAGAAACAAATTTCTCTTTAAAGTCAATGTCTCTAACCTTATCTCCCCTCTCAAACTCAACATCCTCAAAGAATCTAGCATTCCCTGTCTAAAAAAAAGGATCTAGATGTGGGATCGTAAAACTTGTAACACCTTGACCTTTCAGAATATCCAACAAAGTAACAGCTAATTGTTCTTGAGTCCAGTTTCTTTTCATTTGGCTTGTATGGCCTTGCCTCAGCTGGACAACCCCAAATGTGAAAATGCTTTATGCTAGGCTTTTTACCTAACCATAATTCATAAGGGGTTTTAGCTAATGCTTTAGTTGGTACTCTGTTAAGTATGTAAGCTACAGTCTTTAATGCTTCTCCCTAGAGTGATTCTGGTAAGGTAGAATGACTAATCATACTCCTCACCATGTCTTTAAGTGTTCTATTTCGTCTCTCAGCAACACCATTCATGTTAGGGTTACCCGGCATGGTGTATTGAGGAACGATACCACACTCTTCAAGGAACTTAGCAAAAGGTCCTGGACGTTGTTCACCTGATCCGTCAAATCTACCATAGTATTCACCACCACGGTCAGATCTGACAGCTTTAATTCTTTTATTGAGTTGATTTTCAACTTCAGCTTTAAACCTTTTGAACACATCCAGTGACTGAGACTTCTCATGAATTAAATATAAGTATCCATAACGGGAGTAGTCATCTATGAACGAAATGAAATATTGTTGACCATTCCAAGAGGCCTTAGGGAATGGCCCACAAATATCGGTATGAATAAGTTCTAAGCCATCTGTACTCCTGTTAGCACTTAACCTATTAAAGTTTGTCTGTTTCCCCTTTATACATTCAATACAAACTTCAAAGTTTGTTAAATCAAGGGGATCAAGAATTCCTTCTGACACAAGTCTCTCAGTTCTTTGTTTAGATATATGACCTAAACGTTTGTGCCATACGTAGTAGAATTCTCATTGGCTAATTTTCGCTTTGTGCCACATGAACTTAAATGCAAGGTTTCATTAAATGAAACAATAGTATCAAATAAATATAGGTTATCGTATAAAGAGAAAGAACCGGTGCCGACAAGATTTGAATTTTGACATAAACTAAATTTACCATTTCCAAATGAACAAGAATAACCAAATTTGTCCAATAAAGAAATAGAAATCAAATTCCGTCTAAATGACGGTACAATATATGTCTCTTTCAAATCTAAATAATAACCAGTCTTTAACAATAACCTAAAAGTTCCTATTGCTTCAACTGATTTGCCATCACCAACATAAATATACTTTTCTGCATCAGTTGGGTTTCGGCAACTCAGGCAACCCTGCATAGACACACTTATGTGAGTAGTAGAACCGGAATCTATCCACCAAGTGTGCCTAGGCACTGAAGTTAAATTAACCTCAGAACAAACAAAATTGAGAAGCATACCTTTCTTTGCACGCCAAGCATGATACTTGGGGCAACTTTTCGTTATGTGATCCTTACTCTTGCAAAAGAAATAAGTAATTTGTTTCTTATGTGAAGGACCACATGCAGCTTCTGTATCCCTTTTCCTTTTCTTGTTTTTGTCTTTAGATCTAGTTGCCAAGTGAGCACTTTCAATTCTATGTTGTTTCAATCTTTCCTCTTCTTGCACACAATGTGAAATGAGCTCATTAAGAGTCCACTTATCCTTTTGGCAGTTGTAACTGACCTTAAATTGATTAAATTGTGCAGGAAGAGATATCAAAATTAAATGCACGAGCAAATCCTCACATAGCTCTAACTTTAATGCTTTTAGTTTTGAAACAAGATGAGACATCTCCATGATGTACTCCCTTATGTTCCCTTGTCCATTATACTTCATTGAAACAAGACTAGACAATAATGTACTTGTTTCAGCCTTATCATTTTTGGCAAAAGCCTTTTTAATTTCCTCAAGGAACAACTTGTCATTAGTCTCTTGAGACATAGCACCCCTAAATGTTTCTGGAATTGCACGCTTCATGATCATAAGGCTCATGCGATTAGAACGTTCCCATTTCTCAAAGTTCCTTTTATCCTCAGTGGAACTTTCAACTGTTAGATCAATGGGTCGTTCCTCCCGAAGTGCATGATCTAGATCCATGCAACCGAGAACAATCATAACGTTCTCTTTCCAATTCTTGAAGTTTGTGCCATTTAACAAAGGTATGGAATTGATATTGGCAGATATTGTAGAAGCAGAGAAATTAACTAAACAAAGAATAAATAATAATTAATCTCACATTCAACATATACTTAATTTATGCAATGAATTCAAATAATGGTGGGGCCCATCACAAGATACCAAGCACAACATTAATACTCAATCTTTGGATAGAAATATTAATTTGTTAGTGGTACTCTCAATGCAATAATCGAATAATGATAATCAATCCTGTCAAACAATAGCCTTTCTTTGGACCGACATATTGTTCACATGGAAAACTTGATAATTATCATATATTCATTACCACAGGTATGTTTGAAATTTGGCCAAATAATAACCTTCCTTTGGGCCGATAATTATTCGCATAAATAACAAACATACAATTTTCTTAATATTCCAAACAAATTAATCTACACAAGAGAGACTACTTTGGTAACACCATGTTTCAATTAAATTATTTAGAATATCAGAAATTAAGAAAAAATTAACACCAAAATTCGAATTTCAAATGCATAACTGAAAATGTAATTTAAATGTTTGAATTTTAAAATAAAATCGTAACGGACAGAATAATTAGATTTAAAATTCAAACATTGTATCAATTGTTTAAGTGGTGTGGCGGTTCAACCTCATTACTGTTACAGACCGGACTAGGGTTATAATCCCATACAGTGGCATTTTAAAGATCTTTTTAAAATTCAATTTTGTGGAGGATCGAACCATGACCGTTGTGGTAAATGAAGAGGCATTTTAACCACCATACTAGATGCACCGTTTGGCAAGGACCAGGATCCTCTGCAGTTTAAATCAACTGCAGAGTGTGCAGTTTCACTATCTAACGGCTGTCATTTTTTTCACCATATATTTTATTTTTTTTTTAAAATAGAGGGCCGAGATCTCATCCCTTTATTTAATTACGGGAGAGGATCCCGGCCGGTTTGGCAATGTGTAACCATTGAAATATATTTAAACCAACAGTACAACGTTTCATATTTGAAACAAAAGATAGCAATTCATGCTCAACAAAATAGAGAAGAAAACATGACCCGAATTGTTCCAGAAAAGAATAAACGAAATTAAAATTTTAATACTTGGAAGAAGAAGATTCCAATTTCAACATGAAACAATCATAATTGTAAACACAAGCATAATGAATCAAGGAAATCCATCTCCCAATGATTTAACATAAAAGTGGCTCTGATACCACTTGTTAGAAATTTAATGGAGAAACTTAAGATGATAAACATCATAATTTGAGTACTGTTATGTCAAATCACCAAGAGAATAAATAAAATAAATGAATGGCGGAAGCGTACCAGGATCTATTAGTAAACTTGATATATGAACTTGTAGGTTTGATCTTTAACATATCATACCCATCTCTCAGTGAACTGCATTAGAGAGAAAGCAACTAATTTTTTCTATGTTTCTATTGGGAGAGAAAAGGAGAAATTAGAGAATAATTCTTATAGAAGCACCATATGGCACAACTAATTAAAGGTTGAAGATACTATTAAAATGAGTTTAATAATTTGTATGTATTGTTATTTTTACACTGTCATTCAATGATGTGTTGTCACAGTATTTAATAAATATCACAACTTATGTGTTATTATGTTCAATAAACAATATGACAACACATCATTACATGACAGTGTAAATTTTTTTATACTAAAAGTGTTTACAAATTAAGAGCATGTTTGATTTAGTATTGAAACGTGGTAAACTCAAGTTTCCAACACCAGAAATAGTTGCGTTAGAATACTTAAACTTAAGTATGAACAGTTTCAACGCCAAACAAAACCCACGTTAAATTCTACTAGAATAACTTCAACACAAGTTTTAATATTATTATTATTATTTTAATGTATATTGAGCTAGCTATTGATTGATTGTATTTAAAGACATTAGTAGAAAGTGTACCTTATAAACTCATGAGCATTTGCATGACGTGCTGCCCTTCTTATTTCATCTTCTGATGCATCCTCTTTCCCATAGACAATGTTGTCACGTATAGTTCCTGCAAAGAGGGTTGGCTCCTGACTCACAAGGGCAATATGTGATCTCAAACTTCTCAAATTGAATTCCTTGATATCACAATTGTCTATGGATATGGATCCCTTCATGGGGTCATAGAATCTTTCAATTAAGCCAATGATAGTGGATTTTCCTGAGCCACTCTGTCCCACTAATGCCACTGTTTTACCAGCTTCAATATCAAGACTAAGGCCCTTGAGAATCATTTGATCTGGCCTTGCAGGGTATGAAAAAAGATGTCTTTCAGTTTTATATGGCCCTTCATAGTCTTTTTGAACATTTTAATTTTATGTGTAGGATCTTCAGGTTCAATCTCACTTTTCCTATCCAGTATTGCAAATACTGAATTCATAGCTCTTCCACTTTTAGCCAGTGTTGTCAGTAAGGTTATACGGCGGATGGCGGCAAGGACCTTTAAGCGCCATACTGCCATGGCGGACGCCATGGCGGTCTATGGCGGACATCATGGCGGACAATATATATATATATATATATATATATATATATATGATGAAAAACAGCAAATAATAAACATATATATTAAAACCAACAATATAACAATCTAAAATTCATGGCATTCATAATCCTAACCAATAAAAGGATTAAATAGCCATCAAAACAAAGAAACAATGTTAAAAAACAGTAAAAGAAGTAGCTTGTGTTGTGCTCGAGCAAGAGAAGGTGCTTATGTTGTGGTTGTGCTCGCGTGGAGAAGAGAAGAAGAAGAAGGATGGAGACTGCAGCAGAACCGTGGAGAAGAGAAGAAGAAGGATGAAGACTGCTGCAGAACCGCGCGGAGAAGAGAAGAAGAAGGATGAGGACCTGTCGCAGACAATGGTGGTCGCGTCGAAGGCGGCGGCAGAACTCGTCGGATGATTTCTCGAGCAGCAGAATTAGGGCTCTCGAACCAGAGAGGTTTGGGGAAAATGGAGAAAACTGGGTCGACCCGGACCCAAACCCAAAAAAAAAAGAAAAAAAAACCCAAAATGAGTGCCACGACCGCCATGCCCGCCATAAGCCGCCATGTGACGCCGCCATAACGGCCATAACGGCCGCCATATGTAAAATGGCGGACCCGCGCCATACAGAGGCCAAACGGCCATAACGGATCGCGGCCGCCGGCGCCATGCCGTTATGGCGCCGCCATGGCGCCGCCATAACCGCCATTTGATAACACTGCTTTTAGCTATGTCAGATGTCATGCTTCCTGTATCTGCAATTTGCTTACCAGTGCCCATCAAAATGAGGAAAACTTGCAAAAGATGTTTTGATTCCACTAACCCTTGATTCAATAACCTGCCACCATACCAAAAAGTCAAAGTTATAGATGCTGTTGTTATAAATTGTGACACTGACAATATGGAACCTGAAATCCATGATTGCTTGATGCTTTCCTTCTTGGGGCCCTCCATAGCAGTTCTGAACAAATTTAGCATCCTTTTCTCAGATGAGAATGCAGCTATAGTCCTATGGTTAATAGTAGCTTCCATTGCTAATTGACTAACCTCTCTTTGAGCACTTCTTGCTTTGCCTGACATACTTTTCATGAGAATGCTTTTTGAGTATAAACATGCAATGATCAAAGGCTGCATAGCAATCATAACAATAGCCACCCTCCATGAAACAATTAAACCAAGTACAAAAGCTAGTGTAGCTGTGACAGAAATCTGAACTAACAATGAAATTCTTTCTGCAACAAGAGATCTAACCAAGTTGGCTTCAGTTGCCAAACGTGCACAAATTGCTGCACTTGTGTTCTCCTCTTGGTCAAACCATCCTACCTCAAAAGTTAGCACCTTTTCTAGCAAAAATTCTCTCACCCTTTTTAGCAACCTCTCTCCCATGATGGCAAAATTGTAGTGTTGAAGGAGGCCTGAGATGAAATTTACAACAGCTATGCAGCAGAAGATGGAGGAGTACAACCTGATTTGTGATTTGATTTGAGAGCTATCTTTTATAAAGTAAACAGATGCAACTATTCCCAAGCAATAGGAATAAATTGGCTGGCATATTCCTGAGCCAATGGCACCTAAACATCCAAGCAAAGCATGCTTCCACTCAGGGGCATTCATTTGTAGTAAACGCCATTGGGAGAAGTTTGAATGGGAAGATTTCTCTGATTTTTCAATGTTGTAGTCATCAAAGCTGGACCCTATAAAACTAATTGAATATATGGGGCTAAATGGTTGTGCAGGGCTAAATGCATGATGAGTTGGACTTCTTAGATTTTCCATTACATGGGGCTTTTGTTTATTTGATGAAGTGCATTTTCATTTTGAGTTGTTGCTTGTTGTAGTTGTAGCATTTTGCTGTAAGCCCCTCCTTGTCCATTGTTCAGTTGAAGTAGTTCATCATGGGAACCACATTCAACCACTCTTCTTCCTGATTGAAGAACTACTATTGAATCTGCCTTACGAATTGTAGATAGGCGATGGGCTATGATGATTGTAGTCCTACCTCTAGAAGCTAAGTCAAGGGCATTTTGCACTAGTCTTTCAGATTGTGAATCCAAAGCACTAGTAGCTCATCAAGTAGTAGGATTTTAGCGTCTCTTATTAAAGCCCTTGCAATAGCAATCCTTTGCTTTTTCCCTCCAGATAATTGAGCTCCAAGTTGTCCTACCTAAACAACAAAATTAAATTTTTCTAAGCAATCAAACAGGACTCATGCTTACTTGAGTTTCATATCCATTAGGAAGTTTAATAATGAAATCATGTGCATTTGCTGCCTTTGCTGCACTTGTAACAGCTTCCAATGAGGCTTCTTCCTTGCCAAATAGAATGTTCTCCTTTATGGATGTTGCAAAGAGAATTGGCTCTTGGTTTACCAGTCCTATGAGGGACCTTAACCACTTAAGGTGGAGTCTCTTTATATCATATCCATCAAGCAATATCTCACCACATACAGGATCATAAAATCTTTCAAGCAAAGAGATTATAGTAGATTTGCCAGAACCACTCCCTCAAACTAGGCCTACTGTTTTACCTGCCTGCACTTTTAGATTGAGTCCTTGGAGAATAAGTGTATCTGGCCTTGAAGGGTAACTAAAGTCAACCTCCTTAAATGTAATCTCTCCTCTTGCATGTTTTAAGATCCTTCCTTTTTCTTTATTGGAGTTTATAGTTGGCTTTCTGTCAATCATCTCAAAAATCCTGGTAGCAGATATTGATGCCTCTAATATGAAACCAAGATTTGGGAGTGCACTCATCAGAGACCTGCATATATTAAATTGAAGTTAAAACTCATGACAAGTGAAGTTCCATAGACAAGAGAAGCACATTTTTTCTCCTATACAATATTAATTTATTTCATATGGACAAAATTATCTAACCTAAATAAGAATAAAAATACAAGTTCCTACAAAGTAAAATATGTTGGATTTAGTATCTTATCAGAATATTTTAGTACTTCCCAACATAATTTCCCTAGTAATGTTTTTGTTTCCTGCAAGACCACATGTATCCTTCACAAGAGGCAATCCTACTTTTATGGGCGGAAAACTCTTTCCTATGAGTATTTAATACAACTACATACTCAGGGTTTGCCTTCGAGACCAAGGGTTAAGCTGGAATAGCTCTATGTTGGCCCATCCACACGCTTGATGCTATTTCCCTAGTAATATGGACATCTTACCCCAAGATACACTTTATCTTGAAGCTTGAAACAATTACTACTTAGCAAACAAATTTGAAAGAAAAGGGGAAAAAAATTCTGAAGATACACTCAGTCCTCCCCAAATGATACATATTTCAGCACAAAACACATGGCCACCACTTTCTAATGATAATTTTTGACAGTGGCTCATAAGTCACACAGAAGCTAAAGAAATCAAAGGGAAACTCACATTGCACCACCTCCAGCTGGGCCAATTGTTTTGATGCTGACATACCAGTCATTGCAATGCCATTAGCTGCCCCCCTTTGATGTTGTTCCTGTTTCCAAATC
>QLOH01001007.1:80000-206959 GCA_026901365.1 Sesbania bispinosa
CAAAGAGAATTGGCTCTTGGTTTACCAGTCCTATGAGGGACCTTAACCACTTAAGGTGGAGTCTCTTTATATCATATCCATCAAGCAATGTCTCACCACATACAGGATCATAAAATCTTTCAAGCAAAGAGATTATAGTAGATTTGCCAGAACCACTCCCTCAAACTAGGCATACTGTTTTACCTGCCTGCACTTTTAGATTGAGTCCTTGGAGAATAAGTGTATCTGGCCTTGAAGGGTAACTAAAGTCAACCTCCTTAAATGTAATCTCTCCTCTTGCATGTTTTAAGATCCTTCCTTTTTCTTTATTGGAGTTTATAGTTGGCTTTCTGTCAATCATCTCAAAAATCCTGGTAGCAGATATTGATGCCTCTAATATGAAACCAAGATTTGGGAGTGCACTCATCAGAGACCTGCATATATTAAATTGAAGTTAACACTCATGACAAGTGAAGTTCCATAGACAAGAGAAGCACATTTTTTCTCCTATACAATATTAATTTATTTCATATGGACAAAATTATCTAACCTAAATAAGAATAAAAATACAAGTTCCTACAAAGTAAAATATGTTGGATTTAGTATCTTATCAGAATATTTTAGTACTTCCCAACATAATTTCCCTAGTAATGTTTTTGTTTCCTGCAAGACCACATGTATCCTTCACAAGAGGCAATCCAACTTTTATGGGCGGAAAACTCTTTCCTCTGAGTATTTAATACAACTACATACTCAGGGTTTGCGTTCGAGACCAAGGGTTAAGCTGGAATAGCTCTATGTTAGCCCATCCACACGCTTGATGCTATTTCCCTAGTAATATGGACATGTTACCCCAAGATACACTTTATCTTGAAGCTTGAAACAATTACTACTTAGCAAACAAATTTGAAAGAAAAGGGGAAAAAATTCTGAAGATATACTCACAGTCCTCCCCAAATGATACATATTTCAGCACAAAACACATGGCCACCACTTTCTAGTGATAATTTTTGACAGTGGCTCATAAGTCACACAGAAGCTAAAGAAATCAAAGGGAAACTCACATTGCACCACCTCCAGCTGGGCCAATTGTTTTGATGCTGACATACCAGTCATTGCAATGCCATTAGCTGCCCCCCTTTGATGTTGTTCCTGTTTTCCAAATCAATATGCCTATAAGCCACAGTTCCATACAAAAATGATCTGAAATTATTGGCAGGAAATGACAGCCTATGAAAGGAATCAAATATTTACCACAGCTCTATTTTGAAGAAGGAATAAACCAGTTGTAATCTTATAACTTTCCTTCAACCTCTCATTAAAAGGATGATCACATGTTTGCTTAACTAGTAAGAATAATTGTTCCATTGTGAGTAGCTGTGGATTTGAGATCAACAACAGAACTACCTTTTTTTTTTTCAGTTCAGACCCACCAAGCTTTAGATAATAGAGAATTAAGATTAGAATATTCATCATAAGACTTCAGTTTCCTAAGTGATCTTCTGTATAAACAATTACAATCTAATGTAAAAGCAAAACTATAAAATCCTGTCATTTTCTTATTTGGTGCACATATGGGGCAAAAGCCTTCATTGTTATCTTGCCTAAAGGTGGACTTAGTGAACTCAAGTTGAAGGTACAAGTACAATTTTCAGTTATTTCATTATTTGATTTTGCAATGCCTGGTATATATGCTTTCCTTTATCTGTTACTTCAATCAAATTTGATTTACCAATTGAGCTGAACCAAAAAATGTAGATGTATGTATATATCTATTGATCTAACTCTTCTATAAGAGGCAAAATCTTTCTTGGCACACAAATGACCATCAAAGTGCATAATACCTTTACTTGTGTTGAGCAATGCTTCAATGGCAAGTAATTCTTTGAAGGAAAAAGTAAATTGAGAACCTTCTAATTATCAATGTGCTCCTCTGAGAATGCTGCATAAGTCACTTAACCTATACGCCAAACTTGAGAGCTCCCAAGCAGCAATTATTGTTGAATCTGAATACCTGCAATGTGTCAATATATCAAAATAGCACCCCAAGTCATTTTCTTTACATGCAATTGAAACTATCAATAATTTTGAGTCACTGTGTAAAATACATAATAAACATTATGTATGTTTGACACTATTGATCTAAGCCTCAAGGGAAAGAACATGCACTTGCTCATGTTTCTTGGATGTGAAATCCATGACTTGAGAAAAACATGCCAAACTGCTTCTGATAATCCAGTATACAGCTTCATATACAAGAGACTTTGTAACAAGGTATATGTCATTGCCAAGCTCTACATGTTGAAGGGGAAGTGACTCAAACTTAATGATACACATAGCCACATCCATCATGGTCTTAACCAACAAACTCAATGCCTTAATTTGGGCTTCAGTGACCTTAAGTTGCTTGGCATCTGCTTAAGTCTCCAAATTAAAGCCGCCAAAGTATTAGCAGGATATAGCTGTATAATTTGACAGAATTCACTATATCTTGCAGCAAAAGCAGCAAGCACTAAAACTGCTTTTGCATCCCAGCTATACTTAATACTTTCCTATCAAATAAAACAAACTCATTTTTTCAGCTAATTAAACTGATTAGCTATATAAAGAAAGAGGTGCACTTACAGACATAATATGCTTCAGAACAGAAGTCAGTAACTATTCAGCATGTCTATTAAGTAATGCACAAAAATAGAAGTGCACAACTTATTTGCTATGAAAATTCAAAGGAATAAATATAATGCAGTTCAGAAGTTTTCATATTATGTAACTAATGCCATACACTGATTAAAATCATCGATTATGTATGTGCTTGCCTAATTTTCATTTTTTTTTCCTCTACAAAATTATAAAAGAACATGACCTGCGATTATTATAACAATATATACACAACCACAAAAAAACTTAAAAAGAAAAGAAAGGATATATATGTAAACCTCACCTTCGAGAAAATCGCCAGAGGATATATGGTTGTTATAATGTAATCTGCGTTGGCTTTCCAAATTTTCCCTATTTCCAAATTTTCCCTCCAAAATTCTCCCTCCATTCCAAATTCTTGATCACACGGGAAAGACTATAAATTCTTAATGAAAGCTCTGTTCCTGCTCATTTCAATCAGTTCCTCGTTTCCATGCTCTTTAGTGTCCCTTGAAGCAAAGCTCTGTTTTTGCGCATTTCATTCTGGTGAGTGGTTAAGGTATGGAAATTGAAAGTCTGCCAAATTGGTTTGGTGAAGAGATGTACAGCACAGAATGTACTAGTGAAGAGAACATTGTCCTTGATGTGATGAAGCACTGGGATGAATTTGAAGAAGAAATGACTAACATAGATGAACTTGTAGAAGAAATGACTAAGATAGAAGCTGCGATGAAGCACTACGATGAATTTGTAGAAGAAATGACTGAGATAGAAGCTGCAGTAGTTCCTGGATATCCCCCCTCTTCTTTATACACGGAGATGGTTGACAACCTACATGGTCATGATGGATGCAAAAAGAGTCCTGCGACTGCCAAGGGTTCTGATCAGGAGAGGAAGAAAGTGGTTCGTTGGACAAAAGAGGAGCATGGGTGAGTTTCATAATCTTCATTGTTAATTGAGGTTTTACATTTACCGTAATTGGTTAAAATTCACATAGGTCCACCTAAACCCTAAACCCATGTGAATTTTGTTAGTTTTGTTAAGTTCTATTTATGCAATTTCAGTTTTCAACCTTGGTTCCTCTGTTTCACATTGATTTTAGGTATTGAATTTCAGACGCTTTCTGGTGGGACTTGAGAACTATGGCAGAGGACATTGGAAAAATATAGCTCGCTATTCTGTAAGAACAAAAACTCCTACCCAAGTGGCAAGCCATGCTCAAAAGTACTTCCTAAGGCAAAAGCTTTCGGGAGGGAAAGATAATAAAAGGAGGTCTAGTATCCATGATATCACCACTGACAATCTTACAGAACCTACAACTAATTCAGGTCAAGACAAGCCTCTTTTGTTCAATGAGTCTCTCATGCCAATTATGCAAGCAGAAGGGATTAATCACCTCATTGAGGAGCCACTCATGGAGGTTTTCAATCCAAATTATGAATCTCTCATGACAAATGTGCAACCAGAAGGGATTAATCACCTCAATGAGGAGCCACTCATGGAGGTTTTCAATCCAAATTATGAGTCTCTCATGACAAATGTGCAACCAGAAAGGATTAATCACCTCAATGAGGAGCCACTCATGGAGGTTTTCAATCCAAATTATGAGTCTCTCATGACAAATGTGCAACCAGAAGGGATTAATCACCACAATGTGGAGCCACTCATGGAGGTTTTCAATCCAAATTATGATGAAATGTTCATGTTTCCCTCATCTGATATCTATTCCGAGACCCTCAAGTTTCAAGGTCAGCAGGATCTAGACAAATGTCTTTTTCATCATGCTTATGCCCAGCAAAATGCTCAAGGTTTCGGAACCACTTCTAATGACTTCAATAAGGACGCTGTTTTTGGGTTTTGGTGACCATTGTTATACTAGTTCTCCCGCATGGTTGTAAATATTTGATTTATTTATCAACAACAATAATGTTTCATCCATTTCAGTTGTAAATATGGAATGAACTTCTTTAAATTTTCAATTCTCTTAAAGTCAGCATTTTGTTGTAAATTATTAGAGAAATGAAAGATTTCAATTCTCTTTAAGTTTTCTTAGCATTTTAATGGTTTTAAATTATTGGCATTTTGTTGTCTTTAAGTTTTCAATTGTCTTAATCAAAATGAAAGATTTTATTTACGTGTATATTATTTTGTTTTAAACTATAAACTAGGTATAGACCCATGCGTTGTATGGTTACTATAATCTTATAATTCATTTTTAATAAAGGGGTCAAAAGTATGAAATGATAATAATAAGAATAATTTCTAATTTCATACAACTTAGAGATTGGTATTGGTTTGATTTCCTTCAATGGGTTGTACATAAAGTAATAAATTTCATTTATAACTTTCGTGGACATAATGGTGCATGATGATAAAATAATGATTAAGAATGAAAATTTTAGAATATTAAAATAATATTAAGAATTGTAAGTGGGTATATTATATTATATATTATAATAGATAATATATTACTAGGAAAGTCAAAATGTAGAGGTGTTCCCTCATATTATTGTTCTTGTAGCAGTTAGACATAGATGGTGATTTCAGAGTTGATGTGGCAAATCTATAGCCCGCGGTTCAACTTTAATATATATAATAGATAGATAGGTAAATAATAGATAATAATTAATAAATAAATAGATAATAGATAGAATGTACACGGATTTATGCAAATGAATAAATAATGTTATAAATATTGTTAAATAAAAATATAATATAAAACATATAAAATATAATGACAATATAATTGATGTTTTTATGTTAAGTTGAGTAAAAGCTTTCAACTTCTCATTATCTATACTTACTTAATCGGGGTAATGTGTCAGACGACTTTTCCACTGTTCATTAACTATACTTACATAATCTTCATTGTTAATTGAGTTGTGATTGGTTAAAATTCACATGGGTCACCATATTGGTAGTGGTGGACCCATGTGAATTTTGTTAGTTTAGTTAAGTTCTATTTATGCAGTTTCAGTTTTCAACCTTGGTTCCTCTGTTTCACATTGATTTTGGGTACTGAGTTTCAGACGCTTTCTGGTGGGACTTGAGAACTATGGCAAAGGGCATTGGAAAAATATAGCTCGCTATTCTGTAAGGACAAAGACTCCTACCCAAGTGGCAAGCCATGCTCAAAAGTACTTCCTAAGGCAAAAGCTTTCTGGAGGGAAAGATAATAAAAGGAGGTCTAGTATCCATGATATCACCACTGATAATCTTACAGAACCTACAACTAATTCAGGTCAAGACAAGCCTCTTTTGTTCAATGAGTCTCTCATGCCAATTGTGCAACCAGAAGGGATTAATCACCTCAATGAGGAGCCACTCATGGAGGTTTTCAATACAAATTATGAGTCTCTCGTGACAAATGTGCAACCAGAAGGGATTAATCACCACAATGTGGAGCCACTCATGGAGGTTTTCAATCCAAATTGTGAGTCTCTCATGACAAATGTGCAACCAGAAGGGATTAATCACCACAATGTGGAGCCACTCATGGAGGTTTTCAATCCAAATTTTGATGAAATGTTCATGTTTCCCTCATCTGATATCTATTCCGAGACCCTCAAGTTTCAAGGTCAGCAGGATCTAGACAAATGTCTTTTTCATCATGCTTATGCCCAGCAAAATGATCAAGGTTTCGGAACCACTTCTAATGACTTCAATAAGGACGCTCTTTTTGGTTTTTGGTGATCATTGTTATACTAGTTCTCCTGCATGGTTACAGTAGATTACCTTAGACTATTTGATTTATTTATCAACAACAATAATGTTTCATCACTTTCAGTTGTAAATATGGAATGAACTTCTTTAAGTTTTCAATTATCTTAAAGTCAGCATTTTGTTATGGTGAATCTGAAAATACTTTTCAATCCCCAAAGTAAATGCAAAACTGAAAGTAAAAGAGATTAAGGGAAGGAAAACTAAGACACAAAATTTATCCTGGTTCACCCACATCACCGTGAGTTACATCCAGTCCCAGTGGCAAACCACCACTGGATTTTCACTATCTGAAACCACAGATACAAGTATTCTTCACAGCCTCTTCAGACCAAAAACGAGTATTCTTTTACAGACAAGCCTCTCCAGGCTCATAAGTATTCTTTCTTCCACCAAGCCTCTCCAGGCTCTCAGACACATAAAGTGTTTACAAATTATAATCAAGTTTAAGTTTCCATGAAACATAAACTTAATCTCTTCCTGTACTAGAGGTTAACTGAGTACTACTCAGGATACAAAATATGAATCTAAGTTTTCAATTGTCTTAAATTCAGCATTTTGTTGTAAATTATTAGAGAAATGAAAGATTTCAATTCTCTTTAAGTTTTCTTAGCATTTTAATTGTTTTAAATTCCCCTGTAGACTAAGGTAGGTCCATTTCCATAAATCAAAGGCTTCACTTGTAAATTTATAGAACACATAATAACTCATATATAATATATTTGTACATATCAAATGTTCAACTGAAATTACATACTTCAAACTCAATCATACAAGTTCAAAACCAATTTTGTGCACTACTCATTCAACCATACTAAAATCTCAAAAATGGAAGTCCAAACTTCATGATGCTAATGGCCAACACACAATCATCCATAAATATTTCACTATACACAGTTGGCATGATCTCAAAAGTCAAAACTAATGCACACTGCACGCAACCTTGAAAAGCTTCACACCTTATAATGCAAAAGTTTTGATATCAGTGTAACTGCCCTGTTGGTGTTTTCTTCTTTACACTCAAGAATGGCTTGAACATCAACAATACTCCAAGTCCTTCAACAACATTCAGGGCAAGGAAAACCATATGGGTGGCTGCAGTTAAATGTAAAAATGTGAGCTTCCATTAAGATAGCTAGGAAAAGAAACTATGTCCCTATTGGGATTGAAATCCTACCAATAAAGGACATACACAACTGAAGATATTAGAACAAGAATTCAAACTTGTCATTCTAAAGTTGCATTTTCACTCTTTGATTCAGTTTAAGGGAAAAAGTTCACAGTTAGATTAAGGATTCCCATATTCAGGATATGAAATAGAAACCAACAAAAGAAATAAGTTAAGCATCATACCTGGGAGGAAAGAAGCATTTATCCGCTTTTGTGACCAGGTTAATCTGCATTGATCAAGAGCACAATAAAATAAATGGATATAATTTTCAATGTATCATTGTTGTCATAAAGTATTCACTCTGCACAAAATATTTACCAATGGAACATTTGTTAACAGCAATGAGATCTGAACTGAGTGGGAGTGTAAATGAGTAGAGTCAAAATATTGCTCAAATTGAGATCATTTATTTAAACAAGCCAAATTTAAAACCTGAGCTTAACTTGTTAAAAAATATGAAGTTTGAGGTTGACTCTTAATTTGTTTAAGACTTAGTTTTTCTTTTCCTTTATCAAATTTCTCCATAATTTTTTTTTTTAATTTTAGCAACTCAGTGTATATTCTTATGCTAAAAGATGAAGTATAAGTAGAAAAAAAAATAATTTTGTATTCATAAAGATGACTTAAGATTGGAATATAAAATCTTGGCAAGTCTTATTTAAAACATGGATACCCTACAGATAGTCAAAATGATGATTTTAACAGTGGCTCATAAGTCACACAGAAGCTAAAGAAATCAAAGGGAAACTCAAATTGCACCACCTCCAGCTGGGCCATTTGTTTTGAAAGCTGACATACCAGTCATTGCAATGCCATTAGCTGCCCCCCTTTGATGTTGATCCTGTTTTCCAAATGATCAACATGCTATTTGTGTCACAATTCCATGATAAAATGATCTCAAATTATTGGAAGGAAATGACAGCTTATGAAAGGAATAAAATATTTACCACAGCTCTATTTTGAAGAAGGAATAAACCAGTGGCAATTGTCTCCTAAGTCCATCAAAATAATACAATCAGACAGTTTCGTAATGAAGATAACATTTTTTTCAAGCAAATTAAACTGATAACCTGAGGTTTAGTGAAGCCAATTCAATTCTTTTACACCCTCTATATCACTCATGATTGGCTATATAGAGAAAGGAGTATACTTACAGACATAATATGCTTCTGAACAGAAGCAATATTAATCACAAGGTACAATGTGAAGCCAGACAACATTGTCATGAAGGGATAACTTTGCAACAGAGGTATAGATAATGCCTACATATCATGCCAAGTAAAAAGACATGTTTCAAATAAAAGAAATATAAGCAGATACCTTCAAATAAAAAAAATATACTTCTTATTGATTTTTATCCATATCTATATGACATGTTATGAGATAAAGTATATTTTGAGTGAATAATATTCATGGATATAACTAAATAAAAATTCAAAATATATTCAAGTAATAATAATAAATATATTAAAAATTGAATTTAAATTATTTTATTATTATCTTTTTTTACGGAATATTTCATTGTTATTTTAAAAAGTGCTAAAATATGATATTTTTATAATTAATTTTATTTAACTTTCGTCTTTAATAATTATAAAAAGGGGTTAAATATGTTTTCAGTCCCTGAAGTTTGACTCGAATTTAGTTTTAGTCCCTAAACTTTAAAACTGTTGGTTTGAGTTCCTCATGTTCTGAACTCATGTAACTTTGGTCCCTCATGTTCTGAAATCACGTAACTTTTATTAGAACCACAGGAAACACTAGAAGGGGGGGTTGAATAGTGTTTTAAACTTTCATAAGTAATTTTGGAAATCTTTGATAAAACAATAGTATGAAACGATCAAAGTACAAAACAAATCTTATAATCAGAGTTAGTTTCAAAACATGCGGAAGATAAGAGAGATAAAGATAGAAAATCTTTCTCTTAAACTTAAGATTGTTTTGATCGAAAGGCTTCTCAAAATATCTTCTGAATATTGTTACACAGAGTATCTTAAGCACAGTTTCTAAAGTACTTCAGCAGACTGAAGACTGTCTGAAGTCTAATTCTGATTTCTGAACTAAGTTCATTTCAGACTCACTTCAGACACTTACTTTAGAAGTACTTCAAGGTACATATTCTGTAATATCTCAAACGATATGAGAGAGACTTGAGGTTTAATTATCTTTGAAGAACTTGTTTGATTGAAATTGTTTTGTTATGGTGAATCTGAAAATACTTTTCAATCCCCAAAGTAAATGTAAAACTGAAAGTAAAAGAGATTAAGGGAAGGAAAACTGAGACACAAAATTTATCCTGGTTCACCCACATCACCGTGAGTTACATCCAGTCCCAGTGGCAAACCACCACTGGATTTTCACTATCTGAAACCACAGATACAAGTATTCTTCACAGCCTCTTCAGACCAAAAACGAGTATTCTTTTACAGACAAGCCTCTCCAGGCTCATAAGTATTCTTTCTTCCACCAAGCCTCTCCAGGCTCTCAGACACATAAAGTGTTTACAAATTATAATCAAGTTTAAGTTTCCATGAAACATAAACTTAATCTCTTCCTGTACTAGAGGTTAACTGAGTACTACTCAGGATACAAAATATGAATCTAAGTACAAGGGTAAGACAGAGACACAAGTGTTTAACTTAAGTACAATCTCGTCTCTAATAAGTGAGGTACTTCTCCCTCAACTAAATTGGCCTAAGTGAAATATGAAATTAAGCTCCAGCCTCATTCTCCAACCATTGGTTTCCATGGGCTACGTTCTCACCCGTATCATTGGAATACCCAAGGTGTATTCATGGCTTCAACCTATTCTAGGTTGACTATCATTTTGGCCAGCATAACAACTGCCTATTTGTTCACCAGAACAATAATGACAAGCATAGCCAATGTCTCTTTTCCTATGGTTGTTCTTTTTAATTGCAACAACAACAACAACAACCGCTCTTGGTTGGGCAGAAATGCCAACTCAGGTTGTGTTAACAATAACAACAACTGGTTGGACCGACCAACTTGATTGATCCTATCGATCAACATCTTCAAATTCTTTCTTAAGGCTATTTATATGTTCTTCTTGAATATAGCCGTTGAAGATGTTTCATAATACCGTTGAGCTATAGATGATGTGGCTCAAATAGCCGTTGTGTAATAGCTTCTCAGACGGTTGCTTCTCCTTAAACAATATTGAGTGTTCAAAACGATCCCGTTCTGACACTTCTATAGATGAGCTCTGTTTGAGAGATATTTCATGATATTATTCTGCGTATTCTCTCTTTTGAATTTCTTTTGCTTTCTCCAGCTTTCTTCTGTTTTGTATATGAGGAAGTATCCGTTGAATTTGTCCCTTAGCCTATTCTGTATAAACTCCTTTTCTTCATTTGCTTCTGGCACTGGTTCAGGATTTCATTCTGACAAAAGCTGACACTGTTTTTCTGCAAGAACTGCGTTGCAGAGATTTCCTCGGTGGTGTATGAAATTCAAGTGCACCAGGAAAGGTCTCTGTGTTTCTTGCCATAAATGTGTTTGAAAAGGTACGTGCAGCAGAGATTCAGAAAAGTCTTCACAAACTTCAACAAAGGGTGCCACGTCATAATTGAGACTTCAGACAGATTGAAACTTCAGACAGCTTCAACACTTCAGACGGGTTGATGCTTTAGACAGCTTCAATACTTCAGACGGGTTGCGCACTTCAGATGACTTCAACACTTCAGACTGGTTGAAACTTCAGACAGCTTCTTCCTTCTGATAAGAAGATTGTGGCTTCATTCTTCTTTGTATCTTCTTCTTCTGAGATAAAGATGTTAAATTGTATGTACTTTATTCAACCATCTTTCTTGCTTGCTTTTGTTTAGTCTTCTAACCCATTCTGGACAGTAGCAGGTGTAGATGCAGTAGGTGTGTGCACGCAAGTCCTTTTGTTGCAGGTGCAGCAGGCGTTGCAGAAAGTCTTTGCAATATTTCCTTATTTGTGCAAGACTTTGATCGAGGTAGAAAAGCATGTCTAGCTTTATCTACTGAGATGAGTGTACTCCATTTGATGGAGTGTGCTTTACGCTTTGCAACGTCTCCAAGAGATCATTTCTTGATTCTGACATCTTCATCTTTCAATCTCAAGACTGCTTTAGATCAACTTCAAATCTTCAAGTCTTCGTAGTCTTCAATTCTTCAGATAGTCTTCGAGTCTTCATATAGTCTTCATGTAGTCTTCAACTTGGTTATAGATTCCTCTTCTTAGGATTCTGTATTTTGTTTTTCTGATCCTGATCTTCTGAATGTGATTCTGATTATCTTCTTCTTCAGATAATTATTCTGACCTGAAACATAATTACCAACCAAATACCTTTCTCAGTAGAATCTGTTTACGTAATCTTATTAAGTTCTTATACAAACTTATTTGTCCTTAATATAATCTTATTTGTTAATCATTAAAACTTAAGGATGCTAAGTCTTATAATTATGTTTAAATACTTAAATTGATTTATAGACTTCACAATCTCCCCCTTTTTAATGATGACAAATAAATTATATATTACTGACAAAATGTGTATAAAAAGAAACGAGAGATAATAAAATAAATTTATTACTCCCCCTATCTATATTACTCCCCCTGAGACAGACATTGATTCTTTTAGATATCTTTTGAAACAATTAAGTCTTTAATTAATCAATTCCAATTGTTAAATATTCAAGATTTCAGATACGTATTGTTATTAGAACTTTAAAGTCTTTTCTTTGCCAATTGTCAAATTATTATTATTAATATTTTAGATACCGATTGTTATTTATTATAACTTTTAGTTTGTTATCCTCTGAGCTTCCTTACTGAATTTTATATTTCTTTCCTATTTATTTCTTCTTCCTATATTCTTCCTATATATTCCCCTTTTAGTTACATTCTTTTTAGCATTTTGTTAGATTATATTTCTCCCCCTTTTGTCATTGATTAAAAAGGTTTGGTGATTACTCCCTCTTTTGTTAATTAACTTTCCTCTGTATCTTGCATTGAATAGAATAAGGTTTCAACTACTTGTTTTATAGACTGTTATAAGCCAAAAATGTACTATCCAAAAAGAAGATTTTATTAGATTAAATTTGTTACAATTGCTCAGATACAGGTTTGAAGAGAAACAAAACACAAAAGAAAAAGAAATCCTAAAGCCTAAAGCCTAAAGCAGAAAAAATCTTTGAAAAAGAAAGAAAAAGAAAGGGAAAATTACATTAAACAGAAAACAGGTTACATTCCAAAAGAAAAATGCAACCAACTATGCTTCCCTTCCTTTCCCTATGAAGGCCTGAGGCACAGCCTCATGAGACTTCATCTCTTTCAAAGCTACCACCACTTCTTCGGCTGAAAAAGCCTCAGTGGTGCCGCTTAAGCCTGGATCCCCCTTGTCAACCGTGCGTTCAACACATTTTCCTTGTAACACCAGACACAAGGGAGGTACATCATTTAGGACAGTGGTGTGACCATCAGCAACAACCACTAACATCAGGACCACTTTAGAAGTGATTCCCTTCATTAGATTTGCTTTTCTGGGATCTCCCAGTGGTCTTCCAATGCCCTGAGGATGTAACAAGATCACCATGGTCCAAGTAAAGAGAAATGGGTTTTCCGAAGAAACCTTGTCCTTACTTTTCATTCCAAACATTATCATCCAAGATGATTTGATCTTTGCTCCAACATGTTCCAGAGATCCTCACCATGGTCCAAGTAAAGAGAAATGGGTTTTCCGAAGAAACCTTGTCCTTACTTTTCATTCCAAACATTATCATCCAAGATGATTTGATCTTTGCTCCAACATGTTCCAGAGATCCTTCTTTTATTTTCCTTTGCTTCTTCATTGTCCTTCAGAGAGCAGCACACTTAGATCCTTTAGACAGAGCTATGGAAGAGCTTTGAGGATGTGAGTTTGTGTAAAGAGCTCTTGTGAATTTATAGGACTTGAAGCAAGGGTAAAATAGAGAAGTGAGGAAAATGAATCCATTGGATTGTTGTTTACGGGAAGTCCATAGGCTCAGATAGCTTTGATGATGACGGTTTCAGACTTTGGGAGTCTCAAAACGTTCATCATTGATTGGTCATAGATGAAGTACCATAGGAAAGAGAGTCATTAGCATAGATAGATTAAGTTTTGGGAAAACGTTAAAAAGAAAACAGAAAAGGCAGATATAAATAAGAATAGTTTTTGAAAGAAAAACATATTTGAAATACTTTCGAAAATAGAGAAGATAAACCGTTTGAAAAAGAATTGGAATTTATGAAATCAAGTATCTGAGGGATTGTTAAGGTGAGAATTTCTTAGATTTTTACTTATTAGGAAAAATTAAGTTTTATTATCAGATTTTAAAGGTTTCACTAGAAACAGCTTTCACAGATATTAAAGTTTTAAGATGAAGTGATGTTACCGAAGATCTGTTTATTGTCCACCGGATGAAGCAGTGTTATCTGACATTTCTTCTTGCCTTGAAGACTTTTTCTCCATCTGAGGTCATTTGAAGTCTGCACGTCCTACTTTTGTCTTTTGTCTTTTTCGCTTCCAAGAATCTTTGAACAATCATCTTAACCTTTCCTCAAGAAATTGAGATAGACTTTAATGGCTTAAATATTAGTCACCTTAGCATTCTTGACCCACAATTTCAGAAAGTCCATAGAGAACTTTCTGAACAGGTTCAGAGAATAGGGATGTTACTAAGTCATGATTTTCTTCTCAAGATTTGAGTTAGGTTTGGTGCATATAATGTTAACTATCTTTAACATTGATGACCCACAATTTCAGTGAGTTCATTTTGAACTTTTCTGAACAGGTTCAGACAATGGAGATGTTATCACTTTAGCAACCATTTCAGACGATGTTGTCTTCACCTTTTCTTCTGTTGGTTTTTCTTGAGATTATCTTCAAAAAGTTGTTTTCTGAAACATATACAAGCCAAGAATACCTTTCAGTAGCATCTGATATATATAACAAAATTAAGCTTAAAGTTTTAATCTTATTTTTCTTTTGTGGATTAATTGAATTATATGCAGGATGTTACCATAAGAAAAAGAAAAAAGAAAAAACTTGATAACGCAATATAACAAGGTAAATTTACACAATCAAAAGATACTTAAATTTATATTATCAAAAGACAGAAAATTATTAAGGGATTAAGGTGAGACATCAATGATCATCATCAGACAGATTTTCATCAGCATTGGCATTCTCCTTCTCAGTTACTTTCAGTCTCTTTGCAATCCTTTCATTTACTTTCTTCGGATTATCTGCAGCCAACACCATCCTTTCCCTTTCAAGAGAGCTTGGGTAAGTAGCAGGTCTTTTCTCTTTGTTACATGGAGCAAAGAGAGAAGGGGTGACTACTTGGTTCTCTGGAGCCTCTTCTCTAACTGATAGGGTCCGGTCTAACTGAGCATACATTTCTGGAATGAAGAAGTATGGAGGTGGTTGGTCGAAGAGATTATCCATAGGAAAGCCTTTGTTCATCAGAATCTTCATAATCAGGGTGTTGTGTGGAAAGAAATTTTCAGTTTTTAATTCTTCCCTGAACATCATTTGATACAGAAGAATGAAAGGAAGACTGATTCTCTTCTTCATCAGCAAATGTCCTAGCACAAACCTTTCTATCTTGCTGATAAAGATATTGTTGCTTCCTTTTGGAAGGATGTTACAGTTCAGTATAGCAAGGAGAATTCTGGGGATGTTCAGAAGCTGAGAGTGCTTATAAGGAGCAAGTCGTCTTCTTCCAAACAGTTCTTTGTCAAGGATAAACGTCCCACCATTCAATGATTCCCAACATTCATGGTAGTTTGCTCCTCTTTCCGGGACACCAATTACTTCAGCTATTAATTTGGTGTTGATAAAGATGGTTCTTCCCTTCACTGATGTTTTAATTCTGGTAAATCAGGTTCAGTCACAATTTTGGAGTTGTTCCAGAACTCTAGAACACTTTCTTCGTGCCACGGAGAGAAAATGTTGTCAAAGAAGGGAGTCCACCCAGCAGCTTTAAAGTACTCCAATACATTGAGATCATCCTCGTCGAAGTCAGAGAGGCGCACCATTTTTGAAGGGATAATTCTTTCATCAAACATAGGAGTGTTGGAATCAACAGAGGATGCAAACAACTTTGCCATTTGAGTAAGCTTTGAACAGAAATATTTTGATGATACTTGGAGAGGTTCAATTCTTGATGGTTGAATGAAGTGTAGTTTCTACGTTGATCTTCTATTCCTTTTAAATAGGGAGCAGGACATACTTCAAACATTGATGAGAGACGGTTAAGTGCACTAAGAAGTTATGGAGAGTTGTGCGTCGTGCCAATAATGAGAGAAACCGGTTGATGATATTCATATTGCGCCGTTTCGGCATTTATCAAAACAACACATATGACTCTTCATTATCTCAAATGCAACATACTGTTCTACTAAACATGCATAACCATTCAACTGATTTAATTTAATAGAGAAAACATGCAACAAGTATATACATAAAACAGATTAAAACACATAGCATGTGATAGTTTATTTTCACATAATTAAAATGAATACACATTCAAGAATTAATGAGTTCAAATAACCAGATCGTGAAGCACATTTTTATACTATAAACAATTTCAATAAAACAAATCAAGCAACAGATAGGTAACTATACTTAAATTTAGATTTAACTTCAGACAGAAAAGGTGTTACCCGTTTGTGATCTAGAAATAGATACACTTTCCTTTTCCAGTTACGTCCCGTGCTTTAGCCTTATGAATAATGAGTATTGGAAAATGATTATCCTATTCTCATTATCATTCTTCAGAGTTGCTTCAGCTTGGTGAGATTTCCGTCTTCTGAGGATCTACTCCTTCTGCATTTGTTAAATGCTCAACCCGAAGGTGAGCTCTGATACCAATTGTTAGAACCACAGGAAACACTAGAAGGGAGGGTTGAATAGTGTTTTAAACTTTCATAAGTAATTTTGGAAATCTTTGATAAAACAATAGTATGAAACGATCAAAGTACAAAACAAATCTTATAATCAGAGTTAGTTTCAAAACATGCGGAAGATAAGAGAGATAAAGATAGAAAATCTTTCTCTTAAACTTAAGATTGTTTTGATCGAAAGGCTTCTCAAAATATCTTCTGAATATTGTTACACAGAGTATCTTAAGCACATTTTCTAAAGTACTTCAGCAGACTGAAGACTGTCTGAAGTCTAATTCTGATTTCTGAACTAAGTTCATTTCAGACTCACTTCAGACACTTACTTTAGAAGTACTTCAAGGTACATATTCTGTAATATCTCAAACGATATGAGAGAGACTTGAGGTTTAATTATCTTTGAAGAACTTGTTTGATTGAAATTGTTTTGTTATGGTGAATCTGAAAATACTTTTCAATCCCCAAAGTAAATGCAAAACTGAAAGTAAAAGAGATTAAGGGAAGGAAAACTGAGACACAAAATTTATCCTGGTTCACCCACATCACCGTGAGTTACATCCAGTCCCAGTGGCAAACCACCACTGGATTTTCACTATCTGAAACCACAGATACAAGTATTCTTCACAGCCTCTTCAGACCAAAAACGAGTATTCTTTTACAGACAAGCCTCTCCAGGCTCATAAGTATTCTTTCTTCCACCAAGCCTCTCCAGGCTCTCAGACACATAAAGTGTTTACAAATTATAATCAAGTTTAAGTTTCCATGAAACATAAACTTAATCTCTTCCTGTACTAGAGGTTAACTGAGTACTACTCAGGATACAAAATATGAATCTAAGTTTCAATTGTCTTAAAGTCAGCATTTTGTTGTAAATTATTAGAGAAATGAAAGATTTCAATTCTCTTTAAGTTTTCTTAGCATTTAATTGTTTTAAATTCCCCTGTAGACTAAGGTAGGTCCATTTCCATAAATCAAAGGCTTCACTTGTAAATTTATAGAACACATAATAACTCATATATAATATATTTGTACATATCAAATGTTCAAATGAAATTACATACTTCAAACTCAATCATACAAGTTCAAAACCAATTTTGTGCACTACTCATTCAACCATACTAAAATCTCAAAAATGGAAGTCCAAACTTCATGATGCTAATGGCCAACACACAATCATCCATAAATATTTCACTATACACAGTTGGCATGATCTCAAAAGTCAAAACTAATGCACACTGCACGCAACCTTGAAAAGCTTCACACCTTATAATGCAAAAGTTTTGATATCAGTGTAACTGCCCTGTTGGTGTTTTCTTCTTTACACTCAAGAATGGCTTGAACATCAACAGTACTCCAAGTCCTTCAACAACATTCAGGGCAAGGAAAACCATATGGGTGGCTGCAGTTAAATGTAAAAATGTGAGCTTCCATTAAGATAGCTAGGAAAAGAAACTATGTCCCTATTGGGATTGAAATCCTACCAATAAAGGACATACACAACTGAAGATATTAGAACAAGAATTCAAACTTGTCATTCTAAAGTTGCATTTTCACTCTTTGATTCAGTTTAAGGGAAATGTTCACAGTTAGATTAAGGATTCCCATATTCAGGATATGAAATAGAAACCAGCAAAAGAACAAGTTAAGCATCATACCTGGGAGGAAAGAAGCATTTATCCGCTTTTGTGACTAGGTTAATCTGCATTGATCAAGAGCACAATAAAATAAATGGATATAATTTTCAATGTATCATTGTTGTCATAAAGTATTCACTCTGCACAAAATATTTACCAATGGAACATTTGTTAACAGCAATGAGATCTGAACTGAGTGGGAGTGTAAATGAGTAGAGTCAAAATATTGCTCAAATTGAGATCATTTATTTAAACAAGCCAAATTTAAAACCTGAGCTTAACTTGTTAAAAAATATGAAATTTGAGGTTGACTCTTAATTTGTTTAAGACTTAGTTTCTCTTTCCTTTATCAAATTTCTCCATAATTTTTTTTAATTTTAGCAACTCAGTGTATATTCTTATGCTAAAAGATGAAGTATAAGTAGAAAAAAAAATATTTTGTATTCATAAAGATGACTTAAGATTGGAATATAAAATCTTGGCAAGTCTTATTTAAAACATGGATACCCTACAGATAGTCAAAATGATGATTTTAACAGTGGCTCATAAGTCACACAGAAGCTAAACAATCAAAGGGAAACTCACATTGCACCACCTCCAGCTGGGCCAATTGTTTTGAAAGCTGACATACCAGTCATTGCAATGCCATTAGCTGCGCCCCTTTGATGTTGATCCTGTTTTCCAAATGATCAACATGCTATTTGTGTCCAATTCCATACAAAAATGATCTCAAATTATTGGAAGGAAATGACATGCTTATGAAAGGAATAAAATATTTACCACAGCTCTATTTTGAAGAAGGAATAAACAGTTGCAATTGTTCTCCTAAGTCCATCAAAAATAATACAATCAAACATTTTCGTAATGAAGATAACATTTTTTTCAAGAAAATTAAACTGATAACCTGAGGTTAGTGAAGCCAATTCAATTCTTTTACACCCTCTATATCACTCATGATTGGCTATATAGAGAAATGAGTATACTTACAGATATAATATGCTTCAGAACAGAAGCAATATTAATCACAAGGTACAATGTGAAGCCAGACAACATTGTCATGAAAGGGATAACTTTGCAACAGAGGTATAGATAATGCCTACATATCATGCCAAGTAAAAAGACATGTTTCAAATAAAAGAAATATAAGCAGATACCTTCAAATAAAAAAATATACTTCTTATTGATTTTTATCCATATCTATATGACATGTTATGAGATAAAGTATATTTTGAGTGAATAATATTCATGGATATAACTAAATAAAAATTCAAATATATTCAAGTAATAATAATAAATATATTAAAAATTGAATTTAAATTATTTTATTATTATCTTTTTTACGGAATATTTCATTGTTATTTAAAAAGTGCTAAAATATGATATTTTTATAATTAATTTTATTTAACTTTCGTCTTAATATTATAAAAAGGGGTTAAATATGTTTCAGTCCCTGAAGTTTTGACTCGAATTTAGTTTTAGTCCCTAACTTAAAACTGTTGGTTTGAGTTCCTCATGTTCTGAACTCATGTAACTTTAGTCCCTCATGTTCTGAAATCACGTAACTTTTATTAGAACCACAGGAAACACTAGAAGGGGGGGTTGAATAGTGTTTTAAACTTTCATAAGTAATTTGGAAATCTTTGATAAAACAATAGTATGAAACGATCAAAGTACAAACAAATCTTAAGATCAGAGTTAGTTTCAAATCATGCGAAGATAAGAGAGATAAAGATAGAAAATCTTTCTCTTAAACTTAAGATTGTTTTGATCGAAAGGCTTCTCAAAATAGTCTTCTGAATATTGTTACACAGAGTATCTTAAGCACAGTTTCTAAAAGTACTTCAGCAGACTGAAGACTGTCTGAAGTCTAATTCTGATTCTGACTAAGTTCATTTCAGACTCACTTCAGACACTACTTTAGAAGTACTTCAAGGTACATATTCTGTAATATCTCAAACGATATGAGAGAGACTTGAGGTTTAATTATCTTTGAAGAACTTGTTTGATTGAAATTGTTTTTTGTGGTGAATCTGAAAATACTTTTCAATCCCCAAAGTAAATGCAAAACTGAAAGTAAAAAGAGATAAGGGAAGGAAAACTGAGACACAAAATTTATCCTGGTTCACCCACATCACCGTGAGTTACATCCAGTCCCAGTGGCAAACCACCACTGGATTTTCACTATCTGAAACCACAGATACACGTATTCTTCACAGCCTCTTCAGACCAAAAACGAGTATTCTTTTACAGACAAGCCTCTCCAGGCTCATAAGTATTCTTTCTTCCACCAAGCCTCTCCAGGCTCTCAGACACATAAAGTGTTTACAAATTATAATCAAGTTTAAGTTTCCATGAAACATAAACTTAATCTCTTCCTGTACTAGAGGTTAACTGAGTACTACTCAGGATACAAAATATGAATCTAAGTACAAGGGTAAGACAGAGACACAAGTGTTTAACTTAAGTACAATCTCGTCTCTAATAAGTGAGGTACTTCTCCCTCAACTAAATTGGCCTAAGTGAGATATGAAATTAAGCTCCAGCCTCATTCTCTAACCATTGGTTTCCATGGGCTACATTCTCACCCGTATCATTGGAATACCCAAGGTGTATTCATGGCTTCAACCTATTCTAGGTTGACTATCATTTTGGCCAGCATAACAGCTGCCTATTTGTTCACCAGAACAATAATGACAAGCATAGCCAATGTCTCTTTTCCTATGGTTGTTCTTTTTAATTGCAACAACAACAACAACAACCGCTCTTGGTTGGGCAGAAATGCCAACTCAAGTTGTGTTAACAATAACAACAACTGGTTGGACCGACCAACTTGATTGATCCTATTGATCAACATCTTCAAATTCTTTCTTAAGGCTATTTATATGTTCTTCTTGAATATAGCCGTTGAAGATGTTTCATAATACCGTTGAGCTATAGATGATGTGGCTCAAATAGCCGTTGTGTAATAGCTTCTCAAACGGTTGCTTCTCCTTAAACAATATTGAGTGTTCAAAACGATCCCGTTCTGACACTTCTATAGATGAGCTCTGTTTGAGAGATATTTCATGATATTATTCTGCGTATTCTCTCTTTTGAATTTCTTTTGCTTTCTCCAGCTTTCTTCTGTTTTGTATATGAGGAAGTATCCGTTGAATTTGTCCCTTAGCCTATTCTGTATAAACTCCTTTTCTTCATTTGCTTCTGGCACTGGTTCAGAATTTCATTCTGACAAAAGCTGACACTGTTTTTCTGCAAGAACTGCGTTGCAGAGATTTCCTCGGTGGTGTATGAAATTCAAGTGCACCAGGAAAGGTCTCTGTTTTTTGCCATAAATGTGTTTGAAAAGGTACGTGCAGCAGAGATTCAGAAAAGTCTTCACAAACTTCAATAAAGGGTGCCACGTCATAATTGAGACTTCAGACAGATTGAAACTTCAGACAGCTTCAACACTTCAGACGGGTTGATGCTTTAGACAGCTTCAATACTTCAGACGGCTTCAATACTTCAGACGGGTTGCGCACTTCAGATGACTTCAACACTTCAGACTGGTTGAAACTTCAGACGGCTTCTTCCTTCTGATAAGAAGATTGTGGCTTCATTCTTCTTTGTATCTTCTTCTTCTTAGATAAAGATGTTAAATTGTATGTACTTTATTCAACCATCTTTCTTGCTTGCTTTTGTTTAGTCTTCTAACCCATTCTGGACAGCAGCAGGTGTAGATGCAGTAGGTCTGTGCACGCAAGTCCTTTTGTTGCAGGTGCAGCAGGCGTTGCAGAAAGTATTTGCAGTAGATGTCAAAGAGGGAAAATTATATGGCATGAAATGTCATGATTGTCATATATTTTTACATCGGTATCTCCCACTTTCAATACGTGGTGTTCTAAAAAGGAAGTTTGTGAGGCACTAATTGAATTAAGCTTCTTTTTCAGGGAGTTATGCTCTAAGATATTGAGTATGGAGACCTTGAACTTGCTTGAGAGAACAATAGTTCTAACCATATGTAAATTGGAGAAAATATTCCCTCATCATTTTTGACATAATGATTCATTACCCATTCACTTAGCATATGAGGCAAAGATTGCTAGGCCAGTGCAATATCGTTGGATGTATCCTATTGAAAGATATTTGCGTAGGCTTAAGTCATATGTGAGAAATAAAGCTCGTCCTGAGGGATCTATTGCTGAAGCCTATATTGCACAAGAATGCTTGCATTTTTGTTCAAGATATTTGCATGGAGTTGAGACAAGACTGAATAGAGCTGGACGAAATTATGAAGGTGATCTAGATCAGTTGAATAGATCAAAGTTGAAAATATTTTCACAAGTTGGAAAACCATTGCATGGGAAAAAGTATGTGGAGTTAAATTTATTGGAATGGGAGCAAGCAAGAAATTATGTTCTTAAAAATTGCGATGAAATCTCACCCTTTATTGAGTAAGTGTTTTTCTTTCTAAATTTCTTGTTTACTATATTAAAAATATATAAAATTTACTATGATCTTATATATTATTTTCAAATAACTAGATTGCATAAGGAAGAATTAGAGAAAATAAGCTCAGAACATGTGGAACAAAGACATGAAAAAGAATTTTACAAGTGGTTTAAAAAACAAGTAAGTATGATTTTTTCATTTGTCGATTATATATGATTAATTTTAACAAATGGTAACTTAT
Organism: Sesbania bispinosa; assembly: GCA_026901365.1. Classification (NCBI taxonomy): domain Eukaryota; kingdom Viridiplantae; phylum Streptophyta; class Magnoliopsida; order Fabales; family Fabaceae; genus Sesbania; species Sesbania bispinosa. The sequence continues at coordinate 102,728 of QLOH01001007.1, forward strand.
ATATTTTTTTCAACAGGTTACGGACTTGAAAAAGGATTGCAGAGAGAAAGTACAACTTCATCATTTTTCGACTTAGCTTGTGGACCTGATAGGCGTGTTTTTCGATATACAAGTTATCTCATAAATGGTTGGAGGTTTAATATAAAGGATCGTGATATGCAGTTGAAATCACAAAATAGTGGAGTTTTAGTTAAAGGTGATGAGAATGCGGGAAATCTAGATTATTTTGGTGTCTTAACAGATATTGTTGAATTAAGTTATTCTGGTGGAAACAATATTATCTTATTTAAATGTGATTGGTGGGATATGTCTTCCAAAGGAAGAGGATATAAGGAAGATAAATATGGATTTGTTCTTGTCAACAATAATCGTAAATTGAAGACTCATGAGCCATATATCCTTGCTAGTCAAGCTCAACAAGTGTATTATGTTAAAGACACCAAAGATCCAACTGGTTGGTTATTGTTAAAACAAAGCCTCGAGATTTTATGATATTCCTGATGAGCTTACAAATGAGGCGTGCCAAGAAAATGAAGAGATTGGCTTGGTCCCTTTTTCTACTTCACATGATATCGACCAAGTGTTATTTTTGAGTAGGAATGACTTAACACAACCTACAGTTAATGGAAGTCCAGTGGTGCCAACAGAAGTTATTGACAATGAAGAAGAGAGTGATCAAGAGATGACTAATTCAATAGAAGATGAGGAAAATAATGATATCGATGAAGATGATAGTGATGATTATTGATTAACATTTATCTTATTTTATAAAGTTTGTTATTAACTGTGATTACTATTTTTTAAATTACATATTCTTTTTATGGCATAATTGATATATTGAGTAAAAATTTAACCCTAGTATTTAATCTTTGAATTATTTTAATAAAAATAAAATATAATGAATGTTATCTTAATGTTGTTCATGCACTATTTTAAAATAGTAATAAAATAACAATAACAATAATCCCCGACACGTATTTTAAATTTGAATCCTTAATCTGGAGAGTAAAAAGATGACCCCCTCCATTATTCACTACTAAATTATCTCTTGTGATTTTTTTTTTCATTTAGAGTAGTTTTTTACATTCATTGCATCCCCTCAAATCTCTCTCAACCTACCTAACTTATCATATTCCATTTTATCTAAAAAATCTGCATCATTTTTTTTCAAATTTTAGACTATTCGCTTATCTCAACACATGATCCTTATCCATAGTTGTTTTTTTAGTATTGCTTCATTTCAAAGCTGAGAAAATTTTAAAATGTTTTTTACTTTTCAAATCGTTTGATTTTTTTTATCTAATCTTATCTATATTGTTTGATTTTCCCCTTAACCTTTCCATTTTTATTTTATTTTTATTTTAGCTATTCTTTACCGTAATCTTAAATTTTAAATTTAAATGAAGATAAATATTTGTTTTTTTATGTTTTTTGAAATTTTGTCCTTTAATCTTAAAAGCAATAACTTTGACTATATAAAAATAAATATTTTTATTATGTAACTCTATGAAAAATTTATTTAAATTAATTACTTTTCTTTTTTAGTTTTTTATTATTATTTATATCATCTAATCCTACAATTTGAATTCAAATTAAACTATTGTTTTTTATTATTTTACTTATCTTATCCTAAAAAGTCAAGTTAAGTTAAAAGAAAATCTTTTTTTATTCTTAAAATAGTTTTATTATTATTTTTATTTATTGTCACCTAAATGAATTCTATAATATGAATTCTAATTAACTAAAAAAAGTTCTTTTAAACAGTGTTATTAAACTCGCATCGGTCATTAACTCGGTCAGGGTATTGGGTCAATGGGTGACTGGTTCAACCAGTGAGTCAATATATGGTTGGACGGTTGAATCGAATATATATTATAAAAAATATTTATTTATAAATTAAATTAGTATACATATATTAAAATAAAAAATAAATTAATAAATTATTAAGCGTTGCATAATGATTTGCAATGTTTTAAGTTTTAACATGATTTGGGTTCAAATCCCTTTTAGGGAATTTATGCACCATTATGCCAATTTGTATTAGACTTGTTACATATATAAAAACGTGCACCATATAAACCAAACAATTATTGTAGCTTAGTGGATGTAGTGGTGGTTGTTCATGCAAGGGGTAGAAGGTTTGATTCTCGCGTAAGCCACTTTACATAATTTTTTTAAAATAACTCCAAACTGTGTGACTCGCCTGTTGCCTCACCCATTAGATCCGGCCGGTTCTGACCTGTTTGCTCCGATTCTGGCTAGTTTGCATCGGTTTACAAGCACAAACGATCCAATTACTGAACCAGACCAGTTTTCCTCCGGTTGAACTGTTGCCTCACCCATTAGATCCGGCCGGTTCTGACCTGTTTGCTCCGATTCTGGCCAGTTTGCATCGGTTTACAAGCACAAACGATCCAATTACCGAACCGGACCAGTTTTCCGGTTGAACTGATTGGTCCGGTACAGTTTTAATAACACTGCTTCACACATTTTGAAATATTATTTTATATTTATTTTTTGAAAAAAAACATGAGAAAATACATGGCTTGTAAATATTGTAATATAAAATTATTAAAAATGTAAGTGTTTTTTCATTAAAAAATTTCATGTATTTTAGTATGACACTAATATACTAATTAAATATTTATGATTACAAACTATAGATGTTTGGAATCTCCCATGACGAATAATTTATCACTAATAATATAAAGTTAATGACTAATTTGTAATGTCCACTAATGTGATGAAATTATATTTCATCACTAATATACTATATTATAGACATTGTGAGGAATTACTATACATAAATACTCCAAATCAATAATGACGAATAATTTGTCACTAGTAATATAAAGTAAATGACTGTTTTATAATTGTTACCAATATAATGGAAATATATTTTGTCATCATTATATGATATTAAATTTTAGTTATAAATAATTTTAGACATAAATATTCCAAATTATTAGTGAAAAAAACTTTGTCATTAATAATAAAAAATGAATGACTACTTTATGAATCATCAATAATATAATATTATATTGATAACAAAGTCAATTTTTTATCACAATTACTTTTTAGATGTTTAATGAGTTTTACATCAACTAAATATTGTAATATGTCATCCAAGTTTGTCATCAATATTTCATGTTTGACGAATTAATGTGGCTTGCACATTTTCGTCACTATTAATAAAATTGTAGTGACGATATATAATTTTGTTACATTATGAATAACATTAGTGACAAAATAAAATTAGTCACAAATAATATTATTAGTGACATTTTTATTTTCATCACTAAAATTTTGTCACTAAAAGATAGATTCTTGTAGTGAATATAGATTTACTCCCACTGAACTTATGATAAACACAATCATCAACAATTTGCCTCAAAACCATATGAGGTAATAACTTGATGAAATTTGTGATACCATTGACGAGAAGCTTGTTTGAGACCATAAATGGATTTCTTTAGTTTGCATACCATGACTTTGAGTCACTAGACACAAAATTTTCCGGTTGCATCATATAAATCGTTTCTTCAATGTCACCATTTAGAAACGCAGTCTTAACATCCATCTGATGGAGCTCTAAATCATAATGAGCTACCAGTGCCATTATTATTCTAAAAGAATCCTTTGAAGAAACCGGAGAAAGGTTTCTTTGTAATCAATGCCTTCCTTTTGAGTGAAGCCTTTAGCAACTAAACGAGCCTTATATCTCTCGATATTACCTTTTGAATCCCTCTTGGTTTTAAATATCCATTTACAACCAATAGGTTCCACACCTTCAGATAATTCAACGAGATCCCAGACATCATTGTCATGCATAGACTTCATCTCATCCTTCATGGCATCAATCCACTTTGAGAATTAGAACCGCGCATAGCTTGACAGAAGTTGATTGGATCATCCTCTGTTAAACCAATGCCATCATCATGTTCTTGAAGAAACACAATATAATCATCGAATTGCACTTCTCCTTTCTCTAGTGGATCTCCTTAATGGCACTTTTTGAGGTTGTTGAGCTTGCTCTACGGGTATTTGAGGGAGAACCTCATTGTTGTCTTGTGCTGGGACAATGTTAGGAATAACTCCATCATTGTCATATACTGGGGTAGATACTGGAATAGTAGGCACGAGGACTTGATCACTGTCAATGACAGGTTCTTCCTCAAAAACATTCCTTATGTTCTCTTCCTTCCCCAACTCAACATCCTCAAGGAATCTCGCATTCCCCGTCTCAAAGAATGATCTAGTATGGGATTGTAAAATTTATAGCCCCGAGAGCGTTCAGGATAAACCAACAAATAACAGCTAATAGTCCTTGATTCCAACCTTTCTTCATACGGCCTATAAGACGCGCCTCAGCTGGACAACCCCAAATATGTAAATGCTTAGGCTTGGCTTTTTACCAGTCCATATCTCATAAGGAGTTTTGTTAACTGCTTTACTTGGTACCCTCTGTTTAGGATTAAACTGCAGTCTTAAGCGCTTCTCCCCACAATGACTCTGGCAAGGAAGAATGACTAATCATACTTCTCACCATATCCTTAAGAGTCCTATTTCTACGTTCTGCAACACCACCGTTCATGCTTGGTTTCCCAGGCATAGTATACTGAGGAATGATGCCACATTCCCGTAGGAAAAGCGGCGAAAGGCCCTGGACGTTGTTCACCTGATCCATCATATCTGTCGTAATATTCACCTCCACGTCAGATTTGACGGCCTTAATTTTCTTTCCAAGTTGAAGCTCAACTTCAACTTTAAAAGTTTTGAAAACGTCTAGGGATTGGGACTTCTCATGAATTAAAAAGGTAGCCATATCTTGAATAATCATCTATGAACGTAATGAAATATTGTTGTCCATTCCAAGATTCCGTAGGGAATGGTCCACAAAATATCAGTATGAATTAATTCCAAAACGTCCTTAGCCCTTTCGGCACCTAATTTTCTAGAGTTTGTTTGTCTACCCTTATACACTCAACGCAGACCTCGAAGTCCGACACTAAGGGTCTAAGAATCTCATCCGACACAGCCTATGAATTCTCTGTTAGAGATATGGCCTAAACGCTTATGCCATAAGGTGGGTTGAGTTCTCATTTAATTTACGTTTCGTACCACGAGAATCAATAGAAGAATTTCCTTATTGGAAACTAATTATATCTAGCAAGTATTAGATTATCAATTAAAGAACCAGAACCACAACATCTGAATTTTGATAGAGACTAAACTGATTATTTCCAAATGAACAAGAAAAACCAAATTTGTCCAAACTAGAAATAGAAATTAAATTCCGCCTAAAAGACGGTACAACAAAAGTCTCAAATAAATCCAAATGAATCCAGTTTTTAACTGTAATCTAATGTTCCAATAGCCTCCACTGTGACCTTGTTGCCATCACCCACATAGATAAATCTTTCATTATCACTTGGCGGTCGGCACCAAAGGCAACCCTACATAGATACACTAATATGTAGCACCAGAATCTACCCACCATGTATCATGTGGTACAAAAGCTAAATTAACTTCAGAACAAACAAAAGAGAGAAAATTACCTTTCTTTACACGCCAGGAGGCGTATTTGGAACACTCTTTCTTCACGTGTCCAGGCTTCTTGCAGAAGAAGCAAGGTAGGTGTTTTCTCATCCTTTTTAACTTTCTTTTGCTGAGAAGTCCTTTCTGCAGCATCCTTATTGCTCTTTCTCTTCTATTCTGAGAGAGCTCGAGGCCAAATGAGCACTTTCAGTCCTCTCTCTTTGCTGCCTTTCCTTCTCTTGCACACAATGAGAAATGAGTTCATTCAAGGTCCATTTATCCTCTGAGTATTATAACTCACCTTGAACTGCCCAAAGTGTGTAGGAAGGGAAATCAAAACTAAGTGCACGAGCAAGTCATCAGACATCATCTCCATAATGTACTCCCTTATGTTTCCCTTGCCTTGGTATCTCATAGAGATTAGCTTGGCAAGCAAACTGCTTGCATCAGCCTTCTCATTACTGGTGAAATATTTCAACAACATCAAGGAAACCTTTAGCACTCTGGCTCTCAGAAATAGAGCCCCGAAAAGCTTCTGGAACGGATCGCTTCATGATCATCAACACATCGGTTTGAGCGCTCCCACTTTTCAACCTTATCCTCCTCGGTTTCTCCAGAGTTGAAGTGGGTTCTCAGCTCGAAGTGCCAGATCAAGATCCATGCAGCCAAGAATTATCTCGATTGCTTCCTTCCAGACCTTAAAGATTGACCCATTAAGCATGGGGATACAATTAATCTGAGCAGATAAGTTGACAGCACTAGCAACAGAAACTGTAAGTAGAGAATATAAATACAATTAATAATATGTTTATAAAAAAAATTATGCAGATAATTTACATGATAGACCCATCACAAGATACCAAGCACAACATTAATTTTTAGTCTTTGGATATACAATTAATTGTAAGTGGTACTCTCAATGCAACGATCAAATTTGACAATTAATTCTGTCAAATAATAGCCTTTCTTTGGACCGACTATTATTCACATGAATATAACTTTATAATCGTCACATATTATCATCACATGCATGTTATATCAATTAATTCTGTCAAATAATAGTCTTTCTTTGGCCAAATTGTGTCTTCCTTTGGGATGAGCACAAATTGCATAAATAATCACATACTAACATCTATTGTAATTTTAATTAAACTAATTTTTTATAACAGGGACTGCTTTGGTATATATTATATCAATTAATCTAATTAAAAAATTACTAGACAATTAATTTAAAAGAGGGTCTATAATCTGCCAAAATTTGCACTCAATTTTGATATGAAAATTCGCAAAAACGTATAAACGTGCAAAAATAATTTTTTTTTAACATAATTTATTCACCAAAATTGCAATTGGGAATTTTCCGAGATAAACGTGCAACATTTAAACATAAACGTTTTCAATCCTATATATCAAACACGTTAAAGTTCAACCAAAATAAAAAAAATGTTGCTGTCAATAAATAATAGAATTCTAACGTTATAATATTAATTCCCAATCAATAACGTGACTGCCTATCATTCTCACAATTATAATAAAAAAAAAAATATGCACAAACCGGAACTGTTGAATCAAAATCATCCTTAATTTCATCGAATGATTACTCGACATTTGTTTTAAAACGGAAAGTTAATAAAACAAATTTCAATACGATTAACGTTATATATAGTAAACTATATATGCAATAAACAGATCACATCAATTATGGATTAAAGCAAATAATGATAAACGTTAAAATGGCTACCATATTATCCAGAACGTTAAAAACACAACAATAATAGCGTGCTTTAATTGCCTAATTTCCTTTTCATAATTAAAAAAAAAATATGGAACGGCAGAGTTTGAGAGAGCTCAAAACACAAATATCTCACTTTGTCCATATAAACATATCTCTCATTATACAAAAGAGATTAATCCAAATAAAATCAGATTTCAGATCCATATATATTCACATAAAACATTAACGTGATTGATATGAATTTTTTTTTTTTAACGTTGCTTGGATTAAAGCAATTAAAAGTGATAATTAAAATAGATATCACGTTCACAATATCAACGGAAACATTCAGGACCCAATTTCTCCTACGGGGAAAGAAATTAAGGGCATGTTTGGTTTACATTTCATTTCCTGTTTCCATTTTCTGTTTTCATTCTGTTTCCTATTTTCTGGAATTTTACAAAGAAAAAACTGGAAATGCTGGAAACAGCAAATTTGTTCCAGCATTTCCATTCCTTTGTAAAATTCCAGAAACAGGAGGAAACAGAAATGGAAACAGGAATGAAAACGCAAACCAAACAGGCCCTAAACTTTTGCATCAATTCACTTAGTTTGCTGCAACACCCTCATCCCACGACGGGTATATACACGATTAACTCTATTGCGATTGTTAATTTATCTATTAATGAAAATTAGGAAAGTTGGTAATTGTTTTTTTTGTAAAGCATATTATTAAATTTGTTCGGAATAAAACAAGGTGAAGTACATGATATTAAACATATCATTTCATTACTATTCAAAATTACAATGGACATGACGTACATCTAAGATGGGATTCTAACATACTGTATTACATAAGCAGTGAATCCTCTATTTGACTACAACCTTAAACACTACCATTTGACTTAAACGAGATCCGGTTCGACCTGAACACCACGCCCTTCTCAGAACAACGTGCATCCTTCCAGAGTCCATGCCCTTTTAGGTGCCAAAATAATAACAGACAACAAAAGAAGACAAGGGGTGAGAACACTTTACATGAACTCATTAACGCAGGATATAGTATACTAGAGCACACACACGGGAATTCCACACAATTCAACCAACAATAAATCTAATCATTCACATAGGAGGTCACAACGTCATAAAATGGTGTTATTCTCATGCAATGCAAACAGCCACGTCATTCACCAAGGAATCTCAAGCAACCACTATGTACCATGCAATGCATGATGGCCCAGGGAAAATCACCACCACAGTGCACACAACACTGCCAGATCATATATGCAAAACGTATCAGGAGTTAGAGTCTGTACTAGCGCGATACTTATATTTTTCTTTTGGCCAATTTATCCGACTTCCAGACAATCTCAATGACCCCGAAACTTGAGAGCGACAGAATAGTCAAGCTTGATCACCGGCGTGCTCGACAACAGGTCTCTCGCCTACGTCACCTGAGCCGTTTCGGAACTTGACTATCCTCAGGGCTGGCCATCCCCCCTCGAGGACCCGCTGGCGTTCTTTGCAAAACCCAGTGCACCCGTCCCTACCAGTTTCCCACTGTACGAGTGTCACTGCCATATAGGTCGCAAGGTTTTCAACCTCGATCATCACAATGCTTTATGATGCATGTCACACAGCAATGCCTACAACATTCACACCCTTACAGCAAAGCCCATTGAATCATTCAACGTCACCACTTACCCGTGGTACGACCCGATTCAATGTCTTTCCTTCCAGGAAAACCAGACAATGCTTTCTCAACATACACAATCCTTACAGGCAAAGCCCATCGAATCATTCAACGTCTCCACTTACCCGTGGTACGGCCCGATTCAATGTCTTTCCTTCAAGGAAAACCAAACCCTATCTTGGGTTAGTACCGCACTCTCTCACTAAGCTTCTCAAGTCTTATGCAGAAAGATGTGTTGGTTATAATCTTTTAAGGTAGTTTGTACTAATGTTCTTCTTTAAATCAATAATCATTTCCACTTGAGTCCTATAATTTACTAAGACTTATGATTATATCTTATGGATAGCATTACCTACCCTAATTCGTCTTGTATGTCTAATTAAGATTAGGTTTAACCCTTAATTATAATTAGTCTTCATTAACTGAACTATAATTAATCTTAATCCTTACTTAAGATCCTAATTAATTCCTAATTATCCCTTAATTTCTTCCCTCACCTTGGATTAAGCTTTTAATTATATTTGATTAAGGTTAATCATAATTAATTAGTTCTTAATCATCCTTAAGGCTTAATTACCTAATTAATACCTCATTAGTAATTATTGATTAAGATTAAGATTAATCTTCATTAAGGTTAATTAACTTTAGCCTTAATTAATTATTCTTTACTTAATTAACTTAAGTAGATTAGATTTATTAACTTAGATAATTGAATTAGCTAAGCCCACTAATTAATTTCTAAGTTTTAATTTTGATAGGTTGGATTGGAGTTAAAGTCCAACTCTAATCTAAGCCCAATTCCATGAATTATTTTTGTTGACTTTTGATGAGTACTTGACTCTCTTTTTTGAAGGTTTTGGGCCTGAACCAAGGGCCCAAAGGTTGGATGACTCTTAGGAGTCCATTTTTACACAAGACTACTCAAAATGTTGACTTTTATGATGACTTTTATTTGGGTTAAACTTGAAATCCGAATTTAACTCTTTTGATATTTTTCAAAATTTATTTCTATTTAAATTAAAACCCTTTTAGTTAATTTAGTTTCTGGCCTATTGGACCACTAGGGTTCATAACACTTTAACACTTTCTCTTGACCAAAATCAAGATCAAACCAAGTTTTTCATGAGTTTCTCATGAACAAACTTAAGAACATCAAGAACAAGGATGAACACTATGAGTGTTCATCAAAACACCAAAAATTTCCAGCAACCTCAAAAATTCACCAAATCCAAGCATGATCATCCAAAATCACCAAACAAGAACATTAACAAGCAAGTTTTTCAATAAAACCCCAAATATACAACCACTGTGCAGATCATATATCTCCCAACGCAGACTTCCTATCAACGATCCGGCCGTTCAAAATGAAGACTCAGATGTTATGAACCAGCCATTAACATTTCAGCTCGATCCAACGGTGAACGAATCTGCAGTCTCCTTTTTACGGTCGCAGCTCTGTAAAAACGGGAAAAATTTCTTTCCAACCAATTTCACAATTTGCATGCATCCAAAATCATCAAACAAGCAGATTTCAAGCATCATAACAATTTCTAAAACACACATAAAAACCACATGCAAACATCCGAACCATTTCCTTAAGGAAATAGGTTCCAAGAATTCATTTTTACAAAAGAAAAAGGGATAGGGACAAGGATCAAGGGCAATCCTTAACTCTCTAGTCCCAATCTGACTAGAGTTCAAGGTTCTCCCCCCCTTACCTAAGGAAAATCAACTTGAAAAGCTGCAGCAAAATCCCGATCAAAGTCTCTCTTTGTGCTCCTCTTGATCACCCAAGCAAAGTTCTTAAAAGGATGAACGCTAGATTTTGTAGTTTAAGGTTCAAAAATGGAACCTTTAACTTGAAAAGTAAAGGAGAAAAATGGAGAATTGGAGAGGATGAAGAAGGAGAGTCCAAGGTTAAGTTTTGGAAGGAATGGAGAATGAAAATGAATATTTACATGTTGGTGGAAGAAGAAATGAACAAGTGTCTCCAAATTTCATGACACTTAAGCTTTATGTCACTTCTTTTGACTTTTGTCTTTGAGAAAGTGTGTGGGAAAAGCTACCTACATGCACACACACACACACTCACTTGCACGGTTTTAAGAGGAGGGAAAAGAAAGATGCTGCAGATTTTTGGTCCGGATCAAGAGTATTCGGGCCCGGTTCCAGAAAGAGTAGGGGCAAAAGGGTCACTTCACACCAAAAATTCCCAAAATTTCCCAAAATTTCTAGAAAAATTCCTATAATTGCTCTAACCTATTTTAAGCCTAAAAATGTGATTAGAACTAACTTCTCACTTAAACTTTCTTATTTCCCAATTTTCCCAGTTTTTGCACACAACATTCAATTTTTAATAAAAGTAAGCAGATAGAAAATTATGGTTTTACACACAAAAAATCTATAAGTTATAATTATCATTTTCAATCATCTTTTAAAGTTCAAAATATATATTCCATATTATTCTACAATTTTTCATATGCTGGTTAGGTTATACTACTAACCAGGGGCATTCTGGTCTTTTTGCCCTAAAGCGCCATAAAATTCTAAATAATTTTCTAAAATTCATTATTAATTATATTAAGACTATTTTGACTAAAAATATCGATCCCTTTAATGTTTTTGCTATTTTTCATAATTAAATCTATATTTTCCTTAACTGTATAATTCTAAGGGTATTTCAGGTCATTTTCTCAACACCTCTCTAAAAATAAATCATTCATAATTATGGTTGGAAATTCCAAAAATAAAATTTTGATTGCTTATCAATAGTTCCTAAATACATCATATTTAATTTGTTATTATTATTATTATTTTAACTTTCTCTATTTTATTTATATACAGATAGGGGAAATTGTGGGTGTTACATTTCTCCCCTCCTTTAAGAAATTTCGTCCTTGAAATTTGAAGTTCCTATTGCTGGATAGGGCTAAATCTAGTTTCTTAAGCTTTAAGAGTTACTCTTCTAGTTGAATCATATAAGACCTTAATGGTTCCCTAAAAGTTGGATAATCATTTTAAACTACTCGTGGATATAGGGATGATATCTTGAATTAAGATCGACCTAGCTTTCAAAGTCTTATTTCTTCTCTAACAACCAGTAGCGAATTTCGAAACCTTTACCTAACACCTTACAAAAAATTTTCTGGTACGATCTATTATTCCATAAGATTTGATCAAGAACATCTATTTTTGACGAGTAGATCTTACCAAACTTTCCACCATCATTCATACTATCTTAATTCTAACTAGAGTGCTAGGTTAATTCTTTTATGAGGTGTGATACTATGCTACCTCGTCTCCTTCCTCGGGTATTTGGTAAGCAACTAGACACTCCCTTGTAGGAACACAGGGAAACACTAGAAGGGGGGTTGAATAGTGTTTCTAAATATTTTAGAAAGCTTTTCGCAAACAGGTTCTCAAAACAGAATTTCAGACATGCTTTTGGAGGGCTGTCTGAAGTTTTCAGACAGTTTGTAAAAATTGTTTTTAAAAGATGTTTTGTGCCTTTAAAATATTAGATTAATTACTCAGACCCCGTGATTAGTTTAAACTGAATTTACAAGAGATAAGGGTAAGAAAAACTTAGCCACAAAATTTATCCTGGTTCACTCACTACCACTTGTGAGCTACGTCCAGTCCCAATGCCAACTAGCAATTGTATTTTCTCTTAATCTTTCAAGATTACAAGTATTCTTTTATAGACAAGCCTCTTCAGGCTCTACAACCAAGTATTCTTTTACAGTCAAGCCTCTCCAGGCTCTACAACCAAGTATTCTTTTTCAGACAAGCCTCTCCAGGCTCAAAAGCAAATACAAATGAGAGAAATGCTTAAGCTCACAAACTATATCAGTTTTGAGACTTAAACAGTTATAGATTGTACAGAAATTACTGAGGTATGCTCAGAATAAAACAATATGTGTGTACAAAGATAAAAAATATTTATCAGAGTGTTGCAGCGAAAAACTTGCAGAGTTTTTGTTCTTTTTCAATTCTTCTCTGCTTTGATGGTCTTCAAGGATGGGGGTATTTATACCCAAATATTAGTCCGTTGGAGAAAACCACCGTTTGTGAAATACATGAATTCCGTTGTGAGACAACCTGCTGTATGCACAGAATATTCTCTGACAAATCTGACACATTGAAGTTTTTGCTCCTGCCAAAAAGCTGCTATTTGTTGTTGCTGCAATGGCTGCGTAGCAGAGGGCACGTTGTGGCAGAGAACGTGCTTGAAATGCAACGAGGAGTGCCAGCTGTTGTAGCAGAGATCGTGCGTGATTCAAAATGAGATTCAGACAGGTCTTCACAAATTCAGACAAGAGATGCCACGTCATCAAGGGACTTCAGACAACCTTGATGCTTCAGACAGGGTGCACTGCTTCAGACAGCTTCTGCACTTAGTCTTTTTATATGAACTTTTAATGGCTCTTGCTAAAATCATAGATGAAAGATTTAACTTTATGAGAATCTATGATAAGTATTTTAAGCCAAATTTTCTATTCATTAAAACTTGGGAATATTTCTGTCTTAAAACATCATAAACCACTTTATGATATTTTTGAGACTCAACATCCCTTTCGGCTTATAGTCGACATAGAGTCATAATATCTAATGAAACACACAGTTTCAATCCATAAGTCAAATAGCTAAGTTTTCTTATAAAAATTTCTTAGGAATCTCCAACGTATGTTCCTCACAATAACTATTTTACTTAACATTTTATTCTGATTCCCAATGATCCCTTACAATATCTTATTTCCTTACAACTCTAAGATGTTCATTTTCCTTCACTATGTATGAATATCTAATTCCACAATAGTCACAAGTGTGTTGTTTATTATACCTATGATTACATTAGTTCCCTTGGTCTTAATATCAACACTCTTACTGATCTAGTTAATCTTCCATTTCTTCCCAATATAAAGATTCTAAGTTCTTTCTCTCTTAAGAATCTTAAGTTTATCTCTATCCCATTAAGGTGAAATCCTCTGAATCAAGTTGTTTTTGCCCTATCTATCACTTATTATATTAATCGTTATAGGATCTTCCTACCTAAACATCAATCACCACTTATAACCAAGGCTTAACTCCATAAGCTGTTACTCCCAAGAAGGTCTCACCATTCACCACCACCTTATGTTCTTTTCCTAAACAAATATGCCTCCAGAATTTTATTTCCACCTAACTAAGACTTATAATTATACCATTCCACTTCTAACCTACTTCTTCTTAATAACCCCAAGGTTGATCCAAAGAATTCTATACCTCCCGTTGGATCCTAGAAATAGGCGAGAACATTGCACGAAAGAATGAAGATAAGTTGGCTTGAATGAGGCTAGAATATTGGGTTCACTGAGGAGGGAAAGGAATACCAATGACAACCAATCCAGATGGAATTACTAGACACCTATAGCATTCATAGTAAAGTCCAAAGCAGATTGTAAGATCACCTATAGTCTCGATATATAGATAGAGGTAATCTATCTTTAAACCTATCTTAGAGAATATTATTTTTATTTTTATTCCTTATGGTTATTATACTTCCAGGAATTGTATTGTCCCCTAGGGCATCCTTACGTGAATTATCACCTACTTAAGCGTAGTACTATTCCAACCTTCAAAACCTTGTTTAAATATTTACTGATTAAAATACTCTTCCTTGAGAATCTAAGTCCATTAAGATCAATGCACAAACTAATCCTGTAAATTGGTATGATCATACTCAAACAACAACCCCCACAACTTTTACCAAATCCGATCTTAATTGTTTATGAGATTCCACTCACATACCGCTTTCAATTTATAGAAGCGTCAATCAAGTATATTTCTTCATCATCAAAGTTAACATATACCACAACTCCTCATGGAAGTGTTATCCTTACTTATTTATAGAAATATAGTTCTTGTAGTGCTTACTCATAAATCTAATTCCCCATCACATTATTTCTTTCTTCAATCTCCTCTGCGCAATCTTGATATTAACAAATCACTTGCGTAGTCATATCCTATTATTCGACTAAAATTTCTTAAGAATCACATCTTGTGTTATTGGTCTCAACACTTCGACTTCCTTCGTCTTAAATCGTGTTTTCCACTTATTTCTATAAACCCTTATGTTATCAATCCTTTAGAGATAGCAATCATACTCTATTGTATCTATTAAACTTCAAGCATGACACCTATTCCGCAGTCAAACCCTTTCAGACTTCAAGTCAACCAATAAGGTATCCAAATATGCTTTAACTGCTAAGATCCAATCTCAATTCGTATGTTTGTCATTCCTATCCTAAACTCCATCATTATTTATCCTGAGTAAACACCAAGTCATCAATTACTTCTAACTCACCTTATCAAAATTTTCTTTTTTTAATCCTCAAGAGCTATTAATATCAATCCCCAATATCAAAACCTCAATGATTAAACTTCAATAATCAATCATCTTAAACCTTGAATTAACAACCTTGAGTCCACCATCGATCCCTTAGGTCATTCATCTAAAGGAATGGAAACCTAACCTTAGGGGTCATCCTACTCTAACTTTTGATATTTCACTCATCACTTCAAATCACAAGTCAAATCAGCTATTGTCTATACTAGTGTTACAACCTCAGGACCTAGAGGTCTTAGAAAACCCGTTTTAGAAGCTTGATTACTTGGTTCATTCTTCAATTCGATTAACTTTTAATGGTAGGAACTCTTATGAGGGAAAGAGGAGAGATCTTAAGGATAAGGATTAGCATAATTTGGCTCACAAGGAAGAAACACAGGCATATCTAAGTGCTTTATATACATCCCTATATATCTAGGATTTTTAAATAATTAATACTCAAATACAACTTCTATCAAACTCAAAACTCAATTCAATTCCAATCAACAATCATGCTGCAAACTACTGCATACAAGTAGGAAGTAAATTTTAACATGCCAAAGTCACACAAAACAACACGAAGCAATCACTTCACACACGTTCATCAATCCAAACAAAATCATGAAAAGGATAATCTTAATTCAAACCCATGGGGTTCTACTCAAGACACAAATAAGAAGACAAAACCCATTAGACGACATGAATCCATCTCTTTAACTACTTATGTTCATCATACAGATTACCAAGACATCCTTTCTTACTTCCACAGCTACTCAAGCTGCGATTATCAGCCTTGTGTCCCCAAAACTCACAACTTCAAGTTGTCACACTCCCCTCCTAACCTGAACAGGTCATTGGGGTGGCCAGTCCCATTGTCCTGCACCAGAGTAGTCAGAAGCACATCAACCTTGCAAGACTCCAAAATGCCTAAACCGGATCAAACTAGACTCGATACGACCATCAGACCCAAACTTCACAGTCCGGTTGGACCGAACTGCTCTAATACCACTAAATTCAACACCCTCATCCCATGACGGGTATTACACGATTAACTCTATTGCGATTTGTTAATTTATCTCTTAATGAAAATTAGGAAAGTTAGTAATTGTTTTTCTTTGTAAAGCATATTACTAAATTATGTTCGGAATAAAATAAGGTGAAGTACATTGATATTAAACATATCATTTCATTACTATTCAAAATTACAATGGACATGACGTACATCTAAGATGGGATTCTAACATACTGTATTACATAAGCAGTGAATCCTCTATTTGACTACAACCTTAAACACTACCATTTGACTTAAACGAGATCCGGTCCGACCTGAACACCACGCCCTTCTTCAGAACAATGTGCATCCTTCCAGAGTCCATGCCCTTTTAGGTGCCAAAATAATAACAAACAACAAAAGAAGACAAGGGGGTGAGAACACTTTACATGAACTCACTTAACGCATGATATAGTATACTAGAGCACACACACGGGAATTCCACACAATTCAACCAACAATAAATCTAATCATTCACATAAGAGGTCACAACGTCATAAATGATGTGCTATGCTCATGCAATTCAAACAGCCACGTCATTCACCAAGAAATCTCAAGCAACCACTATGTACCATGCAATGCATGAGGGCTCAGGGAAAATCACCACCACAGTGCACACAACAACTGCCCGACCATATATGCACAACGTATCAGGAGTTAGAGTCTGTACTAGCACGGTACTTATATTTTTCTTTTGGCCAATTTTATCCTTTCCAGACAATCTCAACTGACCCCGAAAACTTGAGAGCGACAGGATAGTCAAGCGTGATCACCGGCGTGCTCGACAGTAGGTCTCTCGCCTACGTCACCTGAGCCATTTCGGAACCTGACTATCCTTAGGGCTGGCATCCCCCCTCGAGGACCCGCTAGCGTTCTTTGCAAAACCCAGTGCACCCGTCCCTACCAGTTTCCCACTGTACCGAGTGTCACTGCCATATAGGTCGCAAGGTTTTCAACCTCGATCATCAACAATGCCTTATGATGCATGTCACACAGCAATGCCTACAATATTCACACCCTTACAGGCAAAGCCCATCGAATCATTCAACGTCACCACTTACCCGTGGTACGGCCCGATTCAATGTCTTTCCTTCCAGGAAAACCAGACAATGCTTTCTCAGCATACACAATCCTTACAGGCAAAGCCCATCGAATCATTCAATGTCACCACTTACCCGTGGTACGGCCCGATTCAATGTCTTTCCTTCAAGGAAAACCAAACCCTATCTTGGGTTGGGACTGCACTCTCTCACTAAGCTTCTCAAGTCTTATGCAGAAAGAGTGTGTTGGTTATAATCTTTTAAGGTAGATTGTACTAATCTTCTTTTAAATCAATAATCATTTCCACTTGAGTCCTATAATTTACTAAGACTTATGATTGTATCTTATGGATAGCATTACCTACCCTAATTCGTCTTGTATGTCTAATTAAGATTAGGTTTAACCCTTAATTATAATTAGTCTTCATTAACTGAACTATAATTAATCTTAATCCTTACTTAAGATCCTAATTAATTCCTAATTATCCCTTAATTTCTTCCCTAACCTTGGATTAAGCTTTTAATTATATTTGATTAAGGTTAATCATAATTAATTAGTTCTTAATCATCCTTAAGGCTTAATTACCTAATTAATACCTCATTAGTAATTATTGATTAAGATTAAGATTAATCTTCATTAAGGTTAATTAACTTTAGCCTTAATTAATTATTCTTTACTTAATTAACTTAAGTAGATTAGATTTATTAACTTAGATAATTGAATTAGCTAAGCCCACTAATTAATTTCTAAGTTTTAATTTTGATAGGTTGGATTGAGTTGAAGTCCAACTCTAATCTAAGCCCAATTCCATGAATTATTTTTTTGTTTACTTTTGATGAGTCCTTGACTCTCTTTTTTGAAGGTTTTGGGCCTGAACCAAGGGCCCAAAGGTTGGATGACTCTTAGGAGTCCATTTTTACACAAGACTACTCAAAATGTTGACTTTTATGATGACTTTTATTTGGGTTAAACTTGAAATCCGAATTTAACTCTTTTGATATTTTTCAAAATTTATTTCTATTTAAATTAAAACCCTTTTAGTTAATTTAGTTTCTTGGCCTATTGGACCACTAGGTCTCATAAACACTTTAACACTTTCTCTTGACCAAAATCAAGATCAAACCAAGTTTTTCATGAGTTTCTCAAGAACAAACTTAAGAACATCAAGAACAAGGATGAACACTATGAGTGTTCATCAAAACACCAAAAATTTCCAGCAACCTAAAAATTCACCAAATCCAAGCATGATCATCCAAAATCACCAAACAAGCACATTAACAAGCAAGTTTTTCAATAAAATCCCAAATATACAGCCACTGTGCAGATCAAATATCTCTCAACCCAGACTTCGTATCAACGATCCGACCGTTCACAATGAAGATTCCGACGTTATGAACCAGCCATTAAAATATCAGCTCGATCCAACGGTGAACGAATCTACAGTCTCCATTTTACGGTCTCAGCTCTATGTAAAAACGGGAAAAATTTCTTTCCAACCAATTTCACAATTTGCATGCATCCAAAATCATCAAACAAGCACATTTCAAGCATCATAACAATTTCTAAAACACACATAAAAACCACATGCAAACATCTGAACCATTTCCTCAAGGAAATAGGTTCCAAGAATTTATTTTTACAAAAGAAAAAGGGATAGGGACAAGGATCAAGGGCAATCCTTAACTCTAGTCACCAATCCGACTAGAGTTCAAGGTTCTCCCCCCCTTACCTAAGGAAAATCAACTTGAAAAGTTGCAGCAAAATCCCGATCAAAGTCCCTCTTTGTGCTCCTCTTGATCACCCAAGCAAAGTTCTTAAAAGGATGAAGGCTAGATTTTGTAGTTTAAGGTTCAAAAATGGAACCTTTAACTTGAAAAGTGAAGGAGAAAAATGGAGAATTGGAGAGGATGAAGAAGGAGAGTCCAAGGTTCTGTTTTGGAAGGAATGGAGAATGAAAATGAATATTTGCATGTTGGTGGAAGAAGAAATGAACAAGTGTCTCCAAATTTCATGACACTTAAGCTTTATGTCACTTCTTTTGACTTTTGTCTTTGAGAAAGTGTGTGGAAAAAGCTACCTACATGCACACACACACACACACACACTCACTTGCACGGTTTTAAGAGGAGGGAAAAGAAAGATGCTGCAGATTTTTCTGGTCCAGATCAAGAGTATTCGGGCCCGGTTCCAGAAAGAGTAGGGGCAAAAGGGTCACTTCACACAAAAAATTCCCAAAATTTCTAGAAAAATTCCTATAATTTCTCTAACCTATTTTAAGCCTAAAAATGTGATTAAAAATAACTTCTCACTTAAACTTTCTTATTTCCCAATTTTCCCAGTTTTTGCACACAACATTCAATTTTTAATAAATGTAAGCAGATAGAAAATTATGGTTTTACACACAAAAAATCTATAAAGTTATAATTATCATTTTCAATCATCTTTTAAAGTTCAAAATATATATTCCATATTATTCTACAATTTTTCATATGCTGGTTAGGGTTATACTACTAACCAGGGGCATTCTGGTCTTTTTGCCCTAAAGCGCCATAAAATTCTAAATAATTTTCTAAAATTCATTATTAATTATATTAAGACTATTTTGACTAAAGATATCGATCCCTTTAATGTTTTTGCTATTTTTCATAATTAAATCTATATTTTCCTTAACTGTATAATTTCTAAGGGTATTTCAGGTCATTTTCTCAACACCTCTCTAAAAATAAATCATTCATAATTATGGTTGGAAATTCCAAAAATAAAATTTTGATTGCTTATCAATAGTTCCTAAATACCTCATATTTAATTTATTAATTTTATTATTATTATTTTAACTTTCTCTATTTTATTTATATACTGGTAGGGGAAATTGTGGGTGTTACATTTGCAAACTACCATACGACCAACTAATGAAATCAAATTGGAGAAATAATAGAAAAACTATATCCGGTATATGAATCAAATCATGTAAACAAAACACAAATAAACGATTGATTCATTTAATTCCTATCACAAAACATGGTAATGATACTCTGTAGAACTCCATAACCCAACGACAACGGTGGCTCTGATACCACTTGTTGGGATAATTTCTTAAGCTAAATAGAAATTTTCCATTAATTAATCGAGAACCGTTGTGCTAGATTACAGAGTTAAGGTTAGTGAAGCGTACCTGTATCCATTGACGGTGACCGAAGGTTGCAGCAGAATAGCCCTTTGGTGCAATGATCTTCCTCAGCGAAATCACCGGATTCCTGAGATGGGACTGGATATTTCTCTTTCTGATAGGGAGACAGAGAGATGTATTCTGATTTGACGTATTGGGGACCATGACCAACTTTAGGATTATAAACCTGTTAGGGTTCTCATTAACCCCTAACGGGCCAAACCCGGTTTCCACTTATTTGAGCCCATATCGGTTTTTCCTATTGGCAGTCTAAAGGCTCACAAAAAATAGATCACTTTTATTGAGCCCAACTAATTGTAAATAGCTAATATAAATGCTACAAATATATTATTGCCCATATTAATTATTAGAAATAAAATTTCTAACATTTATATGTCTTTATTAGATATATACTATTTTTAATTATTGTTCATGAATCTTACGATTCACGATACGATTCGATTCGCGATTCGGAAAATAGCCCTTTCGATTCACGATTTGAATCCCGATTTAATAACCTTGCCTGTGACCGCTAACCACACTCTCCTTGCCGGCAGCAAATGCTTTGACCATCACTCAATGGAGCCCATTTCACAATATTCCCATCAACTGATAGATATTGCTCCATACCCTTCCTTCTCTTACTAGCTATTTGGCTACAAAGGGGTGATTTGATCACTTTAATCATGAAGCATGCATGGGCAACAAAATAAGATTACCAACAATTAACAATTCATGTATCCTTCAAGCGAGTGCCCGGAGCTTCTCTAGATCATCATAATTAAGGTAGAATGTAAAGGACACATGAGATGTGATATATAACATATAAAGTACAAAACCCCCATTCTAGCCTGAAAATGGTAAATAGAATTAAAACCATAATAAACATAGGTTTGCTTTTGAATCTGAACTGTTTGAGGACTTACCATTTGAGGAATTACCTCTGAATCTGAACTGTCTGAGGAGGGTAGACTAGCCATCAAACATAGGTTTGCTTTTTCTGAAGCACCATCCTCTTCTTCTGAAGTGGAGTCATCCAGGTCTTCCCATGTAGCCATCAGTCCTTTCTTCTTCTTGAAGAATTTCTTCTTTTGAAAGACTGGCTTTCTTAGCTTTGGGCAGTCTGCTCTTATATGACCTGGCTGTTTGCACTCAAAACAGGTAATTATGTTAGTATTAAAAGAATCCTTACTTGATTTACCTGGTTTTGAACTAGACGGTTGAGATCTTATGAATCTCTCTTTTCGTTGCAGCATCTGTTTGATTTTCCTGCTGAGAAGAGCAAGATCATCATCTTCTGAACAACCTTCAGATTCAGTGTCACCATCTGAGGTGTCCTCTGCTTACATGGCCTTCATGCTATCCTACCTAGACTTTCTGGCCTTTGAGTTCAATGCTAGTGATTTCTTCTTGGTGTCATCTTCCCCAAGTTCAAGCTCATGAACTTTGAGAGACACCAATAGTTCCTCCATTCTAAGAGAGTTCAAATCTTTGGCTTCTTGAATGGCTGTAACTTTGGGTCTCCAGGACTTTGGCAAACTCCTTAGAATCTTTCGATTGTTGTCTCCAGATTCAAAGGTTCTACCTAAGGACCTGAGTCCATTTGTTATTGTTTGAAATCTTCCAAACATTTGGTCTATTGTTTCAGACTCTTCCATCTTGAACATCTCATATTGATGTACAAGCATGCTAATCTTGGATTACTTGACAGTCTCTGTCCCTTCATGGGCAGCTGCAAGTGTCTCCCAAATCTCATTGGCAGATGAACACATCCATGAACCTTTTCATATTCTGATTTGTTCAATGAATATATCAGATAGAGTTTGGCCTTGGCATTTAACTAAACTCTAGCCTTCTGCTCTAAGGTCCATTCAGCCTTAGGTATAGGCACTCCCATGCATAGGAACATAGTCTCCATCAGTGACCACATCCCATACATCAATGTTGTTGCTTTCATGAACAACTTCATACGATCCCTCCAGTAGTGGTAATCCACTCCATTAAATGCAGGGGGTCTCGTAATAGAGGCTCCTTCAGTGATGTACTGTCTGTTACTGTTGGAAGGTTCCATTTGATCTGACCTCTGCACTGATTAGGTACTAACCCCGAGGTTAAGCTCTGGTACCAACTGAAAATACACAGGGAAACACTAAAAGGGGGGGGGGGGTGAATAGTGTTTCAATGGAAACCTTAATATTTTAGAAATTTTAAAGAAGACGTTTCTAAAAATCTTCAGATGATATGTTACAATCTGAAGTTTTTGTTGTATCTCTGAACTTGAGTTCAGACAAATTTTGTTCGCAACAGTAACTTTGATAAACGATAAGGTTCTCTGATTAAAATACTTTTCACACCCCTTTTTGGTTAGATGAAAAACGAATTCACAAAGTTTAAGGAAAAAGAGAACACAACCGAATTTATCCTGGTTCACCCACTTCACCGTAAGCTACGTCTAGTCCCAAAGGCAACCCACCAATGGATTTTCACTATTCTTGCAAGAATTACAAGTATTCTTTTCTATCAAGCCTCTTCAGGCTCTACCACAAGTATTCTTTCTTCAACCAAGCCTCTCCAGGCTCTACACCAAGTATTCTTTCTTCAACCAAGCCTCTCCAGGCTCTATCACAAGTATTCTTTCTTCCACCAAGCCTCTTCAAGCTCTCAGACACTTATCCAAGTGTATAAACCCAAGTATTCTTTAAACAGAAAGCCTCTCCAGGCTTATAACCCAATCTGCTTAATCTAAACAGAGAATGTTCTATAATACTATCTCAGATGATAGCTAGAACTCAAGTACAAACTGAGATTAACTCAGGATATGAAATAAGATTGTACAAGAATATATCAGAGTGATTTTCACCGCATTTTTGTAGCATAAGGGCTCAAAGAATATTTTCTCTTAATTGCTATTCTTTTCTGATCTTCACGAGCCTTTATATAGCCTTGGATACTCTTTTTCCCGTTGTCAAATAACATTAAATGCTCTAAGACGTTGGACTTCTTTTCCAGTAATCCTGGGACGCTTTTCAGGTGCAGGTTCTGCACACACAATGCTTTTGCGTTGCAGGTGCATCATGCATTGCAGAGTTTCTTTATTTGTGCAATACTCTTGAACGAGGTAGAAAAGCATTCCTGTCTCTTATGCTGAAATAGGTTAGATCATGAAGATGAACGTTTTGTATTGATAGTGACATCTTCACGAGGTCTTCATTTGAATCTGATACCTTCAGCCTTCAGATACAACCAATATATGAACCAGACTTTATGATTTCAGACGATGAGGTTCTTCAGATGATATTTGGCTTTTAAGTTGTTCTAAAGCTTTTCAGATGATCCTTCTCAACACTGTTGATCTGAAATTAAACATAATATATGTGAGAGGATATTCATATAATCATCAGTATGTTTTATATTTGTAATCCATTAAAATTATAAGAGGATGAGACTCAAAATAAATTTCTCAATTTTCTAATAATTATCTTCTGAGACTCAACATCTGGGAGTATTCAGAAGTTGAGAATGCTTGTAGGGAGCAAGACGTCTTCTTCCAAACAACAATTCATCATAGACAAATGTCCCACCATTCAGCGATTCCCACCCTTCAGAGAAATTGTCACCTGTTGCAGGAACACCAATCACTTCAGCCAGCAATTTTCTGTCTACAAATATAGTTCTTCCTTGCACCATTTTCTTAATTCCAGTACGTTCAGGTTCAAATGTAATCTTGGAGCTGTCCCAAAATTCCAGAACACTTTCCTCGTGCCATAAAGAGGAAATGTTGTTGAAGAAGGGAGTCCACCCGACTGCGTCAAAGTACTCAGAAATTCTGTGACCAACCTCGTCGAAGTCAGAAAGATTAACCATCTTTGAAGGAATGATTCTCTCATCGATCAATGAAGAATTAGAGTCATTTGGTGTAGACATGTTAGCCAAATGAGTACGGTTGCTCTGAGGAATTAAGGTACTTGGAGAAGATATACTTTAGCTCTTGAGGATTGATGGAGTGTAGTTCTCAAGATGATCTTCCAAGTCTTATAAATAGGCAAAAAGGCGTGCTTGATGCATTGATGATGACGGTTACATGCACTGAACAGACATGGAGAGTTGTGCATCGTGCCAATAATGAGAAACCGGTTGATGATCCATTAATTCACGTAGCGTCGTATCATAGTTTTTGAGAAAGTGTTTAAAATTTTAAAGACTTTTCAACTTCTTAACACACGATAGATTTAAAATAAATTCAATAAATGATTTGCACATGTGACACCTTTCTACCCCAAACTCTTATATGATCAACGAAGCGGGAGACTTAGGAAAATAACGAATTACATTGGGTAAAAAGGTTCACATTTCAACTCTATTAAAACCTCAATTCTTTCAAAGTCAACTTATTCAAAATAGAAGTTGGAGTCAAAAGGTTTCCAAAGTAAATAAAATATTACTACCTCAAAAGATAACAGTAAAACATCATTCTTAGCCTTATAAGGCACTCAAAACCGTTTACATAAATCTCTCCAAGATTGAACTATAAAATAAAACTCCTAATACTAAGCCCTGATGTCACATGTATCAGAACGACACCCATCAACTCAATACTCGGAACCTGAGGTGCCATCGTCATCACTTGTAAATAATAACCACAGATAGAAACGGTGAGGAAAAGAATACCACTCATACATGTACATAGAAGGCTACCCCATCCTCACCCACACATAGTAAAACATCACATTCAATCATATCACATACTCAATCATCAATTACTCATCACATATAAATCATCAATAATTCATCATGTAACAAATCATCAATTTTCCTCATCATAATATATCACTCATCATCCTTCACCAAAAAGACGCATTCTCTACTCTCAACACCTAATACTCATATCATCATTAATTCTCATATCATCATAATACAATTCAATTTCATCATTAAATGTAATGCATGTTCATCTATCATCTTTCACACCGAAACTCATCAATATCATCAATCTCATCATCCTGATCAATACTCTCCCGAGGAGCACTTCGCCCCACTCTAGGCTTGTGCTCCTCGGTACAAACTCTCCCAAGTCGCACTCGCCCCTCTCTAGGCTTATGCTCCTCGGTACAAACTCTCCCAAGTCGCACTCGCCCTCTCTAGACTTATGCTCCTCAGTACAAACTCTCCCAAGTTGCACTCGCCTCTCTCTAGTCTTCTTATGCTCCTCAGTACAAACTCTCCCAAGTTGCACTCGCCCCTCTCTAGGCTTATGCTCCTTGGTACCAACTCTCCCAAGTTGCACTCGCCTCTCTCTAGGCTTATGCTCCTTGGTACCACACTTCATATACTCAATGCATGATCATCATATTACAAACCTCGTGGAGTTATATACATCATCATCATCATCAACCATCCTCAATCCTCATTATCATCATAGAATCAGCATCATACATTTTCAACATAAATCATCATAGGTATCATCAATCAAGCATCATCATCATAATCATTATAAAGCATCACAAGACATCATCAATCATTCATCGCAATAGTATAAATATCTATCATCAAGGATATGTCATATCATAATCCTTATACCATAATCAATTCTCTTGAAACTTTCCACTTAATATCATCAATTCCACAAAATAACATTAGTATTAAATACATATCAATCTCAATTCCATATGTTAAGGAAAAACCATCCTCACTCCGAAGAGAACTCATCAAAATCACATCAAAAACAGAATTCTGCGAGCTGCGCTTCAACCTGCGCTCAGCGCAACCTGGAGCGCAGATTCCAGAGGGTTGCGCTTCAACCTGCGCTGAAGTGCAACCTGCAGCCCAGGTGTCGCAGAACGCGACAGCACTACGTTTTTGCCCCTTTTGCTCCCTTCTTCGATCCCTACTCAATCCTCATTGTTTATACTTCGATCCAACACGTTTTTATCAAACAAACATTCAAATAATTAATCTTTAACACGATTATACAGTTATTCAATCAAAACCCCAAATCATCAAACCCCTATTTACCCCTTTCGCTATTTTCGCTATCCTCTTCAATTTCATTCAAGAACTCATCAAGATTCATCAAATCATTCATCAATCAACAATTTTCATCATCCATACTCAATATAAACATATATCAATATGAATTTAAAGTCTTAAACCACTACCCAAGCACCCCCACATGCACATACAAGCAGCACCCTCTCCCCCACCGTACCTTGAAGTGAAGATCGAATCGTAACAATTCTTGATTCTCAATGATTACTCCTCAGCAACCTCCTCTTGAGACTCGGTTTCTCCCCCTCCTTGGCGTTTCGCTCTCTGACGATTATACGAATGAGGATTAGGGTGAAATGAGAACCCCTCCTTAAATAAATACTTAATTGGGCTAGGCCCACTCTCAACCCACTTATTCTATTTATTATTCTTATTTATTAAATAACCTTATTCATAAAATATACTAATCTTACTAATATTATTATTTATTTATTTCTCTTATTTTATTAATTTTATTTTACTTAATAAATTTGGGATTCTACAACTCTCCCCTTCTAAAAGAAAAATTCGTCCTCGAATTTTTCGAGATGAACAACTCTAGAAAGGACTCCTCTTAACAGATCGATAAAAAACACACTGCTTTACCAGAATAATCCAATAGGACATGGTTGGAAGATAACCAGTCCATACCCAAAATAATATCTAATTGACTCGAAGGCAAACAGAACAAATTAACTAGGAGCTCTTTACCTTCAACACGAATAAAACAATTTAAGCACACATCAGAAGTAGAAACTAGCCCACTGGCTGGCGTTTCCTCACTCAACACAAAAGGCAAAGAAGAGATAGACATGTTTAATTTAGACATCCAAGTAGGTGATATGAAAGAGTGAATCGCACCAGAATTAAACAACACAATCAGGATTACCCGCAATGAAACTCGTACCTTGGATCAAGTCTTCGGAGCGAGCAGCTTCAGTACCATTCAAGGCAAGGACTCTCCCAGTATTTTGAGGTTTACTGGCACTTCCACTAGCACCTCCACTTGCCGTTGCAGTTCCTTTGAGGACAATCACGGGAAATGTGTCCTTTCTCCCTACAAATGTAGCAGGTGATCTCTTTATCTTCATATTTTTTCACTCGGTGTCCCTCCTTCCCGCATCTGTAGAAAGTAATAGCAGCGGTAGAACCCATACTCCCACCCTTGGACGCCTGACTAGCAGCCGAAGTATAATTCTTATTTTGCCTCGAATCCTTACTGCCTACTCCAAACTCAGAGCTCCCAACTGGACGAGAATACGACTCACCCTTGCAAGCAGATTCAGACTTGTTCTGGTTCCTGATAGGTCCTCCACTCTTGTAATGCGCAGCTCTAGCCCGGTTGTCTTCGTCGTACACTCTACATTTATTCCCTAGCTCGTGAAATCGCGCAATTCCCTGGTAGTTGAAGACTTGCTTGATCTCTGGACGTAGACCGCTGATAAATTTTATGCATCTTGCATCTTCATTAACGGCTCCCTCGTATGTAGGACAGAATCGAACTAACGCTTCAAACTTGGATACGTAGCCCGCTACGGTGCCATCTCCTTGCTTTAACTCGAGAAACTCAATCTGCTTCTCGTTACGGATATCGTGAGGAAAGTACTTCTCAAGGAACAACCCCTTGAAGTTATCCCAGCTCAACGCGGTGCCCTCATCAATCATCCTCTGGAAGGTGTTCTGCCACTAGAACCCACATCCCCTGATAACATGAATGCAACCAACGTAACCTTTTGCACCGACGAGCAATTGATGGGTTTCTGGCAAGCGAACCAAAAATCCAGTAGTATAATAGTAAGAAGAGTTAACGTATCCACAGGGAACAGTCAATTCGCGTATACTCGTGATCTATTTATCAAGGGAAACAACGAATTTTGAGAATATTGTTGCGGAAATTGTAAATTGCGAATTAATAATCAATGAAATAGAAAGGAAGAGTTAGAGACACTTTACTTGGATTAGGATTGAACTTCACATCATCACACCCTTTGCATGTAAAAACTATCTATTATTTTAGGTTTACTCTATAATACTGTAGACAAACTATATTGCTAAGACCCCGAGTTACCAGCAGCCTCACACACTCAAAGGTAATCCATGCGGGCTCTCCCAAGCGACAGACTTACCCTCGACTTATTTTGCTTTCTTTATTCCGTTTGTAAAGGAACTAATTGGTAAACGAGGCCTAATCCTGTGGACGCACCTTCATTAGAGTACTCACACTACCCATCACTCATCAGGATACATCCATGTGTCGATCCTGGAATTACAATCTAATCCTTTGCTATCGATACACATGCCTAATCCTGTGAACGCCCTTCCCTAGAGTACTGTCACTACCCATCGCTCATTAGTAACGCTCATGTGTCGGTTTTCTGATATCGAGTCCTCTTATTCAATCAGAGTTTGGGTTTCCTATGTCTAGGCTCCCCCACCCTCAATCCTAGTCGAAACTAGCCTATAACTCAGGCGCAAGCGCGGAAGTCAGGGATTAAGCACAGAATAAGATTACCAATATTATAGACAAAGAGCTCAGGAAATAATAATATAGAGTTTACATACACTTGGGGATAGAATCAATTACATTCAATCCTAATGGAGAGTTAACTACACATGGTAGCCATACAAACCACCGAAGATGTTGTCACCATCTTCAATCCTTGTGAAGCGCTCCTCCTCTCCTACTCTAAAATTAGAACTGGTGCATTATCACTGGAATATAACTGAATTACAATAATCGTGCACCCCTGATCTGGTGCAAGAGGTTCCAATTTATAGGCTAAGGAAAGACAAAGAAAATTGGGGAGAAATCTATCTAAAAACGGCAAGAGGGAAAAATCAGCGTGATCTGCGCTTCACCCTGCGCTACAGCGCATGATGCAACGCAGGTTCCAGAGGGTTGCGCTTCACCCAGCGCTGTAGCGCAGGTTGAAGCGCAGAATGCGTCCTGCAGCTTCAAACTTTCTCTTTTTAATTTGATCTCTCCCCGAGACTGGTTTTGGCTGATTTGTTTTTCCTGGTTTCCCTTTTCTTGATGAAATCTTTGTATTTATTGAGCATCTTTGATTTAATTGGGAAGGTTGTCTGCAGAATCCTTGTTTGATTGGCAGTGATATCTTCATTAATTGCTTCAAATAATCTTCAAATCTTTATTAAATGTCTTCAATCAAACTTCAAATCTTGCAGATATCTCCCTCATTTAATGTTATCTTTCCTTCAAATCAAATCCCTGCAATATCCTGCAAAAATCAGCAATATTTCGATCAAAATAACATCAAATTCAAATCTAAGATTAATAAATACAATTTATCTAATATTTACTAAAAAGGGATTAAACTGGGGCGAAATTACCATTTTATCCTTGATAAGTGAACTAAAAGTGCTCTAATTTATCATGTAATTTTCACTTATCAGCAATCCATCGTTCTAAAAATCTTCTCGATCTCGAAGATCCAGTCAGCAGCACCATCGGGGTCATAACCCCCACGAAAAGTAGGTGGATGGTTCCTCTGGAACCGAGCAAGCCAATCCACCTTATGATGTTGGTTTAGGTTGCCAACAGCCTGCGCCATAGCCATTAAGGCTTCAGCCATCACACGATCATTCCCACTTCTTCCATCCATCACTTTCTGATTTACAGAAAAGTAGGGAGTCAAACAAACAATCAATCATCACAATAACATCACAAAGCACATCAAACACATAACTCAAGGTCGATGAACCGACCAATCAAACAACAGTTAACTCAAGGCAATATAATTCACTCAATCAACATAACACATTAGCACCACAGAAGCACAGTAAACTCATAACTCAAGGCCGGTGAACCGACCTACTCTGATACCAACTAATGTGACACCCTTCTAACCCAAACTCTAATATGATCAACGAAGCGGAAGACTTAGAAAAATAACGAATCACATTGAGTAAAAAGGTTCACATTTCAACTCAATTAAAACCTCAATTCTTTCAAAGTCAACTTATTCAAAATAGAAGTTGGAGTCAAAAGGTTTCCAAAGTAAATAAAATATTACTACCTCAAAAGTTAACAGTAAAACATCATTCTTAGCCTTATAAGGCACTTAAAAAACCGTTTACATAAATCTCTCCAAGATTGAAATATAAAATAAAACTCCTAATACTAAGCCCTGATGTCACATGTATCAGAGCGACACCCTCAACTCAATACTTGGCACCTGAGGTGCCATCGTCATCACCTGTAAATAATAACCACAGATAGAAACGGTGAGGAAAAGAATACCACTCATACATGTACATAGAAGGCTACCCATCCTCACCCACACATAGTAAAACATCACATCCAATCATATCACATACTCAATCGTCAATTACTCATCACATATAAATCATCAATAATTCATCATGTAACAAATCATCAATTTTCCTCATCATAATATATCACTCATCATCCTTCACCAAAAAGACGCATTCTCTATGTAACGTCCTAATTTCTAAATTCAGAAATAATGCCTGTTGGAAAGCACTATTTCCAAATTCGTGAATTATTTCATTCATTTCGTGTATCGACATACAATACCATCGCTTGAGTAACCCAACAATTACTAAAGCTCCAACAATACATATATACCTCAAGGAAATAATACATAATGTTGCCATCAAGGCTCAAATACAAAAGTATTAAACTACATAATGATTTCTAAATAATGATTTCTAAAGTAGCTTTAACAAATAACACTAGTGGTTCTAAACAACATGAACAACATCAAGTAAAATAAACAATAAGACTACTGGTCTTCACATGCCATCTACTACTCGTCATAGCTCTGATCAGTATCCTGCACCACTGAAAATATTGTTCCCATGGAATGGGGTGAGACCAACGTCCCAGTGAGTGTAACAGTGTGTGCAGTGTGGGGGAAAGCAACCAAGAACCATCATGGCATACATATAAATTTAAGAGACATAAAGAGATAATGATACAGAATTCAACACAAAGAAAATCAATCATCAAGATGCAATGCATGGCTGTGAGGTGTTGTTCCCGACACCCGGGGTCTTTTCTCTGTTACGTGACTGTGATGAGCGCTCGCCATGTAACCAAGGACCGTCGTCCAAGGTTACCTATGATTAAATTTTAAATAGCATTTAAATATAATTCTGTGATTGGGGACCCCATCTCCCTCTTGGCCATGAGTTCGATGTGGTTACCCCGTTGTTCTTAATTAATTTGCCCGAAGGCCTGTGATGGTCAAAGACCCTGTGATAGCCCGAAAGCTCTATGATTTCTTAAATTCATAATTTCATGACTGTGATGGCCAAAGGCCCATGAATTCCAGAATAATATAATCAAGAATCATCAAACATAATCAAGAACCATCATACAGAATCATCCAATCATCTACCCTAAGGTTTTGGCAATTCAATACATACAATAGTCAGTATATTCACAATTCTTATGTTCATACTATACATATATCACTAATTCATAGAAGGAAAGGGGAAAAAGAATAGGGAACATGCAATGGCAATCATCCAGAACAAACAAGTGAGAGTCCACCCACCTGTGAGTCGAGAAAACGGAGAAAGAACGAAGAACGGAGGGCCTTGATGGGGGAAAGATTGATGCAAGACTCGTTCTTGATGAGTAGAAATCGTTCTTGGCCTTTGCTGGGACTTTCTCTCACTAGAACCTCTCTCTCTCTCTCTCTGAAAATACGAAAAAACTGAAAGAAAGAACTGACTGAAACCGTCCACGAACGTGTTTTAAAGTGCAGAAATCGGACCTGCGCTCAAGCCTCGCTTGAGCGCAGCTCAAGCGCGAGTTCTCGCTCAGGCTGCGCTTGAGCTCAGCTCGAGCTGAATTTCCTCGAATTGCTCTCTGTTTTTCTGCGCTCAGGCTGCGCTCGAGCTCAGCTTGAGCGAGAAAACCAGATTGCAATTTTCCCTTTTTACTGATATCCTCGCTCAGGCTGCGCTTGAGCTCAGCTCGAGCGAGGAAACCAGAGTGAAATTTTCCCTTCTTGTTAAGGTGCAGTTTTCATCCAAACCCTATCATATAACCTATCAAACTGAAGCCCCGGAAATAAGCTTTCTAATGAGAGTGGAATCCCTCAATCGACATCTACAACTCTAGATATTTGCAATTTAGTGCATCAAGGTCATTAGGCTTAGAACCAACATCAAGCAACAACCTATTCTTTCTTCATTCTACTTTAAGTTATGATATTCCTATGAATTAAGGTCTTAATTAGCGGGATGTTACAATTCTACCCCCCTTAAAACAATTTTGTCCTCAAAATTGGCTAAAGAATGTTGAGCAAGGAAGAAAATGGAGAAAATAACTTTCTTACCTTAAACGAATAACTCTGGAAATTGGGAGCGGAGGTCTTCCTCTTTCTCCCAAGTTGCATCTTCTGGCGTCTGACCTTCCCAAAACACCTTCACTAACGGAATGATTTTATTCCTCAAGGTTTTGAAACTTCGGTCAATAATCTGTGCAGGCCTCGAGGGAATAGTCAAATCCTCCCTCAATTGTACCGATTCTGAACTTATGACGTGAGAAGGATCATGAAGGTATTTTCTGAGCTGAGAGACATGGAATACATCATGGATGTTGGCTAAATGGGGTGGAAGGGCTATCTTGTATGCAAGGGAACCAACCCTTTGCAATATTTGAAAAGGACCGACAAAACGGGGATTTAACTTTTTGGCTTTAATGGATCTTCCAATGCCAGTGATGGGAGTAACTTTCAAAAACACATGGTCACCTTCCTCAAACTCTAGGTCCTTCCGCCTCCTATCAGCATAACACTTCTGGCGGTTCTGGGCAGTTACCAACTTTTCCCTAATCCTCTTAATCTTTTCTAGTAGTTATCTGTACCAACTCTGGTCCTAAAAAGCTTTTCTCTCCCACCTCACACCAACATAAAGGTGAGTTACACTTCCTACCATACAACGCCTCATAGGGTGCCATACCTATACTACTATGGAAACTGTTGTTATAGGCAAACTCTATAAGAGGTAGGTACTTATCCCAACTACCCTTCTCTTCCAAAACACAGGATCTAAGCATGTCCTCTAAGGTCTGGATTGTTCTCTCAGACTGCCCATCAGTCTGAGGGTGGTAAGCGGTGCTAAACTTCAGTTTAGTACCGAAGGCTTGGTGTAGGGCATTCCAAAACCTAGAGGTAAATCTGGGATCTCTATCTGACACTATGCTGGAAGGTACACCATGAAGCTTCACAATCTCCTTGATATACAATTCTGCTAATTTGGTCAAAGGGTAGGTTGCCTTGATTGGTAAGAAATGAGCTGACTTGGTCAGCCGTCCACAATCACCCAAATGGCATCAAAGCCTGCTGGGACTCTGGGAAGTCCCATCACAAAGTCCATGGATATGGCTTCCCATTTCCACTCGGGAATTTCTAATGGTTTGAGCATACCCGAGGGCTTTTGGTGTTCTATCTTAACCTGTTGGCATACAAGACACCTAGAAACAAACTCAACTATCTCTCTCTTCATTCCATCCCACCAAAACATGGTCCTCAAGTCTTGGTACATCTTGGTAATACCCGGATGTACCGTGAACTTGCTCTTATGAGCCTCCTCTAAAATCTCCTCTCTAAGACTACCCCCTTAGGGATACAGACTCTCCCTTGGAAGAGAATCATCCCATCTCCTGATACAGAAAATCCTGTTTGTCCCTTTCGGGACTGGAGTTCTAAGTCTAAGATCTGAGCCTCTCTAATCCTTGTCCTTAACTCATTAACTACTTCTAGCCTATGGAGTCTCATACTATCTCCCTCATAGTTCCCCTCAAGTTTCAAATCCCTAAACTTCTCTAACAATTCTAGCTCATGCACCATCATGAATGACGCATGCAGGGATTTCCTACTTAGGGCGTCAGCCACTACATTGGCCTTGCCTGGGTGGTACTTAAGTTCAAAAGTCATAGTCCTTTAAAAATTCCATCCACCTTCTCTGTCTCATGTTAAGTTCTTTCTGGTCAAACAGGTACTTTAAGCTCTTGTGATCACTAAAAACCTCAAACTGCACCCCATATAGGTAATGCCTCCACACCTTAAGAGCAAACACTACTGCAGCCAACTCTAAGTCATGGGTTGGGTAATTTTCCTCATGGGGTCTAAGCTGTCTAGAACCATAAGCCACTACCTTCTTATCCTGCATCAAAACACAACCTAATCCCTTTCCTGAAGCGTCACTATACACTTCAAAGGATTTGGACAAGTCCGGCAATACCAACACCGGGGTGGTGGTCAACCTCTCCTTGAGTTCCTTGAAACTCTTCTCACATTTCTCATCCCAAACAAAAGCATGACCCTTACGAGTCAGTCGGGTGAGAGGTAAGGCCAACTGGGAGAAACCTCTAATAAATCTGCGATAATACCCAGCTAATCCCAAGAAACTCCTAACCTCAGTGACTGATTTGGGCCTCTCCCAACCAATCACTGCCTCTATCTTACTGGGGTCCACTGACACACCTTCACTAGATATCACATGTCCTAGGAAGTGAACTTTATCCAACCAAAACTCACATTTCTCAGGGTTAGCAAACAGTTTCTTCTCTCTCAACACTTCCAAAACCACTCTAAGATGTTGCTCATGTTCTTCTAAGGTTTTAGAATAGATGAGAATGTCGTCGATGAACACAACCACAAACTTATCCAAGTAGGGCCTAAAGATCCGATTCATGTAGTCCATGAATACTGCTGGAGCATTGGTCAAACCAAAAGGCATCACCAAGTACTCATAATGCCCATATCTAGTTCTAAAAGCAGTTTTGGAAATATCCTCACTCCTAATCCTTATCTGGTGGTAACCTGACCGTAAGTCTATCTTAGAAAATACTGCTGCTCCTCTAAGCTGGTCTAACAGGTCATCTATCCTAGGCAAGGGGTATTTGTTCTTAATTGTTACCTTGTTCAACTGCCTATAGTCAACACACAACCTCATGCTACCATTCTTCTTCTTGACAAGGAGCACTGGAGCTCCCCAAGGGGATACACTAGGCCTAATGAACTGCTTCTCTATTAATTCCTCTAGTTGCTTCTTAAGTTCACTCATCTCCAAGGGTGACATTCTATAGGGAGCCTTAGAAATAGGCCCTGTGCCCGGCACAAGGTCTATGGAAAACTCAGTCTCTCGGTCCGGAGGTAAGGTGGTCACCTCACTAGGGAAAACATCCTGGAACTCCCTAACAATGGCTATGCTGTCTAGGTCGGGTTTCGACTCTACAGTTGAGGAAAGCAGTAATATAAAACAATAACTACCATCAGTCAGGCATTCAGAAATCTGAGTGGAGCAAGATAACAAATATGATGGCCTCTCCTTCGGGGAAGGAAGAAGAGTAGGGAACACGATTTCTTTATTGCAACAGTCAAGCATGACCTGGTTACGGGATAACCAGTTCATACCCAAAATAACATCAAGTTTTTTCAATGGCAGACAAATCAAATCAACTTCAAAGATCCTACCTTGAATTTCTAAGGGACATGCAAGACACACTAAGGAAGTGGGAATGGCTTCCTTAGCAGGGGTATGGACATTCAAATGAAAAGGTAAAGGAGTGGCATGCAATTTCATCCTTTCCACACAGTCATAAGAAATGAAGGAATGAGTTGCTCCAGAATCATACAGTACAATCAAAGGAGTGTCATTTAGATTACAAGTACCTTGCATCAGATCATCGGCCTGAGTTGCCATCTCACCGTTGAGGGTAAAGACCCTTCCGGTAGCTTGGGGTTTGGGCTGGTCCTTCTTCCTCTTTGGGCAGTCCCAATCATGTGATTTGGTTCCCGACAGTAGAAACAGACTCGTTGTCCTGCCAGGCACTCGCCCCGATGGTGCTTGCCACACTTGGGACAAGTAGGAAAAGCTGTAGTGGAGGGAAGGGCGACCTGCTTGCCCTTTCCTCCCTGGAACTGAGGTCGAAAATTCTTACTGACAGGTGCATCATCTCTCTTCCTCTTACTCTCAACCCAAGTCCTAGCTGCCGGCTTGGGCGCCTCATCCACCAAACTTTGCTCGACGACCAGACACTTGGTCACCAAGGCTGGGAAATCCTTGAGCTGGAAGGCTGACACAATTTTCCTGATCTCGGGCTTGAGGCCCGCTTCCAAGTGAGA
Source organism: Sesbania bispinosa (assembly GCA_026901365.1). Lineage (NCBI taxonomy): Eukaryota > Viridiplantae > Streptophyta > Magnoliopsida > Fabales > Fabaceae > Sesbania > Sesbania bispinosa. Next base: position 139,449 of record QLOH01001007.1, read on the forward strand.
ACATTTCCAACCCTCATTAGGATTGGCTTGCAGCAGGGAGTGATACTTGGAGAGTTCTTCAAACTTGGCCACAAACTGGCCCACGGTCATGTTGCCTTGCTTCAGATTGAGAAATTCTAGCTCTTTCTGTTTCCTGACTGGTTCAGGGAAATACTTCTCCAGGAATACATTCTGGAATGCATCCCAAGAGAGTAAGGTTTCCGGAGTGTTCAAACTGATCTTCGCATTCTTCCACCAATTCTCTGCTTCTCCTTGTAACATGTAGGTAGCAAATCTCACCTTCAGGTCGTCCGCACAAGCCATCACCTCAAAGATCTTGTTCATGGCATTAAGCCAGGAGTCTGCTGCTGCTGGGTCATAAGCCCCATTAAAGGCTGGAGGGTGGTGTTTCCTGAATTCTGTTAATCCCTGAAGAAAAGGATCTACTACTGTCCCCAGGTGGAGGAGTACCGGTGGACTGCCTGTGCAAGGCCTGAAGTACTGCGGCATTAGAGGCGGCTTGCTCCCCCATGATTTGGGTGAGCATTTGAAGGGCCACCGCCACGGGATCCTGAGGTTGATCCGGTGAGGGTGAAGGTGAATTGGCACGAAGACGTCCCCTCCTACCGTTAGCCATGACCCTATACACATCATTAAGAAATATCCAGGTGATCAGTCTATCAATTCCCTAATAATGCATATAAAATTATGACTAACTTAAGGAGTAACACATAACCACAGTCCAACTGGAGTGAACTGCTCTGATACCAAAATGTAACGTCCTAATTTCTAAATTCAGAAATAATGCCTGTTGGAAGCACTATTTCCAAATTCGTGAAATTATTTCATTCATTTCGCGTATCGACATACAATACCATCGCTTGAGTAACCCAACAAATTACTAAAGCTCCAACAATACATATATAACTCAAGGAAATAATAACATAATGTTGCCATCAAGGCTCAAATACAAAAAGTATTAAACTAACATAATGATTTCTAAAGTAGCTTTAACAAATAACACTAGTGGTTCTAAACAACATGAACAACATCAAGGAAAAATAAACAATAAGACTACTGGTCTTCACATGCCATCTACTACTCGTCATAGCTCTGATCAGTATCCTGCACCACTGAAAATATTGTTCCCATGGAATGGGGTGAGACCAACGTCCCAGTGAGTGTAACAGTGTGTGCAGTGTGGGGGAAAGCAACCAAGAACCATCATGGAATACATATAATTTTAAGAGACATAAAAGAGATAATGATACAGAATTCAACACAAAGAAAATCAATCATCAAGATGCAATGCATGGCTGTGAGGTGTTGTTCCCGACACCCGGGGTCTTTTCTCTGTTACGTGACTGTGATGAGCGCTCGGCCATGTAACCAAGGACCGTCGTCCAAGGTTACCTATGATTAAATTTTAAATAGCATTTAAATATAATTCTGTGATTGGGGACCCCATCTCCCTCTTGGCCATGAGTTCGATGTGGTTACCCCGTTGTTCTTAATTAATTTGCCCGAAGGCCTGTGATGGTCAAAGACCCTGTGATAGCCCGAAAGCTCTATGATTTCTTAAATTCATAATTTCATGACTGTGATGGCCAAAGGCCCATGAATTCCAGAATAATATAATCAAGAATCATCAAACATAATCAAGAACCATCATACAGAATCATCCAATCATCTACCCTAAGGTTTTGGCAATTCAATACATACAATATTCAGTATATTCACCATTCTTATGTTCATACTATACATATATCACTAATTCATAGAAGGAAAGGGGAAAAGAATAGGGAACATGCAATGGCAATCATCCAGAACAAACAAGTGAGAGTCCACCCACCTGTGAGTCGAGAAAACGGAGAAAGAACGAAGAACAGAGGGCCTTGATGGGGGAAAGATTGATGCAAGACTCGTTCTTGATGAGTAGAAATCATTCTTGGCCTTTGCTGGGACTTTCTCTCACTAGAACCTCTCTCTCTCTCTCTGAAAATACGAAAAAACGGAAGAAAAAACTGACTGAAACCGTCCGCGAACGTGTTTTAAAGTGCAGAAATCGGACCTGCGCTCAAGCCTCGCTTGAGCGCAGCTCAAGCGCGAGTTCTCGCTCAGGCTGCGCTTGAGCTCAGCTCGAGCTGAATTTCCTCGAATTGCTCTCTGTTTTTCTGCGCTCAGGCTGCGCTCTGAGCTCAGCTTGAGCGAGAAAACCATATTGCAATTTTCCCTTTTTACTGATATCCTCGCTCAGGCTGCGCTTGAGCTCAGCTCGAGCGAGGAAACCAGAGTGAAATTTTCCCTTCTTGTTAAGGTGCAGTTTTCATCCAACCCTATCATATAACCTATCAAACTGAAGCCTCGGAAATAAGCTTTCTAATGAGAGTGGAATCCTCTCAATCGGACATCTACAACTCTAGATATTTGCAATTTAGTGCATCAAGGTCATTAGGCTTAGAACCAACATCAAGCACAACCTATTCTTTCTTCATTCTACCTTAAGTTATGATATTCCTATGAATTAAGGTATTAATTAGCGGGATGTTACACTCTACTCTCAACACCTAATACTCATATCATCATAATATAATTCAATTTCATCATTAAATGCAATGCATGTACATCTATCATGTTTCACACCGAAACTCATCAATATCATCAATCTCATCATCCTCATCAATACTCTCCCGAGTTGCACTTCGCCACACTCTAGGCTTGTGCTCCTCGGTTCAAACTCTCCCAAGTCGCACTCTCCCCTCTCTAGGCTTATGTTCCTCGGTACAAACTCTCCCAAGTCGCACTCGCCCCTCTCTAGACTTATGCTCCTCAGTACAAACTCTCCCAAGTTGCACTCGCCTCTCTCTAGGCTTATGCTCCTCAGTACAAACACTCCCAAGTTGCACTCGCCCCTCTCTAGGCTTATGCTCCTGGGTACCAACTCTCTCAAGTTGCACTCGCCTCTCTCTAGGCTTATGCTCCTTGGTACCACACTTCATATACTCAATGCATGATCATCATATTACACACCTCGTGGAGTTATATACATCATCATCATCATCAAACATCCTCAATCATCATTATCATCATAGAATCATCATCATACATTTTCAACATAAAACATCATAGGTATCATCAATCAAGCATCATCATCATAATCATTATAAAGCATCAAAGACATCATCAATCATCCATCGCAATAGTATAAACATCTATCATCACGGATATGTCATATCATAATACTCATACCATAATCAATTCCCTTTAAACTTTCCACTTAATATCATCAATTCCACAAAATAACATTAGTATTAAATACATATCAATCTCAATTTCATATGTTAAGGAAAAACCATCCTCACTCCGAAGAGAACTCATCAAAATCACATCAAAAATAGAATTCTTCGAGTTGCGCTTCAACCTGCGTTGCAGTGCAACCTGCAACGCAGATTCCAGAGGGCTGCGCTTCAACCTGCGCTGCAGCGCAACCTGCAGCGCAAAATTCCAGAGGGATGCATTTCAACCTGCGCTGCAGCGCAACCTGCAGCGCAGATTCCAGAGGGATGCGCTTCAACCTACGCTGCAGCGCAACCTGCAGCCCAGCTGTCGCGGAACGCGACAGCACTACGTTTTTGCCCCTTTTGCTCCCTTCTTCGATCCCTACTCAATCCTCATTGTTTATACTTCGATCCAACACGTTTTTATCAAACAAATTCAATGAAATAATCAATCTTTAACATGATTATACATTTATTCAATCAAAACCCCAAATCATCAAACCCCTATTTACCCTTTTCGCTATTTTCGCTATCCTCTTCAATTTCATTCAAGAACTCATCAAGATTCATCAAATCATTCATCAATCAACAATTTTCATCATCCATACTCAATATAAACATATATCAATATGAATTTAAAGTCTTAAACCACTACCCAAGCACCCCCACATGCACATACAAGCAGCACCCTCTCCCCCACCGTACCTTGAAGTGAAGATCGAATCGTAACAATTCTTGATTCTCAATGATTACTCCTCAGCAACCTCCTCTTGAGACTTGGTTTCTCCCCTCCTTGGCATTTCGCTCTTTGACGATTATACGAATGAGGATTAGGGTGAACTAAGAACCCATTCTTAAATAAATACTTAATTGGGCTAGGCCCACTCTTAACCCACTTATTCTATTTATTATTCTTATTATTTATTAAATAACCTTATTCATAAAATATACTATCTTACTAATATTATTATTTATTTATTTCTATTATTTTATTTTACTTAATAAAATTTGGGATGTTACAACACACATATATTAGACAATCATACATTAACAATTTCAATAGCAATATGCAATTTCCAAAGAAGTTTAATAATTACATCTAAACTGAGATAGGAAAGATGTTACTAGTGTGTAATTTGGGATGGATGTACTTTCCTTCTCTCATCATGCCCTTCTGAAAGATGCTTCAGTAGCTTGAATAATGAGTTTTAAGAGATTATACTCTTTTCTCATTTCTTTAAACTTCAGAGTTGCTTCAGCTTGGTAAGATTTCCATTTTCTGAGGATCTACTCCTTTTGCATTTGTTAGATGCTCAACCCGAAGGTGAGCTCTGATACCAATTGTTAGAACCACAAGAAACACTAGAAGGGGGTTGAATAGTGTTTTGAACTTTTTAAACAACTTTGGAAATCTTGAAATAAACAACAGATGAATCAAAACAAGTTATTATGAAAAACTTAAATTCAGAGTTATTAGAAATGCGTGGAAGATAAGAAAGATAGATTTGATAAACTTACTAACAATACTTAAGAAGGTTTTTAAAAAAACATCTCAAAGTACCTTCTGAAGGTTATTACAGACAATCTTTTCAAAACTGTTTCTGAACTACTTCAGTTGATTGATGATCGTCTGAAGTCTGTTTCTAACTTCTGAACTGAGTTCTTTTCAGACTCACTTCAGAGGGTTATTTCAGAGGTTCTTCAAAGTGCATTTTTTGTAATACTTCAAATGATATGAGATAATCTAAGGTTTGTTTTTCTATAAAAACTGTTTTATTGAAATTGTTGAATTAGAGTTTGATATGAAAATACTTTTCAATCCCCTTCGAACATATAAAGCTAAAAATAAAAGAGTTTAAGGGAAAGAGAACTTAGCCAAGAATTTATCCTGGTTCACTCACCAACCTAGTGAGCTACATCCAGTCCCAGGGCAAACCACCACTGGATTTTCCACTATATGAACACAGATACAAGTATTCTTTTACCACATCCTCTTCAGGCTTAACAACAAGTATTCCTTTGTTTTCAACTGCCTCTCCAGGCAACATATGCAGTATTATTTTACAGACAAGCCTCTCAAGGCTCAACAACAAGTATTCTTTCTTCCACCAAGCCTCTTCAGGCTCTCAGACACATATAGTGTTTACAACATAAACTAAGTTTAAGTTTCTAAGAAACATAAACTCAGATTCTTCTTGTACAAAGGGATTACTGAGTCTCAACTCAGGATACATGAAATGAATTCTAAGTACAAGGAAACAACAGAGATACAAGTGTTTGATTTTCAATAGGCTTAAATTCATCTCTGTGTGATGGATGACTTCTTTTAAAAGATGGCTTGATAGGATGTTGGTTTTGATATCTAGCCCATTCTTCCTTGGGTATATTTTCAGCCTTAAGCTTCAATACAACCCTTTTTGGTCGACATCTTGTGGATGTTGCTGAGAAATTGGCCGACTGACCGACAACTTCAAAACTCTTTTTTGAGGCTATTTATATGTTCTGATAAAATATAATCATTTTAAGATTGCTTGGTTATCGTTGAGAAGAAGTGATTTGGCTCAAATAGTCGTTGTGAAATAACTTCTTAAACAATTTCTTCTCCTTAAGCAAAATAGGTGTGCAGATGGCTTAGCTTTGACACATTTTAGATAAGCTCTTTAATCTTGAGAGATTTTCCTTTAACAGGTAGATCTTTCTTTTTTTTCTCTGCTTCTTCTTTTCTTTCACTTTTCTTCTCTGTGAGTGTGAGGAGATATCCGTTGGATTTGTCCTTTTGCCCATTTTGTGCTAGCTCCTTTTTGCTTAGCTTCTGACGTTTTCTCCTTTTTCTCTCTTAAGAATATATGAACAGTATTCTAGCTGTTGAAGACAAGGTCTTTGCCTTTGTTGAGACTTCCCGTAGTTTGAGATTTATCCACGTAGTCAGAATTGAAAGTCTTCATATCTTTAGATAGTCTTAAGTATCTCATTAACAAGTTCAGAGAGTATGTGTGTTCAGAAGGTTGAATTATTCACATTCTTTTAGACGATTAGTGAGCTTTCAGATGGTTGCATTGTTTCAACTTGATGTTATCAGCTTCAACATATGCTTATCTCAGATGATTGTTTCAAGCATTTCTTTGTTCTTCATACTAAGGACACTTTCAGCAAGTTCCTTTCTTTTTGCAAGAGTTGCTTCTTCTTTTCTTTAGATGATCGCAGCTCTGCTCTTCTTTGTCTCTTCTTATTCTTCTGTGTTTCAGATGGATAAAGATGTTGAATTTAATAAACTTAGTTCAGACATCTTTCTTGTCACTTTTGTTCAATCTTCTGATACTTTATGGGCATCAGTAGGTGCAACAGGCCTGTGCACACAATGCTTTTTGTTGCAGGTGCAACAGTCATTGCAGGATTTCTTTATTTGTGCAAAACTTTTGATCGAGGCAAGAAAGTAGTTCTGACTCTTATGCTGAAAATAAGTGTAGTTCATTGGGTAGAGTGTTCTTCACTCTTAGCAATGTTTTCAAGAGGTCAATCCTTGATTCTGACACGTTCGACCTTTATATATACAGAGTGCTTTAGATTAGCTTCAAATCTTCAGAAGATAGACATTCTTCAGACAGAGTCAAGTCTTCTCTTTTGTCTTCAAGTCTTCAGACGATGAATATGCTTCAGAAAGTCGAGTCTACTCTTCTCTTTAGATTCAGTGCTGTTCTTTTTTTCTTCTCTCCAGTTTCTGTGTTGTTCTTTTTTCTCTCTTCAGATTTGCTTCACCTTTCTTGTGGATTTCTTCTTCCTTTGTTGTCTTCTAGGCTTCAGATGAATACTACATCCTGAAATACAATCTACAAAATAATACCTTTCTTAGTAGAACCTGTTCTTTTATGATCTTATTTGTTAATCATTAAAACCTAAGGATACTGAGTCTTAAGTTAAATTTGAATACTCAAATTAATTCTGAGACTCAACAAAGCTCAATTGGTTGAGTGTCGGACGCTAACCAATCTCCATGGTGGATCTCTCATCATTAACTAGCTCGATTGAGAGACTACACAACATTTATGACACGTGGATCATTCACATAAAATACTATTTGCTCGGGGAATATTTGTGGAGTGTTTTTGGTGGTGTAGAGACTCTCCCACCGACTAATGAAGAACATTAAAGGCAATTGAAGATCCAAGTTGGGAAGGAATTGTACGTATTGTCTATCATCATGGAGGATATGAGTTCTTACAATGGATCAAGGAATTGATCACAACACCGAATGAAACTTGGGATTCTTTGACGACGCTATTTACAAGGAAGAATGATGCCAAGTTGTTGCTGCTAGAAAATGAACTCATGTCGCTTAAACAAGGAGACATGGTGGTAAATCAACATTTTACTAAAGATAAATCTATTTGCAATGAAATTACAAAATTAAACCCTAAGAATACTATTACTGAGGTGAGAATGCGGAGAGTGATCATTTATGGATCAAATACAAAATATAATGGAAATAGGTCATGTTTATGTTACGTCAGCACAAGCAACATATGTAGACAAGACAAGAAAGAATGAGACAATAAACTTGTGGCACGCAAGACTCGGACATGTGAGCTATACTCGGTTAAAGATCACGATGAAGAAATCCATGTTAAGAGGCCTACCAAACTTGGACATACAAGATAACAATGTCTTTACAGAATGTTAGTATAGAAAAGCTCATGAGCTACTGTATGAAGAATTGAAATACAGAGTAGAGACCCTATTAGAATTGGTGCACTCAAATGTATTTGGACCGATGAAGTAGCCATCAATCGGTAGAAATCAGTACATGATCACATTCATTGATGACTTCTCCAGGTATGTGTGGGTAGATTTTATGAAGGAAAAATCTGAAGCTATAAAGAAATTTAAAAAAATTTAAAGTGAAGATAAAGAAAAAGGTTGAAAATAAAAGTCAATGCCTGGATGAGGGAGAATATACCTCAAATAAGTCCAATCAATACCTACAGAAATATGGTGTAAGGCGGCAACTAACCTACCTAAATACTCCGCGACAAAATGGAGTTGTAGAGTGGAATAATCGACATCTGGAAGAAACCTTCAAGAGTATGTTGCATACTAAAAATGTTCCACCATGATTTTGGGCATAATGCATAAAGCCTGTTGTTTACGTCATCAACGGGATACCTTAAGCTAAACTTGGATTTTTCTTACCGTATTAAAAGTTATAGGGTACTAAGCCTTCAGTGAGCCATTTTTGAGTATTTGGATGTGTTTTCTACGTGTTCTTGCCGAGTCAAGAGTGTAGCAAATTTTACACAAAAGCAATTTGTTGTATATGTGTTGGTTATGATAGCCAACAAAAAGGGTGGAGATGTTGCGATCCAACAATTAGGCACTGCTATGTATCCAAAAATGTAGTGTTTGATGAAACATCATCGTGGTGGTCTCCACAAGCAATGTTGTTGCTAGATTCAAACGAGATTGAGGAGCAGATGCAAAAACAAATAGAAGTACAACCAAAAGAGGGGAAAAAGTAGCTGACACAGGAAGTTGTTAATATTGAACCATCAAGTGATCAAGTTAAAGCAAGATATCCAGATAGAGAGAAAAGTCATTGGAAAACAAGAGTCCACACCATATTTTTGGAGAAAATAAGACCAAGTCAAATAAATGAATCAGAGGAGGAAGTTCATTAGCCATAGCTAATAAGAACTACACGGACTTGAAAGCCAAACCCTTAATATACCAGTGCAACATTGGTGGAAGATAATGGCATAAAAGAGCCAAGCACTTAAGAAGATGAATTTTTTTTTAACAAGAGATAAAAGAAAAATAAGTGAAAGTGTGGATAACTCCTAGCATGAACAATTAATGATTAAGTTGAGTGCTTTATTGTGTGAGTAGTTAGAAAGTGAGAAATATTGTGAGATAGAATAAAACAGAGGTGTTGGGCACTGTTATACTCTTTCTTTCTATCTAATAAAATTGTCTCTTTGCTTTATAATAAGGTTCCATTTTGCCATTTTGGTAGCAACGCTATTATATATACAAACCTAAAAAATACATAGGAATCTTAGGAGATAATTTTTGCACATGTTCTTTTCAAAGTTAATATGTTATAGAGAGGGGTATTTGGTTGTTTAAAACTTGTGCATATCATTGTCATGTGAACTCAAATTACTCTAGTGTTGTAATTTTTTCATGAGAGTGAATTCAATTGCATGTATTTTGCTTAGGTTGATGGTGGGGTGGAGAAAATTTCTTCAATGGCAATGGGAATTGGAATGAATTATGGAGAAATAAGGAATACACATCCAAGACTAAAAGTTTGTGCATTGAAATTAGGAATCTAAAGCCTTTTGTAATTGGAACGTGTGTGTCATGGTGTTGCATATCATGTTATTAGATTTAAATTTGTTGGTGAAGTAGGTAATATGTTTTAGAATTCAAGTGATCGATGGTGGAATGAGGTTGAGTACTAGGAGTCGTTACTCCCATCCATGACTGTAATATTTTTTCAACATATTTAATGGCAATCTATGTTTTTGAAATGAAGATATTTTGTGTAAATGTTCTATTTAATTTCAATAAATGAGTAAACGAACCAGTATGATGATAAAGCATACAAATAAATTTAAAGTGGATCACAAAATTGAACACAAGATCATACTCTATTATTTACTAAATTCCAGTGATCAGATTTCATAGATACATTAGTCAAAAGACATAACATTAAAAATAGTTATACAAAACATAACATTGACGAAGAGTTGGTGGTACAAGTGAGAATGTTTGATCTACCACCCATTATGCCTCCAATCTTGTCTAAATTGTCTTTGAAGCAGAATTAGGGTTTATATGTTTACATGAATTGGAGATAAATTTGGGGAAGAAGTTTAAATTTTTATTTATTTACATAAGGAAAGTTTTGTTTTAGTTAATTTAGTCCCTCAAAGTTACCACTTGCTTCCATTTCAGTTTCTCATATATGTTATAAGCCACATAGGACTGCCACATAAGAGTCCAATGTGGCACTTACCATACCAAATCATCACTTCTGTTAACTTTATTAGATGGACACAGATGTATGGACTAAAACGACTAATAAAAGCATTTTTCAAGAGACTAATTTGTTAATTTTTTACTTCCAGACCCCCAAATTGACTAACCTGCAATCTTTCAGGGGACTAAAATGACTATTTACTCAATAGCATAATATGTAAGAAAAAACATTTACAATAAAACAATAACTTAGAATAGAGGAAATTAAGGTCCTAGAACACTCCATAATGCATGTGATGTCCCAAAAGAAAGAGTGAACAAAGAAACCACAGATGCCATGTAGGGTGGATATATATTACTCCAAAAGTTAAATCACGTGATAAACCCTTCCTACAAAACGAAAAGCACCTTAAGAAAGTAGAAGGATAACTAAAAAAACTGCAAATCCAACCCAATAAAGCATACTTAAAATTAAGAAGAAACTGCAAATTGTCTAAAACATCAATGAGCAAAACCAATACCTTAATAACATGTGGTGAAACCCTCACATTTCAAGCATAATTTATACTAAAAAGAAAATAGACATGATCATGACGTATATAATTCTCGAGCTCGGGGACAACTATTCCAAAAGAAATTTAAAGCCTCGAGCTCGAAGTATAGCCTGACTAGGGATGGCAATTGGTAGGGTTTGGGTAGGGTACTATAGTACCCGTCCCCATACCCGCGTTTAAAAAAAATACCCGTACCCGGACCCATACCCGCGTGGGTAGTGATTCTAGTACCCGTACCCTTACCCGCTGGGTACTCAAGTACCCATACCCGTACCCATTACCCGCACTTTTGTTAACTATAAGAAAATAAATTGATTAGAAAATAAAAATTAATTAAAAATTAATGAAAAATAATCCATAGATCATCCAAGTTTAACCTATAAAACAACTATCATATGTGGAAGTGGATGAGAGATTAAAAAATTGGGAGGGGAAATGAAAATCAGTTCATGTTTTGCTATTTTTAGTGTGTAGGACAAAATTATAAAATTTAAATTAATTTAATTAGTAATATATATTAATATTTTTCGATGACTATAATATAGATTAACATTAATTATTTTTTTAAAAAATATTAATTAATAATATAAACATATATATATATTTATTAAATTAATTATATGTATATAAATTACATTAATTATATATATTATATAAGTGCGGGTATGGGTAGGGTAGGGTACCATAGTACCCGCACCCGCACCCGTACCCATTAAAAAGTGCGGGTAATTACCCATACCCGCACCCATACCCACTTGGTGGGTAATTACCCTACCCATTGTGGGTAATTTTTGCGGGTACCCACTTGGTCTGGGTCCAATTGCCATCCCTAAGCCTGACCCATTATGCCTCCAAATAAATACCCCGTGCAATAAGACCCAAAAGTGGGGGAAAGCTTTTGTACCACATGTTCCATTAGCACATATAGAGGTTATTCTAAAATCGTACAATTCATCTTCCCACTATCAAGGTTAAGCACTGCCATTGTATAAAACCTATTGTTTGTGCATGTATGTTGTCTTTTGTCTATAGCACCACCATTTTACCACTAAATTAAGTGTTGGAGTGTCTTTTTCAAATATCCCATCACCCATTAGAAGAAAAGTTTCGTCAATGCTAAAGCCAATAAGAACATTTTGGTGAAGGTCTTTTCCATCATCCTTTAGACAATACATCATAATAGATATATAAACCAAGTACCTCATATTTTTTTATATGTGCGCTATTGGAAAAGGCTTCTCTAAAGTGAATTTATTTAAAGTGAAAAATAAGTGGTTATTCACCATTTAATTTTTATGGTTTGCGAATGCAATGTATTTTAAATTATAAATTAATAATAAATATAACCTTATTTACTCATTTTAAGAGTCTTATCCAAGGTTATCATACAAGAGAGGCATTTTTAGACTTCAAGACTGAAAAAACAATCGCTTGGGTAAGAAATATTGCTCACTAGTGTGTTTACCCGTGCGCCGCATGGGGTATTATTAAGAAATTGAATTAAATTGAGTTAAAATGATATACTATTTAAATTTTCAAATTCTATAAAAATGCATCATAAGCTAAATAGAAAAAAAATTGTAATATTTATATTTGCCCTTATAACTTAAATTTAAATTTTAATATGTTTTTATGTAAATTTTTCAATCCCATATAATATAATCTTATATTATAATTTAAATATTAAAAAAATTTCATCCAGATATTATCAACCTAAAATTTAATATTTAATTTTATTATTACTGTAAAAATGCATCATAAGCTAAATAGAAAAATAATTGTAATATTTATATTCACCCTTATAACTTAAGTTTAAATTTTAATATGTTTTTATGTAAATTATTCTTTCACGTATGATAGATTTTTACTTTATAATTTAAATATGAATAAACATTCATGTTATTATGTTTCCATATATATTTATATTTGTAATTTAGATATGAACATGATTAATGTAAAAACCTTATTCATATATAATTAAGTATTTAATTTTATTATTAATGTAAAAATGCGTCATAAGCTAAATAAAAAATAATTGCAATATATGTACAATTATACATGTGTGCTATTAGAAAATGCTCCTCTATAGTGAATTTATTTAAAGTGAAAAATAAGTGATTATTCAACCTTTTATTTTTATGGGATACAATTATAATGTATTTTAAATTAAATTAATAATAAATATAAACTTATTTCTCACTTTTAAGAGTCTTATCCAAGGTTATGATACAAGAAGAGCATTTTTAGACTTCAAGTCTGTAAAAGCAATCGTTTGGGTAAGAAATATTGCTCATTTGTTTCAAATGCATAACTCAAGAACTTCTAATTATTTTAAATTACTGATTATTATATTTTCTTTTATTTTGGGTACAAAACTTTTTATGTTATTTAAATTGCACATTGTTGCATAATGTAGTGTTTGGACGTTGGTTTACATTTTTTTATTTTAAGCTTTTATCAAAAAAGTTAACAAAAACTAAATTATTTCTTTAATATAATTAAGTTAATTCAAATACGCTTATATGTGTAACCAAAAATAATATGTGTAACAAAAAAATACGCTGAAACAGTAATCCACAAATTTCATAATCATATGCATATTTGTGCATGTAACATCAAGTTGAGTGACCATGTTGTAGCCTAATTAAGGAGTAATAAGCCCCATTTGATCCAACATTCAATAACTCAGAGTGGGATCCTTGTTCCACCACCTTCCCATTTTTAATCACAGCTATGGAGTCAGCACTTTGTATTATTGACAAACGGTGAGCTATAACTACACATGTTCTTCCAACCATCATTTTCTCCAGTGCCTCCTGCACTAGATTCTCTGACACACTGTCTAGAGCACTTGTTGCCTCATCTAAGAGAAGGATTGATGGGTTCTTAAGCATTGCTCTAGCAATTGCTATCCTCTGCTTCTGCCCTCCTGACAACTGCACTCCTCTTTCTCCACAATAAGTATCATACCCATCTCTCATTGAACTGCATCATAGAGAAAGCAACTAATTTTTTTCTATGTTTCTATTGGGAGAGAAAAGGAGAAATTAGAGAATAATTCTTATATAAGCACCATATGGCACAACTAATTAAAAGTTGAAGATACTATTAAAATGAGTTTAATAATTTGTATGTATTGTTATTTTTACATTGTCATTTAATGTGTTGTCACATTATTTAATGAATATCACAACTTATGTTCGTTAGAGAAATGCTAGGTACACACTCTTTTGAGAACTCTCTCTAACACACTCCATGTGATTGGTTAAAATCCACATGGGTCCCACCACTTGGGAGTGGGACCCACGGATTTGGTGGGACCCATGTGAATTTTAACCAATCACATGGGGTGTGTTTGAGAGAGTGTTCAAAAGAGTGTGTTGTTAGCACTCCTCTGTGTGTTAGAGAAATGCTAGGAACACACTCTTTTGAGCACTCTCTCTAACACACTCCATGTGATTGGTTAAAATCCACATGGGTCCCACCACTTGGGAGTGGGACCCACGAATTTGGTGGGACCCATGTGAATTTTAACCAATCACATGGAGTGTGTTTGAGAGAGTGTTCAAAAGAGTGTGTTGTTAGCACTCCTCTGTGTGTTAGAGAAATGCTAGGAACACACTCTTTTGAGCACTCTCTCTAACACACTCCATGTGATTGGTTAAAATCCACATGGGTCCCACCACTTGGGAGTGGGACCCACGAATTTGATAACACATCATTAAATGACCGTGTAAATTTTTTATACTAAAAGTGTTTACAAAGTAAGAGCATGTTTGATTTAGCATTGAAACGTGGTAAACTCAAGTTTCTAACGCTAGAAATAATTGCGTTAGAATGTCCAAATTTGAGTTTAAACAGTTTCAATGCCAAAGCAAAACACACTAAATTGTACTAGAATAACTTCAACCCAAGTTTTAATATTATTGTTATTATTATTTTAATGTATATTGAGCTAGCTATTGATTGATTGTATTTAAAGACATTAGTAGAAAGTGTACCTTATAAACTGATGAGCATTTGCATGACGTGCTGCCCTTCTTATTTCATCTTCTGATGCATCCTCTTTCCCATAGACAATGTTGTCACGTATAGTTCCTGCAAAGAGGGTTGGCTCCTGACTCACAAGGGCAATATGTGATCTCAAACTTCTCAAATTGAATTCCTTGATATCACAATTGTCTATGGATATGGATCCCTTCATGGGGTCATAGAATCTTTCAATTAAGCCAATGATAGTGGATTTTCCTGAGCCACTCTGTCCCACTAATGCCACTGTTTTACCAGCTTCAATATCAAGACTAAGGCCCTTGAGAATCATTTGATCTGGCCTTGCAGGGTATGAAAAAAAGATGTCTTTTAGTTTTATATGGCCCTTCATAGTCTTTTTGAACATTTTGATTTTATGTGTAGGATCTTCAGGTTCAATCTCACTTTTCCTATCCAGTATTGCAAATACTGATTTCATAGCTCTTCCACTTTTAGCTATGTCAGATGTCATGCTTCCTGTATCTGCAATTTGCTTACCAGTGCCCATCAAAATGAGGAAAACTTGCAAAAGATGTTTTGATTCCACTAACCCTTGATTCAATAACCTGCCACCATACCAAAATGTCAAAGTTATAGATGCTGTTGTTATAAATTGTGACACTGACAATATGGAACCTGAAATCCATGATTGCTTGATGCTTTCCTTCTTGGGGCCCTCCATAGCAGTTTTGAACAAATTTAGCATCCTTTTCTCAGATGAGAATGCAGCTATAGTCCTATGGTTAATAGTAGCTTCCATTGCTAATTGACTACCCTCTCTTTGAGCACTTCTTGCTTTGCCTGACATACTTTTCATGAGAATGCTTTTTGAGTATAAACATGCAATGATCAAAGGCTGCATAGCAATCATAACAATAGCCACCCTCCATGAAACAATTAAACCAAGTACAAAAGCTAGTGTAGCTGTGACAGAAATTTGAACTAACAAAGAAATTCTTTCTGCAACAAGGGATCTAACCAAGTTGGCTTCAGTTGCCAAACGTGCACAAATTGCTGCACTTGTGTTCTCCTCTTGGTCAAACCATCCTACCTCAAAAGTTAGCACCTTTTCTAGCAAAAATTCTCTCACCCTTTTTAGCAACCTCTCTCCCATGATGGCAAAATTGTAGTGTTGAAGGAGGCCTGAGATGAAATTTACAACAGCTATGCAGCAGAAGATGGAGGAGTACAACCTGATTTGTGATTTGATTTGAGAGCTATCTTTTATAAAGTAGACAGATGCAACTATTCCCAAACAATAAGAATAAATTGGTTGACATATTCCTGAGCCAATGGCACCTAAACATCCAAGCAAAGCATGCTTCCACTCAGGGGCATTCATTTGTAGTAAACGCCATTGGGAGAAGTTTGAATGGGAAGATTTCTCTGAGTTTTCAATGTTGTAGTCATCAAAGCTTGAACCTGTAAAACTAATTGAATATATGGGGCTAAATGGTTGTGTAGAGCTAAATGCATGATGAGTTGGGGTACTATGCCAGCTTGAGTTTGGACTTCTTAGATTTTCCATTACATGGGGGCTTTTGTTTATTTGATGAAGTGCATTTTCATTTTGAGTTGTTGCTTGTTGTAGTTGTAGCATTTTGCTGTAAGCCCCTCCTTGTCCATTGTTCAGTTGAAGTAGTTCATCATGGGAACCACATTCAACCACTCTTCCTGATTGAAGAACTACTATTGAATCTGCCTTACGAATTGTAGAAAGGCGATGGGCTATGATGATTGTAGTCCTACCTCTAGAAGCTAAGTCAAGGGCATTTTGGACTAGTCTTTCAGATTGTGAATCCAAAGCACTAGTAGCTTCATCAAGTAGTAGGATTTTAGGGTCTCTTATTAAAGCCCTTGCAATGGCAATCCTTTGCTTTTGCCCTCCAGATAACTGAGCTCCAAGTTGTCCTACCTAAACAACAAATCAAAATTGTCTAAGCAAACAAATTGAGCAACATAAAATTATTGTCTATGGAATGAAACAGAAATCATGCTTACTTGAGTTTCATATCCATTAGGAAGTTTAATAATGAAATCATGTGCATTTGCTGCCTTTGCTGCACTTATAACATCTTCTATTGAAGCTCCTTCCTTGCCAAATAGAATGTTCTCCTTTATGGATGTTGCAAATAGAATTGGCTCTTGGTTTACTAGTCCCATGAGGGACCTTAACCACTTAAGGTGGAGTCTCTTTATATCATATCCATCAAGCAATATCTCACCACATATAGGATCATAAAATCTTTCAAGCAAAGAGATGATTGTAGATTTTCCAGAACCACTCCCTCCAACTAGGCCTACTGTTTTACCTGCCTGCACTTTTAGATTGAGTCCTTGGAGAATAAGTGTATCTGGCCTTGAAGGGTAACTAAAGTCAACCTCCTTAAATGTAATCTCTCCTCTTGCATGTTTTAAGATCCTTCCTTTTTCTTTATTAGAGTTTATAGTTGGCTTTCTGTCAATCATCTCAAAAATCCGGGTAGTAGATATTGATGCCTCTAATATGAAAGCAAGATTTGGGAGTGCACTCATCAGAGACCTGCATATATTAAATTGAAGTTAACACTCGGGACAAGTGAAGTTCCATAGACAAGAGAAGCACATTTTTTTCTCATATACAATTTTAATTTATTTAATATGTACAAATTATCTAATCTAAATGAGAATAAAAATACAGGTTACTACAAAGGAAAATATGTTGGATTTAGTATCTTATCATAATATTTTAGTACTTCCCAACATAATTTCCCTAATAATATATTTTTTTTCAAGACCACAGTTATCATCCATACGAGACAATTCTGATCAAGTCGGGTAGATCTTCTATGGGGGCAAACCCTTTCCTCTGAGTATTTAATGCAATTACATACTCAGGTTTGCATTCGAGACCACAAGTTAAGTTGAAATAACTTTATGTCAGCTCATCCATACGCTCATGCTATTTCCCTAGTAATATGGACATGTTACCCCAAGATAACACTTTATCTTGAAGCTTGAAACAATTACTACTTAAGCAAACAAATTTGAAAGAAAAGGGAAAAAAAATTTCTGAAGATATACTCACAGTCCTCCCCAAATGATACATATTTCAGCACAAAACACATGGCCACCACTTTCTCCTTTGGTCCTGACCAGAACACTCCCAACCCAAGTTTGGAATGCCCAAGTAGCATATAGCAACCCAATACTTCCAATAACAACTCCTTTTGTTTGACCTTGCTTTATGCCAAGCTCCATACTTTTTTCAAGAGCAGAGCTGAACCTGTTTAGTGTTTGCTTCTCACCTACATATGAATAAACAGTGCGAATAGAAGAGATTGCTTGTTCTGCAATGCTACCAGCAACTCCATATTCATCCTTTATTTTACTTCCCAGCTCTTTCATAACCTTCCCAAATATGAGTGCTGGGATGATCATCATGATTGAAAATGGAAAAGCAGCTATTGCAAGTCTCCAAGAAAGGAAGAGTGCAACTATAAAGCTGGAGATAAATGCTGAGAGGTGAACCAAACAATTAGGTACCTACAACAAACAGATACAAAATTACAAATTATTTTAGCACAAAGGATTAAAAAGAAGGAGAGGAAGGTCCTAAAATCATACCTTATCAGCCATGGTATCTTGGATGGTTTGAGCATCAGAAGTTATGGTGGAAATTACTTGGAAGGTTGTGGAAGAGTCAGTTTGCTTGTCAAAGAAACCAACTTCATGTCTTAGGACTGATTTAAGATATTCAGTTCTCATGCGAGAAGTTTGTCTTTCTGCAGTTCTTGTCCAACATACTCCTTCTGCAGCATAATATTGTACATTGATCTCTTGGAATCAACATTATGGTCAACTAGTGGTTCAGATTTTTTAGAACAAATTAGATGCACAATTATATGCATGTATGTTTGTTACATGACTTCAAGCAATGTTAGTACATGTTTGATTTATTGTAAAACCACGTTTCAAACGTGAATCTCAACAAACGCTTTAGAAAGTAGCATACAAATTTGAAATATGGTTTTATAGTCCAACCCCAACTGGGATTTCTCTTATTTTCCAGTCTTTTATTGCTTACTACATGAGAAGCAATAATTGTAGCAACTAACTAGGCATAACGCAATTGATTGAAGTGGGACATTAATTTGTGTAATTGTGAATTCAAAGATTCACATAATATTATCCACTTATCAGTGTACCCAATAGAAAAGGAAATAAGTACTAGAAAAATGTACTGTTGATATTGCACATACCCATGATTTTTGCCAGAGGAGACAGGAGACAGAAGACTATTGACCCCATTATCATTAGAGAGTTTCTAAAGTTTGAGTTTGAATAAACTTAATTCTAATTGATTTTGTTTAAAAGTGGATTTCACATATGTTTGAAAACGTTTGTCTTAAAAGTTAAGTAGATGATAAAATTCATTATAAATTTTTCAATTCAACTCAAGAGTTATATTTTATCAGGTTCACTTAAAAGTGTGTTTGGTTTACTACTCCAAAATCACAAGCTTGGAGTTAGGCAGACGTTACTTTCAATAGCGTTGACACGAATTAACATTTGAAATGTGATATTTTAGTAAACCTAACACACTATTAAATATGAAAAGATATGTTGAAATCACATTCGACAAAAGTAAACTTGAGTTTAGAGCACCACAATCCAAATACTAACAGCGTGTTTGGTTTCAATTAAAATCACGTTACAAACAAAATTTCAAGTCAATGCTATTGAGAAAAACATTGATTCGGATCCACGTTTGTAACTAGTGATTTCATGTGAATCCTGATTTAATGTGAATCCAAACACACTGTAAATCATAAATCCAAAATTGAGCAACACTTACCAATGAAACAAGATAAAGCAACCCCGGTGGCAACAGCCAGAAGCCTGAGAGCGTACTGAAAGAATGATGGACAGAATCTTGTCAGATGTTTTTAAGCAAATAAAAAATTTGTAATAAAAAAAAACTATATGGAATGTCATCATTACTACCTTGTCTATAGTATGGTTTGACACAGAATGTTCAGATCCACCAGCATAATCATCTATCAAACTGCCAAGAACAAGCATTGTGAGAGGGGTTTGTAGGCCATCTCCAATGCAACCCAAAGTACCAAATAGTAATAGCAACTTGTCACCACCATCTGCATAACGAAAAATTCCACCTTTGCTTCCCATATCCTAGTGGCATGCATGCCAAGAGCAGCAGCACAAGTAAGATTTCTATGCCAGAAAATTCTTAATGTCCTTAATACCTTATAATATGTGGCTTAATTTGCTCTTGTTTGTGTCATCAATTTTATAATTATTTGCCAAATGGATTGTGTTTTATATGCTTGATTTTAACATTGGCCGGCACTTGTTTCCTTCAATTCATTTCACAATATGAGACATTACAGTTTGAACAAGCCACCTTTCTTGGTTGTGTTATTTTGGTGTTACTTGCAGTTTTGATCACAATGTCCATACATGAACGACGAGAAAGAGAGGACGAATCTCCATTCTCCCAATAATGATTATTGGGCCTATCGAAGTGTAATTGAAAACCAAGTCTATCAGTGTGTTATTGGTGAGATGGATTAAAGGCATAAAGTTAGCTCAAATCTAAAAAACTAACTGATTTGATTGAAATTATTTAGTAAAATTAATTAAAAATGATAAGATGACAGAAATCATTAGTTATTAAATAATGATGAGTGAGGGTGGTTAAGGGATAAAATTATAATAAATTTTTAGCTAGTAACTGAAAATGAGATTTTTTTTCAAGAAAATCTAGTAATTGCTCGAAAAAATTGCCTCATCAAACAGCTAAAATGGTTTGAGCTACTGCTAGCTGAAATGGCTTACCTAACATATATTATTATTATATTAATGTACATAACTTTGGTACTATTTCTAAATACTAATTACTAAACAAGATGTAACATTGTTGATTAATCTAATCAAATCTCACTCAAGTGACGTATTCTTTCATTCTTTTATATTTCGGAATAAGAAGTAAAAAGAGAAATAGCATAAGATTCGGATGCGAATATATCACTTGACCTTAAACCAAATACGTAACAATGAATTTGACATTGTCATGTGAAATAAAAAGCTATGTCCACTGGTATGTCCACTGGAAAAGAAACAACGCTATAACATCAACTGAAAATAGAGGCAGCGAAAGGACAAAACCAGCCTGCTAAGGTATCTACGAAGCATTAACTTGCTGGAATCTTCACTTAAATTTTACCATCACCAATTTAAACCATCCAGTATGACAATAAGTACTTTTAGGCGTTGAAAGGAATTAGTGATCAACATGTTGTAAAGGATTTATGTTTATGTTTTTTTGGTTAGATTTTTCTTTTATGTAATATAAATTAAAAAAATAAGAAAAATATATATAACTTATAATAGAAGAATTAAGGGAAATTAAGAGACACTATAAATTATAATTAAAAGACAATAGCTCAAGCGCTAAGGGTGGTACATTTAGTGGAAATATAAAAGAATTAATAATATGAGGTGACATATAAGAAATTTTACTTATATACCAAAACACACAATTGATGTGATGAAAATCAAAGTTTAATATAAGTAGCGATGTGAACGGGGCAAGGTTGGTATATAGAGAAGTTCATCATTTAGTTTGGGTCAGTTTTGTTCTGGGATGAATTGAGATCGGGTCTGGGCCCGGTGTGAGGCTCTCGAAGTCCCGTGCGCTTGCAGGGAGCCGGGACGAGAGGGGGTGTACATGTAAAAGAAACTTCGACGCTCAAGTCAGTCCGGGGTCTTAGCAGGTAAGGAGTAATTACGGTCAATTAATTAGTTACCTGTATCGTTACCTACAGTGGCCTTTATAGGCTTGAGGTGGCGTGTGGGTCTGTAGAAATTTCCTTGACCCGTCCGTACTCCTTTCCTGGGTCACCCGGGAGCGTTCCCCAGGGGGAGTGATATGGGTCGAACCATATTCTCTTCTTTTCAGGTTGGGTCCGAGGACCCGGAACCGGGTGAACGCTGTGTGTCCAATTGATATTGGGCCTGATGTCAGCGGCCCAATATCTCGGTCCAGAATAGTTGCCCCCCAGCGTTTCCGGTATGAAGTAATATCGGACTAAGCTAATGGTTTTTGGCTGTGATCACACCGGTTCAACATTCGCGATTCAAAGGACTTCTGACGAATGTGACACTTCGTTTTTTGCAGTTGTGACATTTCGTTTCTCAACGGATGTGACACTTGGCGTTCCAGCTTCTGGACGTTACGACGATTCATATTCGTGCCCTTTCATCTTCGAACCGTTTAGGGGCGTTGAGGACACCCCTTCGAGTTGTGGGCTTCTCCTTCGTTTTCTTTTTCTATATAAGGGGGGTGTGGTCCCAGGTTGGATCATACTTTTTCCTGCGCAAAGTGTGTACTCAGGAGAGGTCTAGAGGTTGCATCGTCCCGGCTCGTGAGGATTTGCTTTTACGACCGTCTCGTATTTTTGTCTCTTATATGCAAGGTACCGTTTCTTTCCCTTAAATTCCTTTTCTGGGGTAGGAGAAATGAGTAGTGATGAGTCTCTAGAGGTATTGCCCGGGCCATGCAGAGGGGTGGCCTGGTCGGATCTCTGGTTCCGTCTTCGCGAAACGGGTCGGGATGCTTCTAGGGTAAAGTGACTGGGGTCTGCCTAGTTCATTAAGTGTTGGAAGAGGAGTATGAGATGATAGTTCTCCTTCTGGGTCCGATTTTAGTTGGTCAGACTCAGATACCTCGGGTTTCCAATTTTGACTCAGGGAGTTGCTATACGATCTCTATAGGTGACCTAATGGCAAGCGAACAGGTAGGGGAGCCACCGGTGTCGAGATGGGCCGACAAATATTCATGGGTGGTGCCCGAGGTGTTAGGTATTTCCAGCATATACCGACCCGATGCTCCCGTCCCGGTCCAAGAGAGACTTGTAAATATGGAGTTTTGTGAGTCGGCTCATGCTCAGGACTGTGATGGCGTGCTTCCTCCGGTCGGGGCTTGAGTCTGTGAGTTGTCTGAGACGAATACTCAATTCATGTACTCATATGACTACAACCATTCCAAGTTGAAGCCTCATTTACCTTTGTCTGACTTTCAAGAGAAGGTTCTGATGCACTTGCACACTGTGCCCTCCCAGTTACATCCTAACTCCCGGGCCTTCATCATTTGTTTTGAGTTGATTTTGAAAGAGTTTGACCTCGAACCGACCGTCAACCTCTTCTTCCATTATTTTCAAGTGTTGTGAAAGTATCAGAAAGGGAATAAGGGGGGAAACGTTAAAGACTTGGGTGAGTCTTCGCGCCCACAACAATCGGAAGCTGATTACATCATTCGTGGATTCGACGAAGCAAGGAAAGATCTCGTTCAAGTAGGAGTTTTTTCGCATACAACCGGATTCGGAGCGTGTGCCGTTTTGGAGAAATAGGATCCACCCAGCTGACGTGGTCCCTCGGATCCATATATTGTGGTCTTCTGTTCACTATGATCATGAGCCGAGTTACTATGAGGTGTCGGAGGAACGACTGACTGTAACATCCAAAATTTTATTAAATAAAATAAAAAAATAAAATAAGAGAAATAAATAAATAATAGTATTAATAAAAGAGGATGAGTAGGTTGAGGGTGGGCCCAGTCCAGTTAAGTATTTAAGTAAGGAGGGGTTCCCAATTCACCCTAATCCTTATTTTTCAAATCGTCAGAGAGCGAAACCATAAGAAGGGGAGAAACGATATCCCAATAGGAGGTTGCTGCAGAGTGATCATCAAGAAAGAGTCAATCTTGTTGTTCGACCTTCACCTTCAAGGTACGATGGGGAAAGGGTGCTGCTTGTATGTGTATGTGGGAGTGCTTATGTAATGAGGGCAACCATAAGACCCTCTAAGATTTTAAATTCGAATTTGATATGTATATTACGTGTTGTGAGATGAAAAAATGTTGCTTGATGCTTAAATGTGTTAATCTTGATGAATCTTGATTGAATTGAAGGATGGGTAGCGAGGATAACGAAAAGGGGTAAATAAGGGTTTAGCGATTGGTGATCATAATGAAGTAACTGTGAAAATCTGTGTCAAGTAGGCATGGAAAAATACCCCGAACCCAACCGAACCCGCCCCGATTTTGACGGGGGAAAAACCGAGTTGACTGGGTTCGGGTTCAGGTATTCCCCGATTTAAAAAACCGGGGTCGGGGATGCTGATACCCGCCCCGCCCCCGCCCCGAACCCGCCTCAAAGTATACGATTTTACATAAATGCCCTTATATATATATATATACATTCTTACTTAGAGTGGAGACTTAGTACTAGTAGGTTACTTTTCTCTCTCAGACTTCCTTCCCCACTTTCTACTCCCACTCTTAGCCCTAGGTGCGCTGCGCCCCCATCCCCTTTGACACCGTCCATCAGTCCACCGTCAACCACCGCCGATCTGCGCTGTCGTCCACCAGTTCTCCGATCTGCCTTCTATTTGTGTTCGCTTCTCCGATTTGTTGATCTGCTCGTGCTCGTGTTCGCTTCGTCGCACCCAGATCCTCAGTTCGCCGCGCCTAGTTGTGCCTGTATAGTTCGTCCTGTGCCTGTGCAGTTCACCGTGCCCGGCTCCCAACTCCTAGCTTCCGCTTCCGCGCTTCAAGAGGTAAGTCACAATCCTTCTGTGTAAGAGGGCTGTTACAACACTTGAAGGCTGAATTATGATTCAAGAGACAAGGGGAGTTACAAAATAATTTGGCAATGAAGAGTTGTTACAACACTTAAAGAGGGCGGTCAGCATTTAACACATGGGAGGTTACAAATTGATGGAGCAACTAGCAATCAATTTTGGGGCTGTTATGTCTTCAATTTGGAGCAGCTAATTCATGTTTGAATCATTAGCCTTTTTATTTCTTGTTGGTTGTTACAAAACTATGTGTAAATATGCGGCCACATGTGGGTAAATTGTAGGCTGATTGTTTAATGCTTTGCTGGTAGTTTTTCTCTAAGTTTTTAATATCCATTAGTAGAATTATTAGAGGTAGTAATCTGGATGAATGCAAAGAGCCTTGCATGGTGCGCATGGACTATAAATAGCACGTACAAGGCATGCAGAATTGTTAAGTTAAGTTTAATTCAGAATTTTCAATTGGAGAGTGTTTCTCTTATTTTCTTGTTAACCAAGAATTGAGTTTTATCAAAGGTCCTTCATCCCTTTGTGTGTATAACTCTTAGGCTTATCTTCCATCCTTGGAAGTGTGACGTCTTTCAATTTCCATTCCACCTTCTTACCTTTTTACATTTTCTTATTTAAACCATTTTCCAAATTTCCTAATTATGAGCATTCCAACCTAGATAGATCCGTAAAACGAATCCAACCCCATCAGATTCTCATCAGATGGGCTTATCATCAGTTGAGTCTAAGCTAATATTTTTATTAGAGATGCAAGTTTCTGACTAGGAGGCTATATAAATAGAAAACCAAGCTGTCAAATTGCTTTAAAATATGGTGGACGGATGCTTTTGATGCGGTGTGAAAGGAAGAACTTGATGTAGTTAGTTGCTCAGATCTTGGCAACGAAAGCAGTTCGCATTCTGACTAAAACTTCAAGTCACATTATTAGCATGTGGTATGTATGAAAAAGGTGCAAGGTACAAGATCTCACTATGAGAATTTTGAATTTATTTTCATTCTTAAATTGTGCTAAACATATTTTTTTGTTAACTCATATTTACATTAGGCGCCTTTTAGGGTGCAACAACTAATTAAGTGTTGCACCATGCCATAACCGGTTTTGAGACCATATTCCTTAGCTTGGGGTCAAAAATGTGATTTGAAGAAATTAAATGGAATTTCATGTTTTTGCAATTAGGGCCCTGTAAAAAATTTTGCCCCTGTTATAGAAAAATAGAAAAAGCTGAAGCAGAGTTCCATTCTCTCCTCTTATCTTCCCCGTGTCCGTCTTCCTCTTGATCCAATCTCGTTCTTCTCCGTTGGTCATGGTAAAGCGCTTCCTTGGTCAGGAGTCACGCCTGTGATCTTCCGCTGCGAACGTCGCACATAACTAATGGTTGAGGAGTCACGTCGTGCTCTGTATCCTTGCGAAAGTTGGTGACAACCAAGGCTTGATGGGCGCAAAGCCTGTGCCCTGCTCTGCCTCTAAAGCAACCAAATCACAACAAGTCAATACTTTCTTTTGCTCTCCTAGTCAGGTAATTTTCTGGGTTCTATGTCTTTGGTGTTTGGAAATTGTTTCCCTCGGTATATTGGAAATTGCAGTTTCAAAAGTTGGGGTTAGAAAATTCCAAAGAGGAACTTTTTATTTAAGGTTTACTATTATGAAATGGCTAAAAAAGTATGGGAAAGATGTTGTGAATCTATTGCAAACTTTAGTCTAAAAATGAAATGGGTTTAATAATACGAAATGGGTGAAATTTTTGTCTATACAAAATGGGTTTAGTATAGGTTTTGCTTGGGTTCCTTTTTCCAATATACAACCAAGGATGGTCAATGTAATGAAATGAAACAATGGTAAAATTGAAAAGGGGTTGGAATAAAAAAAATTCAGGAGTATTGTTGGAGAAATTGAATGTAAATTGAGAAGATTGATCACAAGGTGTATTCAAGATAGAAAGAAATTGTGCTCTATTAGTGAGACCATGTGTTGTGTTTTATGATGTTAGAGTTAGTCATATTTTGAGAAACTCTGACATGCTAACCAAAGAAGGAACACAATTAACCATTTAACTAAACATCATTAACCATACATTAACAAAAAAAGAAAGGGTTGGTGTGAGCCTCTTGGTTGTGTTTGTAACTCTGTCTTCAAATTTCCATAATCAATTTATATATTGGACTCATAATTTTTAGTCATTCACTTTATGCAAAGCAACATTGTGACACAAACAAATATTTGTTGCTATGTTTTGGGTTGTCAAATTGCTTTTGGTGGTAGATGTGATTTTAGTTAGGCTGGCTTATAAGAGTAATGTGGGACAATTCCAAATAAATACTGAGAAGACTGATCAGAATGTATATTTATGAGAGAAAGCAAATGTCAACGGGTAGTGAGACCATTTGGGGTGTTTGTAGAAGGTAGAGTTAGGCTTGTTTTGAGAACATGTAAGATATTAACCAACAAACCATCTCAATTAACCAGGCTAATAAACATGATTAACCACTCCTTGTCAGGAACAGCAAAGTGACACCTGAAATACACTAGTAGAAGTTTTATGTCCATTGGCATCAAATTTACGTGAAAAAAAAAAACCATTTTAAAGGTGTAACCTTGGTTGGCTTCACAATCTTGACCTGAACATGCCGAGAGGATTATTTTTCGTAATTTTTTTTCACTTTTTTTGTGGCTAATCAACCCTCTTATACCAATATGTTTAAGTTCATATGCTCTGTGCTTGCAAATTGGGTTTAGGGGCAGATTTTAATTTGTTGGGAGTATTATGCTAGACAATATAAGTATTGTTTGGTGGCATTTTAATTTTTTACTAATCTTTATTTGTACTTTGGTTACGTTTGATTCCCGTTTGTAGTCCGTTTATATAATAATGAGTTTGGTTTGCTATAAAAAAACAAACTTTGACTTGGGTTTTATGTAGGTGTTGCAGATTAAATTCAAATTGAACCTCACTTAGAGGAGAGAAACAAGCATGAAGTATCAACCATGTACACAAGATTGAAAGGGAGACCAAGGGAAGCGTGTTGTTAGTGGAAAGGTTAGTAGCCTGTGGACGACATACCAGAGGAATAGAAAGAAGAAAGAGGGTGTACTGCAGAATTAAGTCACATTTAATACAAATCATTAGCCAAGAGCTTGTGTTAGTGTGTTTGGTGGTAGTGGTTATGTTCTTGTAAAAGGCTGCAACTTTTGAGACCATGACAGTGTATTTTGTTTTTCCATGGGGGTGTAGGTGTACATAATAGCTATGATCATGTTTGTTAGGCTAAACAAATGTAAACATTTTATGTCCATGACGTTGGCTTGGGTAGTTATCAATTTTTTGGGAGTAACAGGTGGGGCATTGAGGAAACAATTGAAAGGGGTGGGGATGTCATTTAAAGTGTGTTATTTGTCATGCTTATAATGTTTTATGTTGACAGGATAGAATTGGAAGGGGTGGTAATATGAATTTTGATATTCAATGGAATATGTTGTATTTAACCAAAATTGATATTTTGTTAACCCTTTATGTAGGAACCGTTAACCAAATGTTGACAGGTACCCATGGAGGGTTAATGGATTACCCCCTTGGCATGGTTCAATAGGTTATTTGAAAAAGTTGTCATTCATTATCCTGCAATTGATGGTGTCATTCTAGTCATTAAATTTTTATGTCACAAGGTGGTGAATGGAGTTTGTACAAGATGTTAATGAGATAATATAATTGGTTAACAAGGGGGATCTCGTGGTTAATATATCATAAATATGGTTAATGACATTAAAGTTGCATCAATCATGACAGGAAAGTTATGTTATTCCATGAAGTATAAATTGTCAAAGATAAAGGCAACATTGTGAGGAAAATAATGGTTAGTGAAATGTGCAATTTTGGTTAATGTGATGACAAGAACCCATAGGTGAAAACTGGAGATGGTGGTTAATGAAGTGTGTACAAAAGGTTAAAAAATAAGCCAAACTGATTATCAGTATCAGAAGGAAACTAAAACATTAATAATTTGTTGGATAAGAACGTGCACATAAATGGTTACTTTATATGAATGTTGGTTACTGTAAATGACAAGGCCTAATTATACTTACCCGCCACGTCGATTGCAATGATGTTACCACATGATTAATTCCATATACAAAGTGGTTAATGTGAACAGAAAATGAAAGGCCTAGTTTTTTTTGCCCATATTTGAACTTAATTAAAGATTAGTGCAGATGAGCATAATCTCTGTTCTTTGGTGACCATGTCCCTAACAAGGCGTATTTATACTTACCCACTGCGTCGAATGCAATATTGTTACCACCTGGTTAATGCTGGTTCTGTAAATGGTTAATTCCATGTACAAATTGGTTAACATGATAAGAAAATGAAAGGCCTACTTTTTGGGCCATATTTTGAACGTAATTAAAGAGTAGTGCAATTGAGAATAATCCATGTTCTTTGGTAACCATGTCTATGACAAGGCCTGATTGTACTTACACATTGCGTATAATGAAATGTTGTTACCACGTGGTTAATGTTGTTTCCGTAAACGGTTAATTCCATGTACAAAGTGGTTAACGTAAACAGAAACTGAAAGACCTAGTTTTTTTTGGCCCATTTTTTTATCTTAATTAAAGATGACTGCACTTGAACATAGTCCTTGTTCTTTGGTAACCATGTCCCTGACAAGGCCTAATTATACTTACCCAGTGCGTGGAATACAATGTTGTTACCACGTGGTTAATACTATTTCCGTACACGGTTAATTCCATGTACAAATTGCTTAATTTGAACAGAAAATGAAAAGCCTGCTTTTTTTTGCCCATATTTGAACTTAATTAAAGAGTAGTGCAATTGAACATAATCTTTGTTCTTTGGTAGCCATGTCCCTGACAAGGCCTACTTACTCACTGCGTCGAATGCAATGTTGTTACCACCTGGTTAATGTTGTTTCCGTAAACGGTTAATTCCATGTACAAATTGGTTAATGTGAATAGAAAATGAAAGCCCTAGTTTTTTGCCAATATTTTGACTTAATTAAAGATTAGTGCAGATGAGCATAAACCCCGTTCTTTGGTAACAACGTTGCATTCGACGCAGTGGGTAAGTATAATTACGCGTTGTTAAGGACATGGTCACCAAAGACCAGGGATTATGCTCAACTGCACTAATCTTTAATTAAGTTCAAATATGGGAAAAAAAACTAGGAATTTCATTTTCTGTTCACATTAAAACCTTTGTACATAGAATTAACCATTTACGGAAACAACATTAACCAGGTGGTAACAACATTGCAATCGACGCAGCGGGTAAGTACAATTAGGCCTTGTCATTTATAGTGACCAACATTCATATAAAGTAACCATTTATGTGCACGTTCTTATCCAACAAATCACTAATGTTTTGGTTTCCTTCTGATACTGATAACCAGTTTGGCTTATTCTTTAACCTTCTGTACACACTTCATTAACCACCATCTCTTGTTTCCACCTATGGGTTCTTCTTGTCATCACATTAACCAAAATTGCACATTTCACTAACCATTATTTTCAACGTACAAAGGTCCCTTTATCTTTGACAATTTATACTTCATGGAATAACATAACTTTCCTGCCATTATTGATGCAACTTTAATGTCAATAACCATATTTATGATATATTAACCCCAAATATACACTATATTAACCGCATGATCCCCCTTGTTAACCAATTATATTACCCCATTAACCTCCTGTACAAACTCCATTCACCACCTTGTGACATAAAAATTTAATGACTATAATGACACCATCAGTTGCAGGATAATGAATGACAACTTTTTCAAATAACCTATTGAACCATGCCAAAGGGGTAATCCGTTAACCCTCCATAGGTACCTGTCAACATTTGGTTAACAGTTCCTACATAAAGGGTTAACAAAATATCAATTTTGGTTAAATACAACATATTCCATTGAATATCAAAAGTCATATTACCACCCCTTCCAATTCCATCCTGTCAACATAAAACATTATAATCATGACAAATAACACACTTTAAATGTCATCTCCACCCCTTTCAATTGTTTCCTCAATGCCCCACCTGTTACTCCCAAAAAATTGATAACTACCCAAGCCAACGTCATGGACATAAAATGTTTACATTTGTTTAGCCTAACAAACATGATCATAGCTATTATGTACACCGACACCCCCATGGCAAAACAAAATACACTGTCATGGTCTCAAAAGTTGCAGCCTTGTACAAGAACAGAACCACTACCACCAAAAACACTAACACAAGCTCTTGGCTAATGATTTGTATTTAATGTGACTTAATTCTGCAGTACACCCTCTTTCTTCTTCCTTTTCCCCGGGTATGCCATCCACAGGCTACTAACCTTTCCACTAACAACACGCTTCCTTGGTTTCTCTTTCAATCTTGTGTACATGTTTGATACTTCATGCTTGTTTCTCTCCTCCAAGTGAGGTTCAATTTGAATCTCATCTGCAACACCTACATCAAAACACAAGTCAAGGTTTGTTTTTTTATAGCAAACCAAACTCAGTATTATATAAACGGACTACAAACAGGAATCGAATGTAACCAAAGTACAAATAAAGATTAGTATAAAATTAAAATCCCACCAAACAATACTTATATTGTCCATCATAATACTCCCCAAAAAAAATTAAAATTTGCCCCCTAAACCAATTTTCAAACACAGAGCATATGAACTTAAAATATTGGTGTAAGAGGGTTGATTAGCCACAAAAAAAAGTGAAACAAATTACGAAAAATAATCCTCCCGGCATGTTCAGGTCAAGGTTTTGAAGCCAACCAAGGTTACACCTTTAAAATGGTTTTTTTCCACGTAAATTTGATCCCAATAGACATAAAACTTCTACTAGTGTATTTCAGGTGTCACTTTGCTATTCCTGACAAGGAGTGGTTAATCATGTTTATTAGCCTGGTTAATTGAGATGGTTTGTTGGTTAATATCTTACTTGTTCTCAAAACAAGCCTAACTCTACCTTCTACAAACACCCCGAATGGTCTCACTACCCGTTGACATTTGCTTTCTCTCATAAATATACGTTGTGATCAGTCTTCTCAGTATTTATTTGGAATTGTCCCACATTACTCTTATAAGCCAGCCTAACTAAAATCAAATCTACCACCAAAACATAGCAACAAATATCTGTTTGTGTCAGAATGTTGCTTTGCATCAAGTGAATGACTAAAATTTATGAGTCCAATATATAAATTGACTATGGAAATTTGAAGACAAAGTTACAAACACAGCCAAGAGGCTCACACCAACCCCTTTGTTTTCTGTTAATGTGTGGTTAATGATGTGTATTTAAATGGTTAATTGTGTTCCTTCGTTGGTTAGCTTGTCAGAGTTTCTCAAAATATGACTAACTCTAACATCATAAAACACAACACATGGTCTCACTAACAGAGCACGATTTCTTTCTATCCTGAATACACCTTGTGATCAATCTTTTCAATTTACATTCAATTTCTCCAAAAATACTCCTAAATTTTTTTTTATTCCAACCCCTTTTCAATTTTACCATTGTTTCATTTCATTACATTGACCATCCTTGGTTGTATTTTGGAAAAAGGAACCCAAGCAAAACCTATACTAAACCCATTTCGTATAGACAAAAATTTCACCCATTTCGTAATACTAAACCCATTTCATTTTTAGACTAAAGTTTGCAATAGACTCACAACATCTTTCTCATACTCTTTTAGCCATTTCATAATAGTAAACCCTAAATAAAAAAGTCCTCTTTGTTATTTTCTAAACCCAACTTTTGAAACTGCAATTTCCAATATAGCGAGGGAAACAATTTCCAAACACCAAAGACATAGAACCCAGAAAATTACCTGACTAGGAGAGCAAAATAAAGTGTTGACTTGTTGTGATTTGGTTGCTTTGGAGGCAGAGCAGGGCACAGGCTTTGCGCCCGTCAAGCCTTGGTTGTCACCGACTTTCGCAAGGAGGCAGAGCACATCGTGACTCCTCAACCACTAGTCGTGTGTGACGTTCGCAACGGCAGATCACAGGCGTGACTCCTGACCAGGGAAGCGCTTCACCATGACCGACGGAGAAGAACGAGATTGGATCAACAGGAAGACGGACGCGAGGAAGGCGAGAGGAGAGAATGGAACTCCGCTTCAGCTTTTTCTATTTTTCTATAACAGGGGCAAAATACAGAGAGAAAATACATTTTCAAATTATTGATTTATTACTTTTTACAGGGCCTTAATTGCAAAAACATAAAATTTCATTTAATTTCTTCAAATCACATTTTTGACCCCGAGCTATGGAATATGGTCTCAAAACCGGTTATGGCATGGTGCAACACTTAATTAGCTGTTGCACCCTAAAAGGCGCCATTTACATTATGTTTTTCAAATATTTTGTAATGTTCGATTGGAGCAAGGGACAATCAACTAAAGGTACAATTAATGGTGTACAAACCAAAGATGGTCAGGAATTGATAGTATATGCTCCTCTTACCATTGTTTGTGATGATTATTTCTCAACCTTACGTCCTATTTGTAATCCTAAGGTGAGAATTCCTTTCAGCTTGATTCCATGAAAGAGTGCAACTAAAGGTGTTCTGTTTGCAAAATATTTGTCGGTTTATTATTAAAATATAGAATTCTGTTTGTACTGCAAATTTCAAGCCCCTTTTTTTTCGGGTTAAGATATCGATGTGACCTATAAATGATTAAACATGAAATTTATATCAATGTAAAGGAAGCTATGTGTTAAATATTTCCTTTAAATAAATAAGTAGCATTGAAATCTAAAAAATATATATTAGAATTATTATCAACTACATATGTTAATTCTGCAAATAGCTCTAGTACTATGACTGAAATTATTATCAACATGTGAGAACTCCTCATTTCCCAAATGATTTTCCTAAACCACTTGTCTTGAGAAAAATTTGAAAGCATGCATTAGTATTTGAAAGCATAATTTGAAGTTATATATACTCTTCACTTCAAACTTTTAATATGCTTGATCGTTTAGTCTATTTGGTTAGCCGTTGGCATATACTCCTCACAGACCCCACCTCTGAATAAACTGCACCTCACTAGGCCTATTGTGGCACCCCAGATTGGAGTTATTGGTTTGCCACCAACAGGGTATGTCATGTGTATATACTTCAAGAATTTGATATTTGATTGATAAAATATTCTATTTTATTCAGTACAAAAACTCCATTTCTCTTATTTTTTTTCAGTTCCTCTGTTCATTGCTATTAGCTGTAAATTTAGTCCATGTTCTGCTATTTTTTGTGTGTTGGATTTGCTTTGTTGTTTCATAATTCCTTAAGTTGGTCTATGGGAAATAATAGGGGTGAGCATGGGACGGGTTGGGACGGGTTTTGTCTGTCCCATACCCGATCCTAACTTTTTATCAGACCAAATTTTCAGACCCGAACTCGTCCCTAAACCCGAAGAAACCCGACAATGTATAAGACTACTTGAAACCCAAACCCGTCCACAACCCGACGAAACTCGTCCACAAACTCTAAATCCTAATATTTTACTTTCTTATGAACTTTCAAATATTGTTAACAGAAAAAATATCACTATATTATTGTATAACTTTATGTATTGAATGTCTTTTCAAAGTAAAAAGAGCCTCTATCATAGAGAAAAGTTAAATTAAAAAATCCCTAGAAAATTAAAATGATGTTAAGCCTTTAAGTAATATAAAATTATAAATGTTATATATTATATATATACATATATGGGACTGGTTGGGTAACCCGAACCTGTCCTCAACCCGATACCGGGTTATTGAATGAGACTCGATTAAACCCTAATCTTTCATGTGGGACAGGGTCTAACCCGACCCAGACAGCTTGGGTTGGGACGGTTCCGTGGGACAGTCTGGGTTTTGCTCACCCCTAGGAAATAATATGTTGTTTTTTCCTGTTATTTACTATTGTATTTAATTGAACAACTATGAATTAACTACGGAATAGCTAGGCCATTTCGTAGATAGTCCATAGTTAATTCATAGCTACACAATAAAAAACGCTATCTAAGTAAGAACTTGGATAACGTTTTTATATTGAAACGCTATCTAAGTGATACATAGATAGCGTTTGAAATAGGAAACGATATCTATACATAAGTTCATATCGCGTAACTAATATCGTTTAATAATTTAAACGCTATGTAAGTACTTCATAGATAGCGTTTCGTACGTGCTATCTTTATTGGTCTCACATAAATGACACATAGCAGGATAGCGCTTGCATAGAAGCATAGATAGTGCTTAAAAACGCTATCTATTCCCAGTTTTGGTGTAGTGGTTGTTTATATGATGATTTTGACCCTTTTGTCTGTTGATGTTGTTTATACAAATTGTTTGTGGAATGGAGAGATTGAATTGGATGATTAAAGTGTATTGATTGAGGTATGAGTATGATGATATGAATATCCCATGTGATGTTAGATGTTTATAATATTGTGATGTATGATGATGATGTAATGAGTATATGAGGTGTGTTTATGTATGATGATGATGTATTGAGCATATGAGGTATGAGATGTATGATGATGATGTATTGAGCATATGAGGGTGATATGTACGATCATGATGCATTGAGCATATGAGGTGTGGTAACTGAGATGCACGAGCCCATAGAGGGGGTGCAACTCAGGAGGTGAAATGCACGGGCCCATAGAGGGGGTGCAACCTAGGGCCAAATGTTGTTGCGCGGGCCCATCGAGGGGGTGCAACCTATTGGCCAGAGAGGGCGTTAACGGTAGAGCCGTCATTGGTAACAACTAGGGAGATTGATGAGGTGCACCCATTGTGCGGAGTTCCAAGTCATGATCCTTAGGATGAGTTTTGGTGTGCATGATCATAGACTGAACCTACATTGTATTTTATGCTGGACAAGAGTGTAGCCAAGATGGGTCCTTTTAAAAGCAAAACCATCATCGGGTGTCCGCATAGGAATGTCGGTTCTCGGATAGGTAGTCGGGGATTATGAGAGTCAGTTTCTTTGATAATTGTTTGTGATCCCTTTTGTTCTGTCTTCTAACACTTGATTTTTGTTTCAGCTTCAATGGCCAATGCGGCGATGAGGGCATTGAGGGCCGCTCAGGCTCAGGTGGATGAAGGGAACTGGGACGCCGTGGTCGACTTGGATCTCAGGGATGATGGAGTCGGTCAAGATGAAGTCAATCCTCCTCCTTCCCCCCGGCCGAGAACCGAGTGGAGGATGAGGAGATCTCGATTGAGGAGCCGAGACGGAATTCGGAGCCAAACAAAGGCACAAACACAAGAGCAAGTCCCCCAAGGAAAGAAGAAGAAGAAGAAGAAGAGAGGTGCATCGTGAGCGGTGTCTGACGAGGAAGAGGAGAGAGATGAATACCGGGTCGACACTGAGGCACCGGACCAGGAACCTAAAGGGCAAGAGGAGGAGGAAGATGGATAGTCAGTGTTGTATGATGATGACTTTGATCTTGATCAGCCGTCTCTGATGAGTGTTTTGGGCAACGAAGAGGGTGCCAAAGTGCATGGTCGGGTGAACTTAAACCGGCATTTAAGTGTCGTCGAGCAGCAGTCTTTGTAGAAGAAGCGCTTCGTCGGGGATCAAGGAGGTTTTCCCTCGTACCACGAGCCGGTGTTTTGAAGAAGCGTTTCGTCTATTTGTTTGAATATTAGAGTTTTTTCCTCGTTTCGGGGATCACGGTGGATCCCCCCGTCTCGAGGATCATGGAGGTTTTCCCTCGTCCCACGGACTGGTGTATGGACGAAGCGTTTTGTTTCTTCGTTTGACTGTTAGAGATTTTCCCTCGTCACAGGGATCATGGCCGAATCATAGAGGTTTTCCCTCGTCCCACGGACCGATGTGTGGAAGAAGCGCCTAGCTTCCAAGTTTGAACGCTAGAGTTTTTTCATCGCCTCGAGATCCGATGTGCAAATGAAATTTCGAATAAATGTCAGTAAAATGATAAATGATAAAAATTCGGCTTTCTATCTGGTGTTATTGAATCTTTTCAACTGTAATACATTCTAAGATTCGCAGTATTCCAATATCTCGGGATTGGCTCCCCTTTGAGGGTTTCAAGCTTGTATGCACCTGTCCCAATCGTCTCTGTTACACGGTATGGATCTTCCCAGTTCTCGGCAAGTTTCTCTCGAGACACGTTTCGGTTGTCAGTGTCGGCTCTACGCAATACTAGGTCTGACACTTGGAACTTTCTTATTAGTGCCCGGGAGGCATATCGGAGCGTGAGCCGTTCTTTTAACATTGCGTCTCTTACATGGGCCACCTCCCTCGTCTCGTCTAGGAGGTCGAGTTCTTCTCGGATTGCTTTGATGTTTTCTTCTGGCTGGAAGCTAGAGTGTCGCCAAGATGGTTCCCCAACTTTGACTGGGATCATGGCCTTCGTGCCATAAGTTAAGCGGAATGGGGTTTCTCCAGTTGAAGAATGGGGGGTGGTCCGATATTCCCATAGTACATGATCAAGTTTTTTGGCCCCCTTTCCTTTCGCATCTTCAAGTCTTCTTTTGAGTGCCCGGAGGATGACCCGGTTGGCAGCCTCGTCCTGCCATTTGTTTGGGGGTGTTCGACCTAGGAGAAGTGTTGCTTGATCTATAGGCCACTTAAGAGCTCTCTGAAACCTTTGTCTGTGAACTGAGTACCATTGTCTGTGATGACGGAGTGTGGTATCCCGAATTAGCTAACGATGTTTTTGAAAAAGAATATTTGGATCAGGGCCGACGTGATGGAGGCCAGGGGTTCCGCTTCGATCTACTTGGTGAAGTAGTCTATTGTCACGACTAAAAACTTCAGTTGTCCGGGAGCCGTGGGGAAGGGGCTAAGTAAATCGATCCCCCGTTGGAAGAACGACCAAGGGGCTGTCATAGTGGAGAGTGTCTCGGCCGGGAGCTTATGTAAGTTGGAGTGGCACTGGCATGAGTCGCATCTTTTTACAAAGTCTTCACATTTCCACCCCATGGACGGCCATAAGAAACTGGCCCTCAAGGCTTTTCAGGCGAGGGACTAGCCACCTATGTGGCTGCCGCAGCTTCCTTCGTGTAGTTCTGCCATGACGTAGCCGGTTTGAGGGGGGCTATGCACTTCGGCAAAGGGGAAGAGCATCCTTTTTTGTACAAGACTCCATTGATTATTGCAAACTTGGCCGCCATGTGTTTGATTCTATTGGCTTTTTTGGAATCGGCTGACAGTTCCCCCATTTCGATGAAGAGTTGGAAATGGGTTCCCCAATCATTTGGTTCTCCGATCTCCAAGACTGGGATGCCTGGATCCAGGGTAACGCTTGGGGCAGGCAAGGTTTCTTGAAGAACTGTCTTGTTATTCTCGACCTCTTTAGTATTGACCAGCCGAGAAAGGATGTCAGCCCTGGAATTATTTTCACGAGGAACGTGCTGCAAAGTGACCTTGTCAAAATCTTGAAGTAGGTCTTGAACTTTTTCAAGGTATCTCCATTAACTTGAAATACGACCAATTGGGAGTCACTACATAGGGTAACCTTCGGGGCTCCCAGCTCTCGAGCCAGGGTTAGGCCGGCAGGGAAGGCTTCATACTCGGCTTGGTTGTTGGAGGTCTTGAAGTCGAATCGGAGGGATTGCTCCAAACACACTCCGTCCCTATCTTCCAAAACTATCCCGGCCCCGCCCTCCTTTTTTGTTTGATGATCTGTTGACGTAAATCATCCAGCTGCGCGATTCGTCTGAGGCGAATGTCGGTGGGCTGAGCTCGGCCACAAAGTCGACAAAGATTTGTGCCTTGAGAGTCGTACGAGGCTCGAAAGAGATATCAAATTCTGAGAGCTCGATGGCCCAGCCGGTCAGGAGGCCGGAAAGTTCCGATTTATGCAAGATGGTCCGGATAGGAAGGTCAGTCCGGACTATTATGGGGTGAGATTGGAAATAGTTACTCAGGCGTTGGGCCGAGACGACGATCTCTAGGACCGCTTTTTCGATTTTCTGGTAGCGAAGTTTAGGGCCTTGAAGTGCCTTGTGTTGAGTCTCAAAAATATCATAAGAGATTTTATGATGTTTTAAGACAGCAATATTTCCAAGTTTTAATGATTAACAAATTTACATTATTTATTTTCACAGATACTCTTAAGTGTTTAATTATTTATCTGTGATTTCAGCAAGCCACAATATGCTTTATAAGTCTTTAAGAAGTGCTTCAAGTCATCTGAGGGAAACAGGCCTTCTGAAGTGGTCAACCTGTCTTAAGTGTTGAAGCTGTCTGAAGAGCCAAGCCCGTCTGAAGACTGGAACCCGTCTGAAAATTGGAAGCCGTCTGAAGCTTTAGTAATGACGTGGCATCTTTGTTGAAACCTTGCGTGAAAACTTTTCTGAGTCTCTGTTGCTCGTACGTTTTGGAACACATTTATGGCAACAAACACAGAGGCCTTTCCTGGTGCATTTGAATTTCATACATCACTGAGGAAATCTCTGCAAACGCAGCAACGCAGCAATTCCTGAAGCAGCCTTTTTGGCAGATCTTGTACTGTGTCAGAAATGTCAGGATGCTCAGAAGTATGTCTCACAACGGATTGTATAGCATTTAATGCTATCTCTAAACGGTGGTTTTTCAACGGATTAAAGTCTGGGTATAAATACCCCTTATGAAGACCATCATCATGTTAGAGGAGAACATATAGAAAAAGAGAATCAAAATGCTGCAATTTTTTCTTCAAGAAAATCACTCTGATAAAATTCTTTGTACACTTTATATTTTCATATCCTGAGTATACCTCAGTTTTTAGCTGTACATTGTAATAGGTTTGAGCTTCAAACTTGTGTAGTTTAAAAGCTTAAACCCTTTTTCATTGTAATCTCTGTTTGAGCCTGGAGAGGCTTGTCTGTAAAACAATACTTGGTTGTAGAAGCCTGAAGAGGCTTGACTGTAAAAGAATACTTGTAATCTTTGTGAAAGACTAAGAGAAAATCCAAGTGCTTGTTGGCATTGGGACTGGAGGTAGCTCACAGTGGTAGTGAGTGAACCAGGATAAATCCTTGGCTAAGTTTTCTATCCCTTATCTCTTGTCAATTCGTTTATATTAATATCAAGGGTGTTGAAAAGTTATTCTAAATATTTTAAAAGCAAAGAAACCTTTTAAAATATATTTTCAGGAGCCATCCAAAACCTTCAGACAGCCCCCATAAATCTGTCTGAAACTGTTTGTAACTTGTTGTTTTCAAAAAGCTTTCAAAAATATAAAGAAACATTATTCAACCCCCCCTTCTAGTGTTTCCCTGTGTTTCTACAGTTGGTATCAGAGCTTAACTCAGGGTTGAGCACCTAACAAGTGTTGAGGACTAAAAGATCCAGATGGAAGCTGCAAACAACAACAGGCAATACATCTCTGAGGGTGCATCTATCACAAGACCCCCAACATTCAATGGAGTAGACTATCACTACTGGAGAGATCGTATGAAGCTGTTCATTGAAAGCAACAACATTGATGTCTGGGATGTAGTTACTGATGGAGACTATGTGCCCATGCAAAACAATGTGCCTATACCTAAGGCTGATTGGACCTTGGAGCAGAAGGCTAGAGTTCAGATGAATGCCAAAGCCAAACTCTATCTGATATGCTCATTGAACAAATCAGAATATGAGAAGGTGCATGGTTGTACATCTGCCAAGGAAATCTGGGATACTCTTGCAGCAGCCCATGAAGGACTGAAATTGTCAAGCAATCCAAGATTAGTATGCTCATACATCAATATGAGATGTTCAAAATGGAAGAAACAAAAACCATTGATAAGATGTTTGGGAGGTTTCAGACCATTACAAATGGACTCAGGTCCTTGGGCAGAACTTATGAATCTGGAGATAATAACAGAAAGATTCTAAGAAGCTTGCCTAAGACCTGGAGACCCAAAGTTACTGCCATTCAAGAGGCAAGAGACTTAAACTCTCTTAGAATGGAGGAACTTCTGGGATCTCTCAAGGTTCATGACCTTGAGCTTGGAGAAGATGACAACAAGAAGAAATCTCTGGCTCTAAACTCCAAGACCAGTCAGTCTAGGCATGGCAAGATGAAGGGTATGCAAGCTGAGGAAACTTCAGAAACAGATGAGGATTCTGAAGATAGCTCAGGAGATGATGATCTTGCTCTTTTAAGTAGGAAGATCAAAAGAATGCTCCAAAACATAGGAAAGTTCAGAAGGAATCAACCTTCAACTTCTAAAGGAGGTAAGACAGGTAAAGATTTTCAAAATGACAAAATTATTTGTTTTGAATGCAAACAACCAGGTCACATGAAGGCTGAGTGTCCTAAGTTGAAGAAAAACACATTCAAAAAGAAGAAGTTCTTCAAAAAGAAGAAGGGACTAATGGCAACATGGGAAGACCTTGATGAATCTACTTCTGAAGAAGAAGAAGATACTTCAGAAGAGGCCAACTTATGTCTTATGGCCAGTCTGCCATCATCAGACAGCTCTGAAGAAGAGGTATTTCCTTTAACCCTTCAAGAAATGTATGATGATCTGATGGAAAGCTCCAAGGAACTATTTCAAGAGTATAAGAATCTATCCAAGGCTCACACAGAAATGTGTAATAAAGATGAAGCCCTTGAAATAGAAAATATTATGCTCAAGGAAAAGATCCTTGTGTCTGAAATCAGTAGTTCTCAACATGTGTCTGAAGAAAATATAAAACTTCAGAAGCAAGTTGAGCAACTGATAAAAGACTTAGCTAAGTTTGTCAAAGGAACTGATAATTTGAACAGATTACTTGGTGATCAAAGACATTCCATTGACAAAAGTGGCTTAGGCTTTTGGGATTATAACATGCCTGAACCTCATATTTTTAATATTGAAAAAGGCAAGGGAAAGGTTACTGGGTGTTCTCACTGTGGAAAAGCTGGACACAATGTGACTCAGTGTAAACACAAAAAGAGAGCAACACCCAGGTCTAACAAAAGAGGACCCAAAAGAATATGGGTACCTAAAAACTTAATTATTTCTGTTGCAGATGTGTTTAATAGGACAAAAGAGACACCACAAATGGTACCTGGACAGTGGATGCTCACGACACATGACAGGAGAAAGGTCTTTGTTCCAAAACCTTAGACCAAGAAATGGAGGTGTGGTCACCTTTGGTGGAAACCAGCAAGGGAAGATCACAGGAATAGGGACTGTAGGTATGTCACCTTTATCCCTTATTAAAAATGTTCTCCTAGTGGAAGGACTTCAACACAACCTACTGAGCATAAGTCAATTATGTGAAAGTGGATATGTGGTCTCTTTCACTAAGGAAGGTTGTATAGTCAAAGACTCTTCTGATCAAATCATTTTTATTGCTAAAAGGCACAGCAATGTGTACAAAATTGATCTAGAGGAACTAGCAAGTCAAAATGTTAAATGTTTTATTTCTGTTGAAGATGAAAAACAGATTTGGCATCAAAGACTTGGGCATGCCAGCTTGAGATTAATCTCAAGATTAGCAAAATACAATCTGGTTAAAGGCTTACCCAAGCTTTCATACAAATCTGACATTTTATGTGAAAGCTGTGTGAAAGGGAAACAAACAAGACACTCATTTAAGAGTAAAGATGTTGTTTCTACTAGCAGACCTCTAGAACTATTGCATATTGACTTGTTTGGTCCTATTAGAACAGAAAGCATTAGTGGTAAGAAATATGGTTTGGTCATTGTTGATGACTATTCTAGATACACATGGGTTATATTCCTTAGAAGCAAGGATGAAACTTTTAAGAATTTCACAATATTCTGTAAGAAGGTACAAAATGAAAAAGGATTCTGTATATCTGTCATCAGAAGTGATCATGGTGGAGAGTTTGAAAATGCAAACTTTGAAATGTTCTGTGATGAGAATGGGATCTCACACAATTTCTCTATGGCTAGAACACCTCAACAAAATGGGGTTGTTGAGAGAAAGAACAGAAGTCTGCAAGAGATGGGAAGAACCATGCTCAACTCATGCAATCTACCAAGATCCTTCTGGGCAGAAGCTATTAACACAACTTGCTACCTTCAAAACAGAATATTGGTAAGACCAATTCTTAAAAGAACTCCTTATGAATTGTGGAAAGGAAGAAAACCCAACATATCTTACTTTCATCCCTTTGGCTGTGAGTGTTTTATACTTAACATAAAGGATGATCTTGGAAAGTTTGATGCAAAATCTGACAAAGGATTTTTCATAGGTTATTCTGAAACATCTAAGGCTTATAGAGTTTATAACTCTAGAACTCTAGTTGTAGAAGAATCAATCCATGTTAAATTCAATGACAAGAAAGAGACTGATAGGGAACTATCAGATCTAGAGGATGATTTTGCAGGAATAGAGCTAAATGACAACAACAACTTGAAAGATGAGCAGTTGTCTGAAGTGCCTACTGTTACTGAACCTCTTCAGACAGATGTTGAGTCTCAGACAGATGCTGTACCCATTCACAGAACTGATTGGAGATACAAGTCACATCACCCTAAAGAGCAAATTATTGGGAGCACTTCAGAAGGAGTGAAGACAAGATCAAAGTTCAGGAATCTGAATTCACTGGCTCTCCTGTCTGAAGTTGAACCCAAAGATATTGATAAAGCTCTGCATGATGAAGGGTGGATCCTAGCCATGCAAGAAGAGTTAAATCAATTTGCTAGGAGTGATGTCTGGACCCTTGTTCCTAAACCCCATGGGAAAACTATTATTGGAACCAAATGGGTGTTCAGAAACAAGCTGTCTGAAGAAGGCAAAGTAGTCAGAAACAAGGCAAGGCTTGTGGCTCAAGGATACAATCAGCAAGAAGGAATTGATTTCACAGAAACCTTTGCCCCAGTGGCCAGGTTAGAAGCAATTAGAATTTTATTGTCTTATGCTATAAATAATGGCATCAAGCTATATCAAATGGACGTTAAAAGTGCTTTTCTCAATGGTTTCATTGAAGAAGAAGTCTTTGTTAGACAACCCCCTGGTTTTGAGGATGTCACTTTCCCAGATTATGTTTTCAAATTGAAAAAGGCTCTCTATGGTCTAAAACAAGCCCCAAGAGCTTGGTATGACAGATTGAGCAATTTTCTTATCAAAAATGGTTTTGAAAGGAAAAGTTGACACAACTCTTTTTAGAAAACAGT
Organism: Sesbania bispinosa; assembly: GCA_026901365.1. Classification (NCBI taxonomy): domain Eukaryota; kingdom Viridiplantae; phylum Streptophyta; class Magnoliopsida; order Fabales; family Fabaceae; genus Sesbania; species Sesbania bispinosa. The sequence continues at coordinate 183,013 of QLOH01001007.1, forward strand.
CTAACAAAGGTCTCATGCTAGTCCAGATATATGTTGATGACATTATATTTGGTTCCACTGATTCTTCTCTTTGCAAGGAGTTTTCTGAGTTAATGCAATCTGAATTTGAAATGAGCCTAATGGGTGAATTAAAATTTTTCTTAGGACTTCAAATTAAGCAAGATTCTAATTGTATATGGATTCATCAAGAGAAATATACAAAAGAAATGCTTAAGAAGTTTAATTTAAATGATTGCAAGCCCATGTCAACTCCTATGCATCCTTCTGCATATTTAAGCAAAGATGAGAATGAAGAACTAGTGAATCAGACTTTGTATAGAGGAATGATTGGTTCTTTATTGTATCTAACAGCAAGCAGACCTGACATTATGTTCAGTGTGTGTCTTTGTGCTAGATTTCAATCAGATCCAAGAATTACTCATTACAAAGCTGTTAAGAGGATTTTTAGATATCTTAAAGGTACTACTAATCTTGGTCTTTGCTATAAGAAAGACAAAGAATGCAGGATAATAGGATACTGTGATGTTGACTTTGCTGGAGACAGAATTGAAAGAAAAAGCACCAGTGGAGGTTGTCACTTCTTTGGAGGCAACATGATCAGCTGGTCAAGTAAAAGGCAAAGCACCATTACATTATCAACAGCTGAAGCTGAATACATCTCAGCAGCAAGTTGTTGTTCACAACTCCTTTGGGTGAAGTATCAGCTTGAGGATTTTAATATTCCTATATTTGTTATACCTGTTTTGTGTGATAATACAAGTACCATTAATCTGTCTAAAAACCCCATTCAACATTCTAGAGCAAAGCATATAGAAATCAAGCATCATTTCATTAGAGACTATGTTCAGAGAGGTGTTTTTGATATAAAGTTCATTGAAACAGAGCTTCAATGGGCAGATATATTCACAAAACCTCTGACTGAAGTCAGATTTAAGTTCATATGTAATAATCTGAACATACATGCATTTTCTAACTGACTTTGTATGTTGTCTGAAATGAACATCTGAAATCTCAGTATGTCTGAAATTGTCACATGTCTGAAATTTTAGGGTTTCTGAAATTTCATTAGTTGTCTGAAATTATTCACTTGTCTGAAATAAAATGATGACGTGGCTATCTGAGACGGTTGAATGCCATTTATTTTGTCTCTTCCACTCTGCACGTTACCCAATGTCTGCGCAGCCAGTACATGCCATCATTGCATCGTGGGTGTCTATATAATAAAGGAGGTTGCATATTGAAGAAGGCTCACATTTTCTCTCTGCTCACTCTTCAACTTCATCTTCTCTCTCTCACAATAGTTTTCTGCTCGAAGCTTTTGTCTGCAACTGCAATGGCACCAAAGAAGACAAGCTCTGGAGGGAAGATTGTCAAGTCCAAAGGTGTTGATCTTCAGGGTCTCAGTGATCTGGGCATGGACCTTTTGGGGAATTTGATGCTGCTGGTTGGACTTCATTCTTTGAGAAAACTGATTGCTCTTGGAATGAACAGAGAATCATTGATTTCTGGTTTTCAGCAAGAGGAATTCCAAACAACAAAGGTGAATATGAAAGCATCCGAGCTGAAGTTCTTGGAGAGTCCATCTTCATAGATGCTGATATTCTTTCCAAGGTGACTGGTGTACAAGTTGAAGGAGAGGTCTTCTCTCCAGGATGGGAAGGAAGAAATGGTGGTTCTGAGAAGTTCACTAAGATGTTGTATGGAACAGCGAAGCCTCAGAGCGCTGACTCAAAGAACATGCTGGATAAAGTCAGAGTTCTTCATGCCATTCTAGGGCAATGCATTTTCCCTAAGAGTGGAAGCAAAAACCATGTCTCTGAACTTGAGAGATTCTGCTTGATCAACCTATTGCTGAAGAAGAAGATGAATCTCCCAAAGATGCTTATATTCCACATTCAGAAAAAGATTAGGGATTCTGCTGGAAGCCTTACTCACAATTTACTTATCACCAAGGTACTGATGCATTTCAGAGTACCTCTTAAGTTTGATCACAAAGCACCTGCTCTTTTTGGTGAGGCCAATATTACCAGTATGAAGCTGAAGAACCCTCTCATTCCAAGACATTCTTCTCCTACTATGAAGGAGAGTTTACTGTTAGAGAAGGCATCTAGAAGTGGAGCTGCTTTTGAAGTTCTGGAGCTTGAACTTCAAGGGGACATAAGGAAGGATGAGTTTGTTGCATCCAAGCCCTCCCCTCAACCTAAGCTGCCGAAGCTACCAGTTAGGAGTGCTGCAAAGGTGGCACCAGCAAACCCTAAGTTGCACCTTAAGACTGCTGAACCTGTTCAGAAGACTTTGACAAAGTCGTCTGAAATTGTGGGTCAAAAGTCTGAAGGAGCAAAACCTCTTGAGCCTACTTCTAATCTAGAAGGAAAGGCACATGAGGAACTTGTTGCAGATGCTGATGCTATTGTTGCACCACCTGTTGCTGTCTGTCCCTCTGATCCTGAATTGATCAAGGTAGCTGCAATTGCTACTATGATTGAAAATCAAGAATTGGAGAAGAAGTTAGAACAAGAGAAGGCTGATCATGCTTATGCAGTATCTACACAGATTGCCTTAGCTGAAAAAGAAAGGCTAGCTGCCTTGGCTGAAGGAACCAAGAAAAGAAAGAAATCCAGTGCTGCCATGAGGAAGAAAAGAATAAGCAAGTTCCTTACTAGTGCTCCTGAAATTACCACAAGAATCACTAGGAGAATTTCTAGTAAACAAGATGCTATAGACATGGCAGATAAATATCAGAAGTTTGTCAAAGCCAATCTTTATTTCAAAAGGAGAAGAGAAGAAAAGCAAGCTGAAAGGGAGGAGGCAGAAAGGGAAGTCAAGAAAATCAAAATTCAGAAAGAGGAACCTCCAAAGGAACCCTACAAACCAATAAGGGTGAGGTTTGACAATGTTACACCTTCACCACCTTCATCACCAGAAAAGGGGTTGCCAGAAGAGAAGGAAGAAGAAGAAAAGTTTGAACAAGTTCATAGAGAGGTTGTTTCAGAAGAGGGAGTTTCAGACAAGGTTGATGAACAACCTATCTTGTCTGAAGAAAAGGAAGAACCATCACCATCACCATCTTCATCATCCTCCTCATCATCATCAGAATCATACAGATCTGAAAACTCTGCTGAGGAGACCCAGCAATGTGTGTGGAAAGGAAGCATGCTACCTGCACATCTTAGGCTTGGACCCAAAAGTAGGGATTTCTTCACAGAACCCATTTTTTATCCTTATGCCTATCCTCTTACTGACTCTCAGTATGCAGAAGAAGCTGAAGTGCCCCACAAAAGGTATGAGGGACCCTTCTTTGAAAGGGAAAGAGTGCCAAAATTCCCTAACCTTTATGAAGAGCTGATGTTTTTCAAGGATACACCCCCCATCTACATGCATCAAGGACTTATCTTGCACACTGCTGAAGTTGAAAGGAGAAAGTATACTGGAAGCCTTGATGGTCAATACTCTGGACAGCTTGAAAAGATCAGAAAGGGAGTGGTAGTTCCTGAACACAAGTGGGCTCCACTTGATCCCTGTTCTGAAGATGATTGTCTGAAGATGAGTACTGATGAGTGGTGTTTTGTCAGAAAGCTGTGCACAGAAGGAGAATTGTTTCAAAGAAATCATCTGAACTGGGTTGGCATGAGAGGTTACAGGCCACCTAGAAATGCTTCTATAAGGCCAAGCACTAAAATTCTGGTGCAACCTGACAGGATCATTCCTAGGTATCCTCTGAAGGAAGGTTCTGCTGATAAGTTTAAAGAACCCAAGGTTTACACAGCCCCCTTCAAACCTTTGTCACCAAGAGAATGGCAGCATCTACTAGCCATTGTCAGAAAGCAAGGTGGAGGCATGGATCACAGTCTCAGGGACAGAGTTTGTAGCTCTTACTGGAAAATCAGAGAGGATGCTGGATCCTCATCTGGGTCAACTGGACCTGATGAAGATTCTCTCATTGACTATGGGAGATCCATGAATGTGCAGTATATGTTTATCAGACAACACTTCCCACTTTTGACTGCACCTTTTCATGAAGAATAGAGAGATGATCAACCCCATTGGAACCTTCTTTCATCCAGTCTATCATCCTCATAAATATAGACTGCTTCCAGGATTTGATGCGCTGAGGTTTGTGTGCAGATACATTCAAATTATTTTTTATGAGTCAGCACCTGACTATGAAGAAGAGAATAGAAGACTGAGGTTCAAGATACAGAAGCTGGAGAAAGCCAATGCTGAGCTTCTTGCCAAACAAGAACAGACTCTGGCTTTGCACAAGACTGAACTCATAGCTAAGCAAGATCAGATTCTTCATGAACAGCAAGAGATCAAAAATGCTCAAGAAGATATGAAGTTTGCCCTTCTCTCTCAATTGAACAAGAAAAGGGATGATCTCATGTCTTTGCTGAAGGATGCTTTGTTGAAGAAATCTCGCTAGTCTATGATGTAGCCATGTTTGTTTTTATCTCTGGAAATGTGTTTAAATTTCTATACTTGTCTGAAAATTTTTATGATGAATATATCAGTTGTTCCCCGCATGATTTTTTCTGAGTTTATACTTCATGATTATCCTTTTGATTTCTGTTGTTGTTATGCTCTGGATTCCCTTTTGATTGATGACAAAAGGGGGAGTACTAAAACTAACAAAAATCTGATTCAAATGTGAAGTGCTACAGGACTCAGGGGGAGCAAAGAAGAACTATTAAGTTCATTATATGAGGGGGAGTTATTATTAAAAGCTATTTTATTCTCACATACTCCTTTCAGATTTTACAGTTTTAAAATAATTTTGTCATCATTAAAAAGGGGGAGAATGTTGAGTCTCAAAAATATCATAAGAGATTTTATGATGTTTTAAGACAGCAATATTTCCAAGTTTTAATGATTAACAAATTTACATTATTTATTTTCACAGATACTCTTAAGTGTTTAATTATTTATCTGTGATTTCAGCAAGCCACAATACGCTTTATAAGTCTTTAAGAAGTGCTTCACGTCATCTGAGGGAAACAGGCCTTCTGAAGTGGTCAACCTGTCTTAAGTGTTGAAGCTGTCTGAAGAGCCAAGCCCGTCTGAAGACTGGAACCCGTCTGAAAATTGGAAGCCGTCTGAAGCTTTAGTAATGACGTGGCATCTTTGTTGAAACCTTGCGTGAAGACTTTTCTAAGTCTCTGCTGCTCGTACGTTTTGGAACACATTTATGGCAACAAACACAGAGGCCTTTCCTGGTGCATTTGAATTTCATACATCACTCAGGAAATCTCTGCAAACGCAGCAATGCAGCAATTCCTGAAGCAGCCTTTTTGGCAGATGCAACCTTGTACTTTGTCAGAAATGTCAGGATGCTCAGAAGTATGTCTCACAACGGATTGTATAGCATTTAATGCTATCTCTAAACGGTGGTTTTTCAACGGATTAAAGTCTGGGTATAAATACCCCTTATGAAGACCATCATCCTGTTAGAGGAGAACATATAGAAAAAGAGAATCAAAATGCTGCAATTTTTTCTTCAAGAAAATCACTCTGATAAAATTCTTTGTACACTTTATATTTTCATATCCTGAGTATACCTCAGTTTTTAGCTGTACATTGTAATAGGTTTGAGCTTCAAACTTGTTTAGTTTAAAAGCTTAAACTCTTTTTCATTGTAATCTCTGTTTGAGCCTGGAGAGGCTTGTCTGTAAAACAATACTTGGTTGTAGAAGCCTGAAGAGGCTTGACTGTAAAAGAATACTTGTAATCTTTGTGAAAGATTAAGAGAAAATCCAAGTGCTTGTTGGCATTGGGACTGGAGGTAGCTCACAGTGGTAGTGAGTGAACCAGGATAAATCCTTGGCTAAGTTTTCTATCCCTTATCTCTTGTCAATTCGTTTATATTAATATCAAGGGTGTTGAAAAGCTATTCTAAATATTTTAAAAGCAAAGAAACCTTTTAAAATATATTTTCAGGAGCCATCCAAAACCTTCAGACAGCCCCCATAAATCTGTCTGAAACTGTTTGTAACTTGTTGTTTTCAAAAAGCTTTCAAAAATATAAAGAAACACTATTCAACCCCCCTTCTAGTGTTTCCCTGTGTTTCTACACCTTGCTGACGAAGTAGACAGGGAGCTGGTTCTTGCCTTCTTCCCAGACCAAGACTGAGCTGACTGCATGGTCGTTCACGCAGATGTACAGTATCAGGGGCTCGCCCGGTACGAGTTTTACCAGGACTTGGGAGAGATCAGAATAGATTTTAAATCCTGAAAATCCTGTTCGCACTCAGGCGTCCATTCAAATGTCGGGCCTTTCTTCAGAATCTTGAAGAGGGAAATCGATCGAGCAGCTGACCGAGTAATGAAACGGTTCAGGGCGGTTATTCGTCCATTTAACTTTTGTACCTCTTTAAGGGCAGGTCGGGTTTTTCATTTCGATGATGGCTGCACACTTGGCTGGATTGGCTTCGATGCCTCTGCTGGTGAGCATGAAACCGAGGAATTGCCCAGACGGGACATCGAATGTGCACTTGTTGGGGTTTAGGCGCATATTATATTTCTTGAGACGTTCGAATACTGCAGCCAATTCGTCGATGTGGTCCTTTCCGGCCGGGGTTTTTGCGATTATATCATCAATGTAAACTTCAATTTTTTTCACCGATTATGTCTGCAAATACCTTGGTCATCATTCCTCGATACGTGGCCCTGACGTTTTTTAAACCGAAGGGCATCATCCGGTAACAGAAGAATCCCCGGTCGATTATGAAGGAGGTTTTTTCCTCATCCTCTGGGAACATGGGCATTTGGTTGTATCCCGAATACGCATCCATGAAGGATAGCCACTGGAAATCGGTCGCGTTATCAACCAACCTGTCAATGTTGGGAAGGGGAAAAGGGTCTTTAGGGCAGGCTTTATTGAGATCAGTATAGTCAACACACATTCTCCATTTCCCATTAGATTTTTTGACAAGTACAATGTTAGAAAGCCAAGTTACATAATCACATTCTCTAATAAAATCGGCCTTCAAGAGGTCCTCGACTTGATCTTCGGTCGCCTTCTGCCTTTCCGGTCCAATCTTCCTCTTCTTTTGCGCGACGGGCTTTGCTCTCGGGTTGACTGACAATCGGTGGCAACAGAAGTGTGGGTCGATCCCCGACATGTCGGCCACGGTCCAAGCGAACGGGTCTCTGTTATCCTTGAGTAGTTTGATCAGCTTGGCCTCAGCCGACGAACCGAGATCTACATCGATCTTGATGACTTGGGTGGGGTAAGAGTCACTCATAGGGATCTACTTGCACCTCCCTACCGGCTCAAGGTGGAGAGGTTGGGGCGACCTGAGTTGCCCCCCGCGCGTGGGTTGAGGTTTATTATCATAATGGCTTTGCCTTGTTCCTTGTCAGTATTGCTATGTGCTAGGAAGTTGTCTTGTGCCTTCTATTGCAAAGTACGGTTGTAGCATTTGCGAGCCTCTTCCTGGTCACCGTGGACTGTGATCACCTTCCCGGCTTGAGAGCCGAATTTTAATGCCAGATGGCGGGTGGAAATGAATCGCGCCGAAGGTGTTGAGCGAAGGGTGCCCAATAATTGCGTTGTAAATACCCGGGCAGTCGACCACTATGAATTTGGTGTTTATCCCCCGGCTCACAAAGTCGTCTCCTAGACGGAGTTGGGTGTCCAGGTATCCTCGTGGGCGGATCTTCTCTCCTGTGAAGCCGACTAATTCCCCGTGATAGGGAGTCAGGTGGGCTTCAGTTAACTCCATTTTCTTCAAGGTGCTGAGGAACAAGGCATTAGTCGAGCTCCCTTGGTCGAAGAAAAGTCGACCGACGTCGGCATGGCCGATGATTTCCCGGATCACCATTGGCTCATCGTGCTCTCGCTTCTTACACCCGAAGTCGGCCTCTGAGAAGGAAAATACGAGACTGTCGGTCGAAGATGAGCTGTTTTGCCGAGGGATCTCGGACTCCACTGCATATACTTCTTTGAGATGACGCTTGCGCAAGTTGTTGGGAGGGCCTCCGCCGGCAAAACCCCCTGAGATGATGTTGATTTTGAGCTAGGGCATCGAAGACTCGGGGTTACCTTCCGGCTATCGGCCTTTGGGGCGGATTCATTTTTTGCCTCATCTCGGGTGTATGGCTGCGATCGCCTCTTACTATGGCTTTGACCTTGGCCGCCTCCTCCCAGACTTGGAGATCTCTTCCTGCTGTCGTTCTTTCGGTACCCCCTGGTTGCGGTCGCGCTTAATGAATTTCGCCAAGCGGCCATCTTCGATCAGCTCCTCGATTGCATCTCTAAGTTGGATGCATTCATTTGGGGTGTGGTCGTAGCTTTCACGGTATGCGCAATACTTTGTCTTGTCTTTTTGGGCCTTCTCCGATAGGTGGAAGGTTTAGAAGCTTTTTTGACGTCCGTGCTCATTACTTCTTTAAGCAGATGGGCAGGGTCTGAGTTGAGGGGGGTGTACCGATTTTACTTACCCTTTATCTTGGGTTGATCCCGGTACGGGGAAGGACGGTCGTTGCCCCTTCGGTGGTGGTCGCAGTCGGACCGACTAAAGGGAGTATTAGCAGTTGTGCGATCCAAGTGTATCTCGCGGCCGGTTAACCTGGCCGAGCGAGTTCTGAATTCTTCCATGGTCAAGACTAGTTCCTCTGAGAGGGAGACTGCGAAGGTCGAACCGGGGAGGAGTTTCGTAACCACACAGACGATTTGAACGTTCTCGGCCAGATCCGGGATTCGGGCGCACTACTTGTAGAATCTGGTCAGGAAGTTTCGAAGAGATTCCTCTTTACCTTGTCACAGGGTGGCTAAGGTGAACTGGTTGTGGGGAACATCTGACACGACGGTAAATCTTTTGAGAAAGGCCGAGTGTAGGTCTTCCCAGCAATCAATTGACCGAGCCAGGAGTGTCTTAAACCATGCTAAAGCTTCTCCCTTCAACGTTTGTGGGAAAGTTCTACATATGTCTGCCTCGGGTGCCCCGATGAACATCATCTCGTCACAAAAGGCGTCAAGGTGTTTGTCGTGGTCGAATGTTCCGACGAAGGGCTTGATTGGGAGGGCACCGCGAAAGGCTTTTGGGATTTCTGCCGATGCGATCCAATCAGTGAATGGGTGCCTGAATGGGGTATGCACCTGAGGGAACAGAGGTTGGACAGTTTGCGCTCCCAGGAAGGGGTCGCGTTGGGGGTGCGTGACTTCATGGTAGGTGAATTGCGATTGTTGTTGATGATGGGGAGGGTAGACGAAAGAGCGTTCAAGGTGTCGGATTCGGTCTTCAAGTTGTTGGACCGTCGGGTTTTTTTTTCAGGGATCCCTAATGGCTGCATGTTGTGTTTAGGATCCGGGGGAACGTTCCGGCCCTCGAGCTCTTGTAGTCGTCAATGTAGTTGCTCTATTATGGCATCCCTGGGGTGATGGAATCCTGGCAAGTGTACCAAAAGTCCAGCAGTTATAGAGTAAGTAAGATATCGTATCCACAGGGAGCGGTTTTAATTTGTAGAGTGATAGCGATTGTATTTCCAATAAAAACGGTTTGTAAAAAGGTATGGTTGTTTTCAAAATAATAAATAATAAAAATAAGAGTAAAAACATATAAACGCGAGGAGAGAATAATAACTTGGATTAGGATTTGACTTCGCTTCATCTCCCCCCTTGTGTATGCGAATCCCTTCCTTTAATTATGATCATATTCGTAATCACCTTAGTATTGTCTAACTACAATAATTATAAGGCATGCCTGGTAATTATCGTACCCGCAAATTCCCCTATAACACCATAATTAAACGTCAGAAACTATTCTCTACAGGCATTCAAAGTGGCTTGGCGACCCCGAACATTCCCCGTATTTTGTAACTGACACTATCATCTTAATCATACTTTCACATAAAGCACCTATGAAGGGGTGTGTCACTCACTGAACCTTCAATCGTTAGAATACAATCTTTATACTACGATACGACTAAGACGAGTACCTTTAGCAATCGGAGATTAAGCTTCATAGACATCTCTATGCTCACCTAACTCTAATACTAGTCAGAGTTCCACTTTTTGTATCCAGATCACTAGCCTACCACCCCGGCGCACGCGCGGAGGTGATGCATTACAAACAGCATAAAGATACCGTTAAATTACAAATAGAGAATCATAATTAAGAAGAAGAGATATCTTTATACACAAGGGGATTGAATCCACTACATCAAATCCTACTGGAGAGCTTAGCTACTCATGATAGCCATTACAAACCACTGAGAAATCTGTCACCTTTCTCAATCCTAGAACTAGTCTCTCTCTTTGTATTTGTGTCGGGTCCCGAGGACCTGACTCTTGATCTGTGCAAAAGGCTCTATTTATAGAGTGGGAAAACCCTAATTCTGCTCCAAGAAGTCAATCTGGATCTAGGTTTAAAGGTTGTTGCGCATCCTGCGCTTCATGTGTGCTTAGCGCGCATGAAACGCAACCAATCTGTTGTTGCGGAGCGTGTCACGCGTTGCTGATTTCCTTCAGATCCTGATCTAACTTCTGGATCTCTTTATGATCTTATCTGGTTTTCTTTTATCCCTTTATCTGAGTTGTTTTTGTATTTATTTGATTTGGATTTGAACTGAAGAGGTTATCCACAAGATTCTCTGATTATCTCCTCTTTATTTAAATTCTGAATCTGTAACAACCTCCTTTCTGATGCTATTTTCTCTCTCATTCCAAATCTCCTGTAAATCTACATAAAATAACAAATTTCTATTCAAAATAACATCATAGTCAAATTTGAGCCAATAATTACAAATATTGTAAATATTAATAAAAAGGGATATTTTGGGGCATAAATTACTATTTTAACCTTGATAAGTGTAATAAAAACTATATGAAAATAACGCTAATTTTACACTTATCAAATACCCCCCAACTTAATTTCTTGCTTGTCCTCAAGCAAGAAACCTTTACAGTCAAAATTTCAACACACCCTTGATTATAATTCTTAAAATAATTACAAGGAAAAATTTTCATTATCTCTTTATTAGGCAGAAGTCACTTTCCAAATCAAGAAAAATCAAAATCAAGAGATATTACCATTGCTCAATCAGAATTAGAATACAATCAACAAGTTGAATTTTCTCAGGAGTAGTAATTAAAGCAATAAACAAAATACCAAGGATTTTCACTCATGCTCACGGGTACTGTTTCCCTCAATATTTTCACCACAGGTGAACAACTAAGATTGATATTTGTTTCTAATTCCTAAGCATGTTTATGGTTAGTATGGATCAAAAGGTCTTTTCAAGGTTGTAATGAGGCTGGGTTATCAAGAAATTATGGTTTTTTTTGGATAAACAATGAACATCTAGAATAGAGAGCATCTTGGATGTTGCTTTTTGAATTTGTCTCCTTCCACCATCTCTTTCTTGATTTATTTCAATTCTTTGCAGGCCTCTTTCCTTGTTTGAAGATGCACTCCCCCCAACTTATTCAATTTATTCACTTTTTCTTTTGATTTAGGGGGAGTGATCTTCTTTTTCTTTTTGTTTCTCTGTACCTGCTCCTTGGAGTTTCAACCTTTTCTTCCCATTATTGTTCGCTTGCCACCTTGCTCTCTATCCCAAATGTGTGAGGGACATGATATGTATTTAATTTGGCTTGGGTGAACAAGAATAATTAATTAAGGCTCAAAATGGGTTATCAAAAATTGGAAAATTGTACCAAGGTTGGCTTTTTAGCTCTGAGCAAATATATTGAAAAACAAAATTTTGCCTTTGTCATTTCCATATTTTCCATAAACAGCATAAGATCCAAAAACTCAATCAATAAAAGTTGACAGACAACGGTGAAAAACTCTCAATTTAGTGTTTTGGGCTATCAACTCACCGTTACTTGGCTAAATTCCTTGATAAAATATTTATTGATTTTAATTAACTACTCCGGTTGATTCTCATGTGAAGTATCCTAATCTTAATTGATTATGGAATTAATCACAAGACCTTTTTCCTTCCTAATCTGGTTAGTTAAACTGCCTAATTTCAGAAATTTTGAAAAATTTTCCTTTTATTCCCTAAATCCTAAGTCCTAAAAAAAATAAATACGGAAATGTACAACTGCATAAATATGTCAGTGTTTATATATACAGTACATGCCAAAAGAAAAATAAAATAAAAGAAAAGAAAGATAAAATAAAGAAAAAAGAAAAATAAAGAAAAAGAAAAGAAAAGAACCAAATAAAAAAATCAATGGTCCTGGTCCTGGTGGTCTTGCTCCATGTGATCATCATCAGCAGCTGCTGCTCCACCCCCCTCTGGAGGAATAGGCCTGTCCCCAGGCCACTGAAGATACTCTCTGAACTGCTCAGGTAACATGCCTGGGTAGGGGTCAGGCCTAATGGAGTATAAATACTCCTGCAGATGAACCTGGCCCCTATGAATGGAAGTCAGCTGGGCAAAAAGATGCTGATGATGCTGATGGAGTATTGGGTCTGCTGCTGGTGGTGGTGTTGGTGGTGGTTCCTGCTGCTCCTCCTCCTCAACCTCCTCATAAAGTGTGCAGTAGCTTTCAATGTATCCGCTGGTCATAGGTCGTTGGATGCGAACCGTGGGGTTCAGATCCACACCCCTGGATTGGCAGAGTGCAGTGATGAGTGCCGGGAAACCTAAGCTGATCCTGGTAGTGGGAGTGCAGCGTGTGATGGTGGAATTGAAATCATCTATCTTCTGGGTGATGACCTGGAGATATCCACATTGTCACTAGTGAGGATGGTATGGATGAGGTGTGTTACTGGCATCTGAATGTCAGAGACATGGTTAGTAGGTGTGACATTAGTAAGGATCAGCACAGTCCACATCCTTGCTAAGGCCGTCATGTGCCGCCTGTAGATGCGAGCAGCCTGTCCTGAAGAATTCCTTTCGAAGGAATATCCTGGTAAGCACAAGGTCTGGGCAGTGGCCAAATCCATAAGATCATAGCCACCAACCCCCACCTATCTCATCCGGAGCTGATACTGGCACTCCCTCTGATCTCTGTCTATGGGTGCTGGGTACTGCAACAATGCATTGATTGCGTCGCAATCAAATCTAATCTCAATTCCCCTCACAATTGATACTCTGTCTGGTCCATGGGCATTGGCATAGAACTCCCTCACCACAGTAGGATCAAAATGACTGTCTGGGCTGCTGAGGCGCACCCAGTTCCTCCCGCGGATCACTGATCTGAACCCTTCAAACTCGTCTGGATGGAGTCTGACAGGTCTCTCCTTGATGAAGTTACAGTCCTGTATGTCACTGTAAGCTTCTGCAGCCTTGGGGTCCCGAAACCTGTGATGATCAAAGTCAGCATCCTCCTGTGGTGCCTGGCGGGATCTCTTGCCTCTTTGGGCACCACTCCTAGATGTACCAGCTTTGCTAACATTCTTGGTACGTGCCATCTGCAATATTTGTTACCAAAAATTTATTTATGCAATAGTAATAGATTATTCAAAATTATTGAAATAAATGGCCACTTTAAATCAACAATTAAAATAATCATCAAATCAATTATTTGCACAATTTTTTTATTTTAAATTACCTCTTCATTAATTAATTAATTTATTAAAAACATGCCAAAGTGATCAATTAAATCAAGCCCTAATTAATTATTTAACAAAAAAGAGTAGGAAACAAATATTAATGCTCAAAAATCATGTTATTAGAAAACATTCATGAAAGCACAATTATTTTTATTTTGGTCATGCATAAATATTATATATTTATTTAAGCAAACATGCACCAAAAAATAAATAATTTACAATAAACCATTGAGCATTTTAAAAACTACCACCTAACATCCTAAATAAATTCCTAGCAGCATGCATACTAAACTTAAGGTTTTTCTAAACAAATATTTCTATCCTAAAGTGTCCTAAAAGCCTAAGTCTCTACCCTAAAATTTCTAAAAAAATAAGGACTCAAATCAAAATTCTGATCGGTGCAAAAGGTTTAAAAATACAATCAACATACCTGGTATAGCCTCAGAAATGGTAAAAGTAGGGGTATGTGAGCAAAAACAGCAAAAATGGTAGTTAGGATTTCAGAGAATCGGGGAAGGATTTTGAAATTTTGAAAATTTCGCAACCTCCCCCGTAAAAATAGGCGTAGCGCGCATGTGCGCTGCACCTGCGCTTAGCGTAGGTGCAGCGCGTGTCTTCCAGCGGAGACGAAGCGTTTCGCATGCGTTGCATTATGCGCTTAGCGCATATGAAGCGCGCGTGCGCTTTATTATGCACTTAGTGCATTTAAAGCGTACATGCCCAGTTTTTCTTCCTTTTTGCTGTTTTTAATTCATTTAAACCCTTTACCATACCCTTTCCTAATCTACACAGGTAGAGACTCAATGAAAAAAAATTACAAATTAAAATAACTAAATAAATTAAAAATAAAAAAATGTTGGGTTGCCTCCCAGGAAGCACTTGTTTAACGTCTTCTAGCTCAACGCCTGGTTCTTTTTGTGTTTTCATGGTGGCCTCAATTGTAGGATGATGATTGATTCTGTGCCACTCCTTCCTGTAAACTCCCATCCTCCAATCCACCTGTTACTTGTTTCTGTTTCTCTACCTTCCTCTTCAGTAGTTGATATTGTTCTTTTCCTCTTCTTGAACCCCCAAACCTTGTCTGGCTGCTTTACCCTCATCCTTGGTTTCCTCATAAAGTTGGAAACCTTCTTCTTCTTTGTTTCTTGATTTTCAATCAAGATTCCTTTCTTTTTGTCCTTCTGCAGCTTTGTTTGGAATTGATAGATCCCATCAGTAGGATCTTTTTCAATCTGTTGTGGAGGTTGTAGGATCTTGGGGCTCCCTTTATCAATATGAAAGGTAATACTTTCATCCTTAGAACTTACCTGGTACTCCCCTTGTCAATATCAACAATTAGCTTGGTAGACTTCATAAAAGGTCTTCCCAATATGCCAGCGTCCACTTCTTCTGTCTTTGCAATGATGAAATCTACTGAATACACAAACTTGTCCACTCGAACAGGAAAATATTCTATAATCCCATAAGGGCTTTGAGTAGACTTGTTTGCGAATAGTAATTCTACATCAGCAGGCTTAACCTTCACATCACTCAACTTGTTAAAATACGTAAGCGGCATCAAATTGATGCTCACTCCAAGATACAGTAAAGCATGAGTAGTAGGTAAATTCTTAATATTTAATGGGATAGTGAATTTACCTGGGTCAAGCGCTTTTCTTGTGATAACATCCTCATTGGGTAGCTTCTTCCTTTTCTTCAACATCTGTCATTGTCTCTTGACTTTCCTTTATCTCACATGGTTCAAGGACTTTTTCTTCTTGGGATGACTGTTCCTCTAGGACAATGTCCTCATCCACCTCACTATCTACTAGTTGATTGCCATCAGTAGCAATCAATGACACTGTTCCTTGGGGTTGGTAAGAGTATGCGTTGAAAAGTGGCTCTTCTTGAATTCTCCCATGTCTTGTGCTAACTGGCCCACTTGATGTTCCAACGCCTTGAGTGATGCATTATTGTTCTTTTATACCCTTCAAAGCCTGATATGAATGCATCAATCTTCTTCTCCAACCTTGAAATCTTGTCATTCACTAAAGGTTGTTGCTGCTGGTAAGGAGTCTGCCTATTCCCACCATTCAGACCCCATCCAAAATTGGCTTGGTTGTTCCTCCATCCTTGAGAATAGTAGTTATTGTTGTTGTTGGAGAAACTTCCTTGCCCCCCCTCTGATTTCCCATGAAATTGACTTGTTCTATTTGTGTCTCTTGAAAAGAACATTGACCATTTGCATGGTCTCCTCCACAGAAGTCACAGTTCATTGGTTGGGTTTGAATTGGTTGAGTATGGATGGCCTTTAGTTGTTGAGGGAGTGCTTCCAAAGATTTTGAAAGTGCCTCTAGTTGCCTTTTGAGTAGTTTCTGTTCAGCTAGGATGACATCATTGGAATTGAGCTCTAGCATCCCCTTTGCTTGCATTTGTACTGGTTGCCTTCTGTGTTGAGCTTGTTGGTCATTATGAGCCATGTTTTTCAATGATCATCACAATTCTTTCCGGTTCCACGGACAAGATAGTCCCTCCTGCTGAAGTGTCAATGAAGGATTTGGAATCTGCTCTGAGTCCTTTGCAAACATATTCAATTGAGAAATATCTTCGTAACCATGATTCGGGCATTTCCTTAGCAGGGTTTTGTATCTTTCCCAGGCTTCATAGAGTGACTCATTTGTTCCTTGCATGAAAGAGGATATTTCTGCTTTTGCTTGGATGTGCTTTCCTGCTGGAAAGAATCTATCCAAGAACTTTTCTCCCACAATATCCCAAGTATGCAAGCTTTGATTTGGATGAGACTTCAACCATTCTTTTGCTTTACCTATCAAAGAGAAAGGAAAAAGACGTAAATATACAGATTCTAAGTCTCCTTCTTCAAATCCCATAGTGCCTATCAATTCATAAAAATTAGAAAGATGATTATGTGGATCCTCATGATCCAATCCTGCGAATTGATTTGCATTATGAGGTTGAGATGAGCAGCTTTCAACTCCAAGGTCCTTGCAGTTGTGGGTAGTATAATGCTGGATTGATAGCGAGGGCCTTGATTTCTGACATAATCCCGTAAAGTCCTTCTGTGTTGTACTCCTGCCATATCTTGAGGCTTGTCTGTTATTATCCTCCTCCTTCTTCTTTGACTTCTTTCTTCTTGGTCGTCCCTCTCGATTTCTGGATCAAAAATCAGTTGCTTTTGAGACACCTGACTTCTTAAAAGCATAAACAAAGATTCTAGAGATTGGATGAGATAACAGACAAATATTTTTTTTATAATAAACAAAAACGAAAATAAAATAAAAAAAAAAAGAAATACGAAAATTTAAAATTTAAAATATAATTTTGAAAAAATTTTAAAAATTGAAAATTCAACCTTCTAAAACTATACAAATAGAGACACCCGCTCCCCGGCAACGGCGCCAAAAACTTTATGGAATCCTGGCAAGTGTACCAAAAGTCCAACAGTTATAGAGTAAGTAAAATATCGTATCCACAGGGAGCGGTTTTAATTTGTAGAGTGATAGCGATTGTATTTCCAATAAAAACGGTTTGTAAAAAGGTATGGTTGTTTTTCAAAATAATAAATAATAAAAATAAGAGTAAAAACATATAAACGCGAGGAGAGAATAATAATTTGGATTAGGATTTGACTTCGCTTTATCTCCCCCCTTGTGTATGCGAATCCCTTCCTTTAATTATGATCATATTCGTAATCACCTTAGTATTGTCTAACTACAATAATTATAAGGCATGCCTGGTAATTATCGTACCCGCAAATTCCCCTATAACACCATAATTAAACGTCAGAGAAACTATTCTCTACAGGCATTCAAAGTGGCTTGGCGACCCCGAACATTCCCCGTATTTTGTAACTGACACTATCATCTTAATCATACTTTCACATAAAGCACCTATGAAGGGGTGTGTCTCACTCACTGAAACCTTCAATCGTTAGAATACAATCTTTATACTAAGATACGACTAAGACGAGTACCTTAGCAATCAGAGATTAAGCTTCATAGACATCTCTATGCTCACCTAACTCTAATACTAGCCAGAGTTCCACTTTTTGTATCCAGAGCACTAGCCTACCACCCCGGCGCACGCGCAGAGGTGATGCATTATAAACAGCATAAGATACCGATAAATTACAAATAGAGAATCATAATTAAGAAGAAGAGAATTCTTTATACACAAGGGGATTGAATCCACTACATCAAATCCTACTGGAGAGCTTAGCTACTCATGGTAGACATTACAAACCACTGAGAAATCTGTCACCTTTCTCCAATCCTAGAACTACTCTCTCTCTGTATCTGTGTTGGGTCTCGAGGACCTGACTCTTGATCTGTGCAAAGGCTCTATTTATAGAGTGAGAGAAAACCCTAATTCTGCTCCAAGAAGTCAATCTAGATCTAGGTTTAAGGCTTGTTGCGCATCCTGCGCTTCATGTGCGCTTAGCGCGCATGAAGCGCAACCAATCTGTTGTTGCGCACAAGTGGAGCGTGTCACGCGTTGCTGATTTCCTTCAGATCCTGATCTAACTTCTGGATCTCTTTCTGATCTTATCCGGTTTTCCTTTATCCCTTTATCTGAGTTGTTTTTGTATTATTTGATTTGGATTTGAACTGAAGAGGTTATCCACAAGATTCTCTGATTATCTCCTCTTTATTTAAATTCTGAATATTGTAACAACCTCCTTTCTGATGCTATTTTCTCGCTCATTCCAAATCTCCTGTAAATCTGCATTAAAATAACATATTTCGATTCAAAATAGCATCATATTCAAATTTGAGCCAAATAATTACAAATATTGTAAATATTAATAAAAAGGGATATTTGGGGCATAAATTACTATTTTAACCTTGATAAGTGTAATAAAAAACTATATGGAAATAACGCTAATTTTACACTTATCAAATACCCCCCAACCTTAATTTCTTGCTTGTCCTCAAGCAAGACACCTTTACAGTCAAAATTTCAACACACCCCTGATTATAATTCTCAAAATAACTACAAGGAAAAATTTTTCATTATCTCTTTATTAGGCAGAAGTCATTTTCCAAATCAAGAAAAATCAAAAATCAAACAGATATTACCATGGTCAATCAGAATAGAATACAATCAACAAGTTGAATTTTCTCGGGAGTAGTAATTAAAGCAATAAATAAATAATAATACTTATATCAGCGGCCTAACATCTCGGTCCAGAACAAGTTTAAAGGTAAAAAATCATTTGATTCCAATCATTGTGGTAAAACTAATAATAATACTTTTTTAAAGAAGCAATAAATATTAGATAAAAGTGATAAAATATAAAGCAATACTAAACATCTTTATTAGAACTTATATTTAGTAATATAAATATAAATTCTATAAAATGAATAACATTAGACATGATAATCAATTTTAAAATTGATATATTTATAGAGATATGAAAATGATTATTAGATACTGAAATCATAAAAATTATATTAGTATAAGTAATTTCATAAATATATACTTACAAAAGAATAAATATATTAATTATTATTTTATAAATCAGATACATATATGTATGCAAGTTTTTGGATTGGATTGGATTGATTTTCACATAAAATCTGAGAAACCATTCAATCATATAAAAAAAAATGTTTTTTTTTCTGTTTGCATTACATTGGATTGGATCTGAATACCCCTAGGGTTATCATACCCATTAAAATAGTGGGGTATCCATGTGAATATTGGTTATCCATTATATTAAAATTATATTAAAAAATAAATATCAATCATATATTATAATATTAATATATATTATAAAATAAATTTACTATCATGTAATATCATTACGGTTAATATATTAAAAAATATCATTATAAAATAATATGAAATAAATTTTATCTCATCATAAAATAATGAAAAATCCCATATTTTAATTAATTTTATCATGTAACATGGAAGGTGATGTCATTAAGTTATTATTGGGTGGGAGGGACAATATAAGTGATTAGCATAGGGATGATGTGACTTCAAACAGAACCCCTAGGCTAGAGTCGTAGCAGTGTGGAGCTCGGGTTGAGGGTCAATATAATGGTGTTAAGCATTGTTGGAGAGTGCGGGTTGGTGGTGCTTTCTAATCGGACAACTTATCATACTCTATTATGGGATGGATAAAGCTCACAGAAGAGCAGAGACAAGGACCTTACACGGGTGGCCGGAAGAGACGACAGTGTTTGAGATTTGATAGTTTAGCAAGGAGGCAATGGGTCTTAGGGTTGAAATGATTGGTTGTGGCCTTTAGTGGTTTCTTAGAGGATTTAATTAAGGGTGATAACTTTGGACGGAGCTTCTTGTGATTGAAGTGAGGATTATTTGCTTAAAATGGTTGTTTGGATGAAGCAGGGCTGTATCTAAGAATTTCAGGGCCTTAGAAAAAATTAAGATAGACTCATGTTAATATAGACTAATAATTTTTATGTTATTTTTCTGGCTTTTTGAGCTATAAAATTATTTTAAAGTTTTATAATTGAGTAATTCTAACATCTCACTCTCAATAGATAATATAGCTAACTCATTCAATTTATCTTGTAGTATAGTTGATCTTAAATACGATTAATCAATTTTAATTTTGAAAAACTTCTTTCAGCGGTCACGACATTTACAGGTAATGTTAATAATATTTTATAAGCAATGTATGATTTGGAAAAGAACCTAATCTTTTATATAGTTCAAATTTTTAATGGTGTGTTAATTTCATTTGTTAGATTTCTTATCAATATAAGAAGGGTCCTCAAAACTGATCTTTCAAGATGATACAATATTTTTTTCAGTTAAGCTTCCCCTAAAGTTTTAAATTTATTTGAATAAAATAAAAAACCAAACATGTTTTCATATTCTAAAAATTGTTCAAATCGACTCTCAATAGAAGAAATAGACTGATCTAAATATATAAAATAATGAGATAAATCATTTTTCTATGATTTATGGGCTCAGCAATACTATCGATACAAGGAAACTCACTGTTGAATGTTGAGGACTTTTCATTTGCAAAAATTAATAAATGGGCTGTGGAACTTTTAAGTAGTTTAAATGATAAGAAAAGAAGAGATATAAAAAATGTAAGATATGGGCCTTATAAAATATTGGGCCCTATCTCAAACATTATTAATTTTTAAAAAATAATTATATAAATAATACTACTATTAAAAAAATTGGGGGCCTTATAAATTTGGGGGCTTTAGGCAATGGCCTTAATTACTTGTTGAATATCCAACCCTGGGATGAAGTTATACATGCTATGGTGGTTTATTAGGGATGGCAATGGGTAGGGTTTGGGTAGGGTACTATAGAACCCGTCCCCATACCCGCGTTTTAAAAAATACCCGTACCCGTACCCATACCCGCGTGGGTAGTGATTCTAGTACCCGTACCCTTACCCGCTGAGTACTCAAGTACCCGTACCCATTACCCGCACTTTTTAACTATAAGAAAATAAATTGATTAGAAAATAAAAATTAATTAAAAATTAAAAAAAATAATTCATAGATCATCCAAGTTTAGTTTAACCTAAAACAACATCATATGGTGGAAGTGGATGGGAGTTAAAAAATTGGGAGGGAAATGAGGAAAATGAAAGTCATCATCATGTTTTGCTATTTTTAGTGTGTAGGACAAAATTATAAAATTTAAATTAACTGAATTAGTAATATATATTAATGTTTTTGGTGACTATAATATAGATTAACATTAGCTATTTTTTTAAAATATTAATTATAATATAAAACATATATTATTATTAAATTAATTATATGTATATAAATTACATTAATTATATATATTATATAAGTATGGTAGGGTAGGGTACCATAGTACCGTTACCCGCACCCGTACCCATTAAAAAGTGCGGGGTAATTACCCATACCCGCACCCATACCCATTGGTGGGTAATTACCTACCGTTGTGGGTAATTTTTGGCGGGTACCCACTGGGTCTGGGCCCAATTGCCATCCCTATGATTGATTGAGGTAACTTTTGCGGTGGTCTATTTAGTACCATCACCAATGTTTTGTAAACTGTTTTTTTACGATTACTATTTTCCACTCGAATATAAGCAAAAAAAAATAACTTACGCTAATTAAGAAAATTAGTTAACCCATTTAATGCTCTGATGTATCTAAAATCAATTGTATTATCTAAATTATCCTTTATGGAAGACTTGAATTTTATTGAAACCTATTCCGAGTGGGAAACAATCCCTCTACATGGTTCATTAAATAGGGTCATTGAAAAATAAAATTGAATTAAGTAAGGATATTTGGTAAATGTCATTAAATAGGATAAAATTAGTTGAGATTTGTTTATATTTTGGACCACGATAAGTGAGATTTTTATTGCTTATATTTGAGTTTAAAGAGAGTAGTTTAACAAAAAGGAGAAAGCTTCAAAAGAACATCGTAACCTCCTGTTAGTAGAAATGAAAGGGGGATGTAAGGGAGGGGAAAGGTTGGTGTGGAGAGTGTGAAAGAAGAAGAAAGGTGGTGCAATGGGGAGGAAACTTCAGGACATTTATGTCAAAAAAATGGGGGTGCATTAGTAAAAACATAGTGTAAAAAGAAAGTCCCAATTAGGGTAGGTTGAGCTTTTAAAAATGCTCTTAGGCTAAGAGACCAACTTGTTTAAATATTATCTTTTAAGCATATTAGCCCGCAAGATATATTGGCCTATGTAGATGTAGAGATAGATTCATACCCTTATTTATGGTATATGTCAATTACATACTTACATGATCAAACAATAGCCATTGGCTTGTAAATGTATACTAATCTATTTAGAGTTAGGTCTATTAAGGGTCTTAATATGAAAAAAGATTTTTAAATAAACTAATAACCACGCAATAATATATATATATATATAATAAATAATAAAAAATCTTACAACCATGTATATACAAATACGCACCACATACAGATTAACTTGTTTAAATATTTTTATTCAATTTTAAATTGTAACCTATTTTTATATTAAACAAAATTAACTTAATCAAATCTTTAATTAAGAGATCGAGTTAATTTATTTACATCCAATAATTAAGAAGTCAAATGTAAAATAATGGAACCTGATTTACACGAGTGAAATATTAAATAAGATAATTTATTTTTAAATAATAAGCAAAAGAGTTCAAAGGTAAACATATAGAAGGTCAGTAGCATCTTATGACATTGATTAACTGAATTTAAAAATAAAATCTAATTATAAAGGGTGTGACTTTTTTAAGTTTCAATATGATAAATATCATAGTTTTAATAAACAATTCTTTATTTCTAAACTTTTTCTCTAGGCTAATTAGATTTTTAAAATATTTGTTAATACGAAAAAGTATTTATTAAAAACAAAAGTAAAAGCCTATGTGAGATTAGCGTTGGAGCAGTGCATACTGAATTTAATAAACACCAGGGCATCCGTACAAATGGTGTTTCCAAGGTGGTCTGGATCCAAGTAGTATGCAGAGCTTTAATTAAACTTGCCATTTTCATAGGGTTCTAAAAAATGTAAGGAAATTATTCATTATTCAATGGATGGTCCAAGTGGCCAGCCGTGTGGCCCGTGATTGCATCAAAAGTGCACCCAGCATGCCTCAGCCACAGTTACAGTTTACACGGACCTTGCTTCATAGTTTACACGGAACGTTGCTTCATATTCCCCCGGTCCTATTTATAAGAACTTTTAATCGATCTTCACACGGTTAGGAAAGTATTGTTAATTTAGTTGATTGCCAATAAATTTGTCATGATTGTTTCATATTTACTATAACTACTGAATTTATTGAGACTCATTATTTTCTCTTTCCATTTAACTACTCAATGTGTGTCATACTCTCTCATACAAATACTACTAACCTACCTCCACTAATGAGGTATTTTGTCAAATAATAATTAATGCATGAAACTATCTGAAAAATTTATAAAAGGACCAAGACCAACCTTCAAAAAATGTTCTTATAAATAGGACGGAGGGAATATTTGACATTCCTATTTTTACCAATTAACATATATTTTTTGAATAATAGTATCTCCTATTATAGGGGTAATTTTATTCGGGAATTAACCATAATTAAGATTTACCCGCCTTTCTATAAATATGTTTAGTGGGCCAAAATATAATTTAAATGTATGGTTGGAGGGGAATACTTGTAAAATAAATCAATTTTGAATAATTTTAATTTAACAAAATTCATTTGGTTGAATTAAGGATTTTTATTTTCAAGAAATTTTTATAAAGAGTTTAGTATAATTTTCAATAAAATATAAAAATTTATTTATCACTTCTAATTGAATTGTTTTTGAGAGGAAAAATAATTTAATTATAACAATCAAACATCTTTTTTTTTTCAAAATAAGTTTACCTCTTAATTTCAGAAACATTTCAAAACTCTCCAATGTTGTCCTAGAACATCACATAATCTTACATCTAATTGTATAAAAGAA